>JBBGZY010000110.1:5710000-6082500 GCA_037952925.1 Lithobates clamitans
TTGACTCACAATCTTAACTTGGTGGTGCAGCAGTTCTTGGGCAGGTACCTGGGCTTACAGGATGTCCTGAGGCAGGCCAGGAAAGTCTGTGAGCATTTCCGCAGGTCATATAATGCCAGTGCTTGGCTGGCCAACCTCCAAAAGGAATTTAACCTGCCCAAGAACCGCCTAATCTGTGACATGCCCACCAGGTGGAACTCAACGTTGGCCATGCTGCAGCAGCTGCACACGCAGCAGAGGGCCATCAATGAGTACCTGTGCGACTATGGCACCAGGACAGGGTCAGGGGAGCTTGTTTTATTTTTCCCCATGCCAGTGGGCCATGATCAGGGATGCATGCACTGTCCTGTCACCATTTGAGGAGGCCACGAGGATGGTGAGCAGTGACAGTGCATGCATCAGTGACACTGTCCCCCTTGTCCACCTGTTGGAGCACACGCTGTGTGGAATAATGGACAGGGCACTTGAGGCAGAACAGACGTAGGAAGAGGAGGACTTGCTTAGCTCTCAAGGCCCCCTTTATTCAGACCAAGTTCCTACGTGCCCGCCGATCACACAGGAAGAGGACGAGGAGGAGGAGGAAGATGAAGATTGTGTCAGCATGGAGGTGGAGCCTGGCACTCAGCATCAGCAGCAGTCTTTAAGGGATCATTTACAGTCCCAAGAAACCCATGGACTTGTACGTGGCTGGGAGGAGGTGGCTGCGGATCATGTCGTCCTTAGTGACCCAGAGGACTCCAGACCGAATGCCTCAGCAAACCTACGCTGCATGGCCTCCCTGATCCTGCAAAGTCTGCGGAAGGATCCTCGTAATCATGGTATGAAGGAGAAGGATCAATACTAGCTGGCAACCCTCCTTGATACACGTTACAAGGGTAGGGTTGCGGACCTTATCTTGCCATCGCAGAGGGAGCAGAGGATAAAACATCTTCGGGAGGCCTTGCAGAAAGGTCTGTGCAACGTGTTCCCAGAGACTGGGAGTTTACAAACTCCTGTTCCTGGACAACATGTTGCTTAGGCTTCGGTCAGTCAAAGAAGGAGCGGTGGAGAAGGTGGCCGTCTGACCGATGCGTTCAGACAATTTTTTAGTCCGCAGCCCCAAGGTATAATCGGTTCCAGCAACCATCGCCAGCGTCTGTTTTACATGGTGCAGGAATACCTAGGGGCAAGATCTGACTTAGACACCTTTCCCACCAAAAATCCTCTGGGTTACTGGGTCTTGAGGATGGATCACTGGACAGAGCTTGCATAGTATGCAATTGAGCTACTGGCCTGTTCTGCATCCAGCGTTCTTTTGGAACGCACATTCAGTGCTGCTGGAGGTTTTGTAACTGATCACAGGGTGCGCCTGTCCACCGACTCGGTCGATCGACTGACCTTCATAAAAATGAATCAGTCTTGGAACACCACCAGCTACCAAGCACCTGATGCTGATATAACTGAATAAATTTTTTTGAAATGTCAGATTCCTTCAAGACTGCCTATGCTGTTTCTGAGTGACTATCCTGTTATGCTGAGTGACTATCCTCTTCCTCCTCGATGATCAAGCTGAGAGCTTGTAAGAATATTTTTGGTTCTGGGCGCCACCACCAGTGGCGTAAGGTCCAATTTTTCAGCCCCTGTTTAACAGGGGCATGTAATTACAATTTTCGATGCAATATCTTGCAAGGAGGGTTCGTTGCTGCACTCAACTAGAGTATTTTTGAGGGGTTGCAATGTTGTGGCACCAGCACCAGATTCCTTCAAGACTGCCTATGCTGATGCTGAGTGACTATCCTGTTATTCTGAGTGACTATCCTCTTCCTTCTCGATGATCAAGCTGATAGCTTGTAAGAATATTTTTGGTTCTGGGCGCCACCACCAGTGGCGTAAGGTCCAATTTTTCAGCCCCTGTTTGACAGGGGCATGTAATTACAATTTTTGATGCAATATCTTGCAAGGAGGGTTCATTGCTGCACTCAACTAGAGTATTTTTGAGGGGTTGCAATGTTGTGGCACCAGCACCAGTGCCTAAGGCCCAATTTTTCAGCCCCTGTTTAACAGGGGGAGTGTAATTACAGTTTTTGATGCAATACTTTGCAGCAGGGCTTGTTCCTGCGCTCCAACTAGAGCACTGGTTCTCAACCTTCCTAGTGCCATGACTCCTTGATAAAATTTCCCAAGTTGCGGGGACCCCCAACAGTAAAATTATTTTTTTTTTTTTTTGTGAAAGTTAGAATTATTCCATTAGAATCAATGGCTGAAACTTGATTTGGACTAGAATAGAGCAGATTTTCACTTAAAAAAAATGCTTTCTAATTAGCTCTTATTTTGGTATTTACTATAGCGCCGGGTAAAAAAGACACTTGAGTTAAAATGAGAGTTATTTTCAGGTCTGAGCATGCTCAGTTTTGTTGGCACCTAATTGTTCAAAACGGGGAATTTTTCACTTCTCAGACTTTTAACCACTTCCCACCCGGCCTATAGCGGATTAACGTCCGGGAAGTGGTTCCGTTATCCTGACTGGGCGTCATATGACGCGGCGATCGGTGGAGCGGTGTGTCAGCCTGACACACCGCTCCACCGATCTTGGTAAAGAGCCTCCGGGGGAGGCTCTTTACCACGAGATCAGACGTGTCCAATCATGGCTGATCACGATGTCAATAGGAAGAGCTGTTGATCGGCTTTTCCTCACTCGCGTCTGACAAACGCGAGTAGAGGAGAGCCGATCGGCAGCTCTCCTGACAGGGGGGGTCTGCGCTGATTGTTTATCAGCACAGCCCCCCCTCAGATCACCACACTGGACCACCAGGGATCGCCACTAGGACCACCAGGGAAGGGGCAACATGTGGATGGCCAAGTATGTACCCCATTGCCATCCACATGTGCCCAATGTGCCCAATCTGTGCCAATCAGTGCCCACAAATGGGCACTGATTGGCACCATTATGTTTCAGTTATGCCCAGCAATGCCACCAATAAGTTTTATCAGTGCCACCAATCAGTGTCATCAGTGCCACCTGTCATTGCCCATCGGTGCCACCTGTCAGTGCCCATCTATGCCCACCTATCAGTGCCCATCAGTGCCACCCATCAGTGCCACCCATAGGTACCCATCAGTGCCACCCATATGTACCAATCAATGCCACCTATGAGTGCCCATCACTGCCGCCTATGAGTGCCCATCGGTGCCACCTATGAGTGCCTATCAGTGCCGCATACCAGTGCCACCTATCAGTGCCCATCAGTGCCACCTATCAGTGCCCATCAGTGCCGCCTATCAGTGCCCATCATCAGTGCCCATCAGTGCCACCTCATTGGTGCCACCTCATCAGTGCCCATCAGTGCCGCTGTATCAGTGCCCGTCAGTGCAGCCATATCAGTACCCGTCATTGAAGAAGAAAACGTACTTATTTACAAAAAATTTTAACAGAAACGAAGAAAAACTTGTTTTTTTTTCAAAATTTTCGGTCTTTTTTTATTTGTTGCGCAAAAAAAACAAAACACAGAGGTGATCAAATACCACCAAAAGAAAGCTCTATTTGTGGGAACAAAATGATAAAAAATTTGTTTGGGTACAGTGTAGCATGACCGCGCAATTGTTATTCAAATTGCGACAGCACTGAATGCTGAAAATTGGCCTGGGCGGGAAGAAAGTGCCTAAAGTGCCTGGTATTGAAGTGGTTAAAGATATTTCAGTGTAGAAATAACTTTTTCACACAGTTTAAAAGCAGATTATCTTTAAATAATATACCACATATTTCAGTACCATTTAGGCAATTATATCATGCTCTAAACATTATTTCCATGTGCACTACTCCAGGTATTAGCAAAGTAAGGGTTTGGGCGCTATTTGGTTTCAGGGAACTATAGTAAATTTGATTTTGGGAGTATTTTCTCACCAGCGCTATAGTGAATACCGTTTTAGCGCTAATTACCGCCGCAGCTCTATAGTAAATGACCCCCTGAATGTGTAGATGGAAGGAATATAAGGTGTATGTGGGAAGACAAATAATCCAATAGTGAAACTGAGTATGAAAGGGGATGAATAGAAACAAAGCTAAATAATTAATAAATAAGAAAACAGTAATAACTATAATACTGGTTTTGGGGTATTGGTTTCTTTGCACATAGACACATACAGTATCTCACAAAAGTGAGTACACCCCTCACATTTGTGTAAATATTTTATTATATCTTTTCATGTGACAACACTGAAGAAATTACACTTTGCTACAATGTAACATAGTGAGTGTACAGCTTGTATAAAAGTGTTAATTTGCTGTCCCCTCAAAATAACTCAACACACAGCCATTAATGTCTAAACCGCTGGCAACAAAAATGAGTACACCCCTAAGTGAAAATGTCCAAATCGGGCCCAAAGTGTCAATATTTTGTGTGGCCACCATTATTTTCCAGCACTGCCTTAACCCTCTTGGGCATGGAGTTCACCAGAGCGTCACAGGTTGCTACTGGAGTCCTCTTCCACTCCTCCATGATGACATCACGGAGCTGGTGGATGTTAAAGACCTTTCGCTTCTCCGCCTTGAGGATGCCCCACAGATGCTCAATAGGGTTTAGGTCTGGAGACATGCTTGGCCAGTCCATCACCTTTACCCTCAGCTTCTTTAGCAAGGCAGTGGTCATCTTGGAGGTGTGTTTGGGGTTGTTATCATGCTGGAATACTGCCCTGTGGTCCAGTCTCTGAAGGGAGGGGGATCATGCTCTGCTTCAGTATGTCACAGTACATGTTGGAATTCATGGTTCCCTCAATGAACTGTAGCTCCCCAGTGCCGGCAGCACTCATGCAGCCCCAGACAATGACACTCCCACCACCATGCTTGACTGCAGGCAAGACACACTTGTCTTTGTACTCCTCACCTGGCTGCCGCGACACGTTTGACACCATCTCAACCAAATATGTTTATCTTCAGACCACAGGACATGGTTCCAGTAATCCATGTCCTTAGTCTGCTTGTCTTCAGAAAACTGTTTGCAGGCTTTCTTCTGCATCATCTTTAGAAGAGGCTTCTTTCTGGGATGACAGCCATGCAGACCAATTTGATGCAGTGTGCAGCATATGGTCTGAGCCCTGACAGGCTAACCCCCCACCCCTTGAACCTCTGCAGCAATACTAACAGCACTCATATGTCTATTTCCCAAAGACAACCTCTGGATATGACGCTGAGCATGTGCACTCAAATTCTTTGGGCGACCATGACAAGGCCTGTTCTGAGTGTAACCTGTCCTGTTAAACCGCTGTATGGTCTTGGCCACCATGCTTCAGCTCAGTTTCAGGGTCTTGGCAATCTTCTTATAGCCTAGGCCAGTGATGGCAAACCTATGGCACGCGTACCACAGCTGGCACGTGAAGCCCTCTCCGTCGGCACGGCACGGGAATCCCGCAGCCAGGCAGTCACTTGCACTGACAGTGCAGGCAGGGAGGAGCCGGCTCCCTTCCTTGCATCAATGCCAGTGATGTCGGCAGGGGGGTGGGCAGCCAGTCATCTTGTTCCATGCACGCTGTTTAGGAGGGGTGTAAAATGTTTCCTCCACCATCCCGACTGTTCTGCAGCTTATTGCCTCCCCCAGACCCCTACACCTCTGGTAAGGCGTTTTGGAATTACTTTCTGCAGGCACCCTATTCCAACTCCCCCTGCTCCAGGACGACTTTGGTTCAGTCTGTCCTAGTGCAGCCTGTGGAAAGTAGTGGGGCAGGGGCTGTGCTCGGAGCAGATCGTCCATCGGGAGTGGTGTAATGGCTGCTAGCTGACATCCTGGTGGCGCGGATATCGAGGAGTGGCTGGATGGTGGAGATTCCTACAATACTGCCCGGGGAGAGCTGGACGATGAGGCCATGGAAAGGTTAGGAGGAGGATGGATCCTCCGATCTACATTGTACTGTGTGGGGGGGATGTTAGTAGTGCAGGAAGCATGTGTCAGGTAGGTAAGTGCATGTGTCAGGTAGGTGAGTGCATGTGTCAGTTAGGTGAGTGTATGTGTCAGGTAGGTGAGTGTATGTGTCAGGTAGGTGAGTGCATGTGTCAGGTAGGTGAGTGCAATGTCAGGTAGGTGAGTGCAATAGTTAGGTAGGTGAGTGTATGTGTCAGGTAGGTGAGTGCATTGCTCAGCTAGCTGAGTGCAATGGTCAGGCAGGTGAGTGCAATGGTAAAGCAGGTGAGTGCATTGCTCAGCTAGGTGAGTGCAATGGTCAGGTAGGTGAGTGCAATTGTCAGGTAGGTGGGTGTAATGGTCAGGTAGGTCAGTGCATGTGTCAGGTCAGTACAATGGTCAGGTAGGTCAGTGCATGTGTCAGGTAGGTGAGTGTAATGGTCAGGTAGGTGAGTGCAATGGTCAGGTAGGTCAGTGCAGTGGTCAGGTAGGTCAGTCAATGTGTCAGGTAGGTCAGTGCAATGGTCAGGTAGGTGAGTATAATGGTCAGGTAGGTCAGTGCATGTGTCTGCATTCTGCTTAGGGCTCATTCAGAGGGATTATCAGTCCCATCCTCTGTACAGAGATGCTGGCAGGTTTAATTCTGTGTTGGCACTTTGAAAGAAATGAGTTGGTTTTGCGTCGCGGTTTGGGCACTCGGGCTCAAAAAGGTTCGCCTAGGCCATCTTTATGTAGAGCAACAATTCTTTTTTTCAGATCCTCAGAGAGTTCTTTGTCATGAGGTGCCATGTTGAACTTCCAGTGATCAGTATGAGAGAGTGAGAGCGAGTGGGAACACACCTGCTCCTCATTCACACCTGAGACCTTGTAACACTAACGAGTCACATGACACTGGGAAGGGAAAATGGCTAATTGGACCAAATTTGGACATTTTCACTTAGGGGTGTACTCACTTTTGCTGCCAACACTTTAGACATTAATGGCTGTGTATTGAGTTATTTTGAGGGGACAGCAAATTTACACTGTTATACAAGCTGAACACTCACTACTTTATATTGTAGCAAAGTGTTATTTCTTCAGTGTTGTCACATGAAAAGATAAAATAAAATATTTACAAAAATGTTAGGGGTGTACTCACTTTTGTGAGATATTGTATATACTAAATACACTGCAGCTCACTGAATCACCTGCCTGCCTGAAGCATATTAGAAAAATTATACCAAGAACGGCCTGCAGTTTAGATCTAAACTGGATACAGTGTGTATATATATATATATATATATATATATATATATATATATTCAAGCCTGGATGTACTAAATACACTGCAGCTAACTGAATTGCCTGCCTGCTCAATCTAAATGAAATGACACTCTCTCTTGGTCAACGCAAGCAACACACTACACAGGGCCGAAGTGCAGGCAGCCTTATATAGTGTGGGGCTTGGACTTAACCCCCTGGCTCTCTTTGCTGATGGCGCTGTGATTGCCCAAAGCATGCGGGTCATAGTGCATGCTTGGCCAATCATCAGACAGCAATGCACTGCGATGTAAATATTTTAGTCCCCTCAAAATAACTCAACACACAGCCATTAATGTCTAAACTGCTGGCAACAAAAGCGAGTACACCCCTAAGTGAAAATGTCCAAATTGGGCCCAATTAGCCATTTTCCCTCCCCAATGTCATGTGACTCGTTAGTGTTACAAGGTCTCAGGGGAGTCAGTGTGTTAAATTTGATGTTATCGCTCTTACTCTCTCATACTGGTCACTGGAAGCTCAACATGGCACCTTATGGCAAAGAACTCTCTGAGGATCTGAAAAAAAAGAATTGTTGCTCTACATAAAGATGGCCTAGGCTATAAGAAGATTGCCAAGACCCTGAAACTGAGCTGCAGCATGGTGGCCGAGACCATACAGCGGTTTAACAGGAAAGGTTCCACTCAGAACAGGCCTCACCATGGTCGACCAAAGACGTTTGGTGCACGTGCTCAGCGTCATATCCAGAGGTTGTCTTTGGGAAACAGACGAATGAGTGCTGCCAGCATTGCTGCAGAGGTTGAAGGGGTGGGGAATCAGCCTGTCAGTGCTCAGACCTTACGCCGCACACTGCATCAAATTGGTCTGCATGGCTGTCATCCCAGAAGGAAGCCTCTTCTAAAGATGATGCACAAGAAAGGCCGCAAACAGTTTGCTGAAGACAAGCAGACTAAGGACATGGATTACTGGAACCATGTCCTGTGGTCTGATGAGACCAAGATAAACTTATTTGGTTCACATGGTGTCAAGCGTTTTTGGCTGCAACCAGGTGAGGAGTACAAAGCATGGAGGTGGGAGTGTCATGGTCTGGTGCTGCATGAGTGCTGCCTCCAAGACGACCACTGCCTTACCAAAGAAGCTGAGGATAAAGGTGATGGACTGGCCAAGCATGTCTCCAGACCTAAACTCTATTAAGCATCTGTGGGGCATCCACAAATGGAAGGTGGAGGAGCTCAAGGTCTCTAACATCCACCAGCTCTGTGATGTCATCATGGAGGAGTGGAAGAGGACTTCAGTGGCAACCTGTGAAGCTCTGGTGAACTCCATGCCCAAGAGGGTTAAGGAAGTGCTGGAAAATAATGGTGGCAACACAAAATATTGACACTATGGGCCCAAATTGGACATTTTCACTTAGGGGTGTACTCAATTTTGTTGCCAGAGGTTTAGATATTAATGGCTGTGTGTTGAGTTATTTTGAGGGAACAGCAAATTTACACTGTTATACAAGCTGTACACTCACAACTTTACATTGTAGTAAAGTGTCATTCCTTCAGCGTTGTCACATGAAAAGATATAATAAAATATTTACAAAAATGTGAAGGGTGTACTCACTTTTGTGAGATACTGTGTATATATATATATATATATATATATATATATATATATATATATATATATATACATACTGGCTTGTATATATATATGTATATATACCCTGTAGACCTAGCGTGATTGTCGGTGATGGCTGCAATATAAGCCCTACCCCCAAATAAGCCCTAGTTAAAGTCCTTGTAGGTCTTATTTTCAGGGTAGGTCTTATTTTCGGGGAAACATGGTATATATATATATATATATATATATATATATATATATATATATATATATATACACACTGTATCCAGTGTAGCTAGATCTGACTGCAGGCCATTTCTGGTGTACTGTTTCTAATATACTTCAGGCAGGCAGGTGATTCAGCTGCAGTGCATTGAATATATATATATATATATATATATATATATATATATATATATATATATATATATATATATATATATACAGTCTCTTATATATATATACATCCACTGTATCCAGTGTAGCTAACTCTGACTGCCGGCTGTTCCTGGTGTACTTTTTCTAATATACTGTCAGGCAGGCAGGTGATTCAGTGAGCTGCAGTGCATAAAATATATATACAGTCTCCTACATATATATCCACTGCATTCTAGTCTAGCCAAGCCTATATCTGACTGCAGGCCATTCCTGGTGTACATTTTCAAATATACTTTCAGGAAGGCAGGTGATTCAGTGACCTGCAGTGCATACAATATATATACATTCTCCTACATATATATCCACTGCATTCTAGTCTAGCCAAGCCTATATCTGACTGCAGGCCATTCCTGGTGTACGTTTTCAAATGTACTTTCAGGCAGGCAGGTGATTCAGTGAGCTGCAGTGCATAAAATATATATACAGACTCCTACATATATATCCACTGCATTCTAGTCTAGCCAAGCCTATATCTGACTGCAGGCCATTCCTTGTGTACATTTTCAAATACACTTTCAGGCAGGCAGGCAGGCAGGCAGGTGACTCAGTGATCTGCAGTGCATTAAATATATATACAGTCTCCTACATATATATACGGTATATATATATATATATATATATATATATATATATATATATATATATATATATATATATCCACTGCATTTTAGTCTAGCCAAGCCTATATCTGACTGCAGGCCATTCCTGGTGTACATTTTCAAATACACTTTCAGGCAGGCAGGCATGCAGGCAAGTTATTCAGTGACCTGCAGTGCATTAAATATATATACAGTCTCCTACATATATATATATATATATATATATATATATATATATATATATATTTATGGTTGGAGCCCTATTTCCGATATGTACATAGATAACACTTGTAGTAAAGATAAGACTTACCATGAGCAACAGACCTGAAAGTGTGGACTTACCATATGAAATGGACCTGAAAGTGTGCCTTGGTCTAATGGCCGGTATGCCAAAATAAGGGGGCATACCCTGGTTTAAGAAATGATTATTCTGTAAGAGAAATGAATGAAATGAATAGTTGAGAAATGCTGTGAAATGGGGATGGGAGGGTGGGTATCGCGCACAGGAAACCGACAAGCACCACAGGTGAGCGGGCTGCTTAAGTACCCCCCGGGCTCCTCCCATAAATTCAGGCCACCATACTGGCCTTCCTACTTATGGTTGGAGCCCTATTTCCGATATGGACATAGATAACACTTGTAGTAAAGATAAGACTTACCATGAGCAACAGACCTGAAAGTGTGGACTTACCATATGAAATGGACCTGAAAGTGTGCCTTGGTCTAATGGCCGGTATGCCAAAATAAGGGGGCAAAAACATTCAGGTAGGGTTATAGTTTTTTATTGGCTTTCAGTTTTATTGAGCCAATTTGGAAAATGCTTGTGCCATTTCTGTTCGCGGATTGGGGATATACCGGGCGAAGCAGGCTGATTTCCACCTGCCTAATCTTTTGATGATGTGTTCTGGAACCCCGTGGCGGGACGCTGCGGAGGCTGCCCCGATGCGAAAGGAGTGTCCGGAATACTGACTAGGGTTAAGGTGAAGATTGCGGAGAAGTATTCTTATGTGTTTTCACAAACTGAGAGGCGCTTAAGGGTTTAACTGGGAATGGTAGAAGGGGACTAGTGTCTGGTTGCTCAGGCAGGAGTGACCGGAGTCGATTGAGTACAGCGACTGGACACCAGTTGTTGTTAGTTTTGTAGAGGTGAATGTTCACTCCTGAGCCCGTTTGCTGAGTTTTAGAGACCTCGAGATGTAGGATGAAATGGTCTTGGTATTGAAGCAAGTGCCGTCTGCATAGTACTCGATCCGTGGGTTTGTAAGAGGTGAATTCACCAGGTCGCAGGAACCCATAGTAAGCTAAATATATGGCTGCTTGTAAGACCGTGCTGGGGAGCAGACCAAATGGCGAAGTAGCCAGAATAGTTGACATGTCCCTAAAGATGGGCCCCGTAATGGGTAAGCGCTTGGTGCTGATGACTGGTTGTCGTTTCTGAATGCCCCTTAGAATGGCTCGTATAGCGTGTGATGAGAACAGTGAAGATTTCGTGGGGTCTTCAAGCGCCATGAAATGTTGAATGCCGGCTAGGTATAGCCGAATGGTATTGTAGGATAAGGCCAGCTGCGTGTGACAGTGTGCAGTGAAGGCCAGTACCTGTTTGATATCTGTTGGTTCTTTACGGCAGGATGTGAGGAATTTATTGAAGGCCTTCCAAGCTGTCTGGTAGGCTTTGAGTGTGTTGTGAGAGAGCGAATGATTTATGAGTTGCGTAGCTCCGTGTAGATGTTGAACTAGTCCAGGGTCAGTTGTGACCAGACAGGGATAGGGGCCGACATTGGTTCGGCATCGGGAACCTGTTTGAAAAAGGAGGTATAATTAAAACGTGACAGTGCGTCAGCTGCTGAGTTGAATCTGCCGGGAATAAATGCACAGTGTATATTGAACTGATGCTGTAAAGACAGTTGTACCAACCTGCGCAGGAAGGACATGACTGCTAGGGACTTGGACCTGCCTCTGTTGATGATGTCTGCCGTGGCCTGGTTGTCGGTGGTGAAGACTACGGTTTGTCCTGTCCAGTGGTGGCCCCAGAGTTGTGCAGCTGCCACTATGGGATAAAGCTCAAAGAGGGCAGATGTTTGAGAAAAGCTGGGTATCAACAGTATCTGTTGAGGCCAGGGTCCTGAAAACCAATGATGGCCAAAAATTGCCGCGAAACCTGTGGAGGCTGCAGCGTCTGTCACCACCTGGGGTGAATGGACCGAAACCATAGGTATAAATAGAGATATGCCATTCCAGGCAGACAAGAATTCCTCCCACATAGATAGGTCCGCTATAGCTGCGGAGTCTAGATTCAAAATCTGATTGGGGTCTTGAGTTTCTGACAGAAATCTAAGCAGGCGTGATACAAATGTGCGGCCTTGTGGGATAATTCGCATAGCGAAGTTGAGCATACCCAGGAGAGACTGCAACTGTTTTTTGGTACAGCCCTTGGTGTGTGTAAACTCGTGAAGGACTGCCCTAATGCGTGTTAGTTTGTCGGGGGGGAGACTGGCTTGCATCGCGCAGGTATCCAAGCTGACCCCGAGAAAGGTGATGATGTGTGCTGGGCCGTCGACTTTGTGCTCGGCGATGGGAACATTGAGGTTTCCAAAAATCACTCTAAGTTTGTCGAGGTCTCCTGGGGGCTTGCTGGGCGGTTCTATCAGTAGGAAGTCATCCAGGTAATGGATGACTTCATGACATTGACCCTTGTGTAATAGTATCCAAACGAGGGACTGAGCGAACGTGTCGAAGAGCCACGGGCTACTCTTCGAACCGAAGGTGAGTTTTGTGGCAAAATAATATGCCTCCTTCCATTTGATGCCATGCCAGCACCAAAGGGATGGGTGGATGGGCAGGAGCTTGAAGGCATCCGAGATGTCGGCTTTGGAGAGCCAGGCACCTGTACCTGCTTTGATGATTGCTTGTATTGCCATGTCGACGGAGGAATATTTTAGAGAAAACTCTTCGGAGGGGATCAGGGAATTGAGACTGGGTATGTGGGAAGAATGAGGCGCAGACAGGTCGTACACCAAACGCAATTTATTTGAGAACTTGCCCTTGACAAGCCCAATAGGGCTGACTCTCCATGTGCTGAAAGGGGGGCAAGTGAAAGGGCCTATCACGTAGTCTCGATCTACCTCTGCTTGTAAGAGCTGATCTATGGCTTGTTCGTCAATGGCTGCTGAACGAAGATTGGCACATTCGTGAGTACTGTGGGGTAGTGAAATGAGGCCGGTGTGAAAGCCTGCTGTGAAGCCTTGGATAAGGTAGGTGGCCAGGGAAGGGGTGGGATGTGAAGTGAGGTACAGTCCTAACCATAAGAGGTTGATCCGGCTTAGTCATGCCCTCTTGTGTTGTTTGACTTCACACAAATTCCTTGGGTGTGCTCTTTGGCATAAGGTGCAGATGTGAAGTAGACGGCACTGGCTGAAGTTGCAGGACCCATAGTTAAAATTGTTACAGATGGCTGCCCCTCCCACGGTTCGGACTGGGCGTCCGAGTTTGTCCACCTGAGGCGTTAGTTCAGGGGTCGACTGACCCTGAATTGTACCTGAGGTAGAGGGAAACTCGAAGGGCCGTCTGATCGCCGCATTGGCGCACCAGGTGGCAGTGTGGG
The DNA here is from genome assembly GCA_037952925.1 of Lithobates clamitans. Classification (NCBI taxonomy): domain Eukaryota; kingdom Metazoa; phylum Chordata; class Amphibia; order Anura; family Ranidae; genus Lithobates; species Lithobates clamitans. Next base: position 5,723,377 of record JBBGZY010000110.1, read on the forward strand.
TGGAAGACTGACAAATCGCACACAGAGGTGAGCGTAAGCCGGCAAAGTGGCGGCAGAAGAGCTCTGTGTCCATGAGACTCCAATCTGTCGTAGTCTGGAATTGTGTGAGTCTGGCGGCGGCCTTAGCTGAAAAGGAACGATGATAGTCGTAAAAAGCAAAACCTCCATACTTGTAGCCCAAGTCTACTACAGTATGGAGATACAAGTCCAGCTCTTGCCGCCTGCTAGGGGTGGCTGAGCACAGGACATCTCTGAGCATGCCAAAGGCCAGGTTAAATTCTGGGACTGATAGCTTGCGGTTCAATCTGGGGTCTTTGGCTTTAAGGACCACCGATATGTCTCCCCAGGAGTAGGCCTTATTTTCTGCCAAATCGTGCACGGAAATAAGGAGAGAGGCCAGGTTGACGTCCTTGCCGTCCAAAATGTCCTTCCTGATACTGGTTGGGACCAGATGGGAGGGGTAGACAATGGGGCTTGAGCCTGAGGTACCTGCAGGAAGAGGTGTCAAGGTTTGAGTTGCAGTTGGGTCGGGGACAGCCATGGCCGGTCGAGCCTCCAGAAGTGCAACCCTGGTTTGGACGTCTGTAACTGAGGTGGATAGAGATGACACCATCGTGTGTAATTGCGAGATGGCTGATGATATTGACTGGAGGGATGCCTGTTGGGAACTGGGTCCTGCTGCTGGTGGGGGAAAGAGGAGTTTGAAGAGCTCGCCTTTCCTCGCTGTGGCGGGGAAGGGGACACCTCTGCGTCTGAGCTCTGCCGTCAGTTTGGGGATAGTCCATCCCCTGAGGGACTGCACGCTGCCGCTCTCTGAGACCGGAGAAGGTGACAGAGGGGCCGTGAAGTCTTCGCTGCCGGCCTGGGACATAGTTGCTCTGGTGAGAATCTCTTGAGCTTTATTTCCTGGTTGACTGTAACCTATTGGGGGTGACATGAATTTCAAGTTTTTCCTATGATCCGCTGAGTCATACTTACCCGACTTATTCTCCCATTCCCCTTTTTTTTTTTTTTTTTATTTACCTGGGGGGATATCGTCCAACCTGGTGCAGGGTGGACCTACTGAACTTTGACTGACCTGAGGAAAATGGAAAGGTGATAATTCGTGAAGGGATTGCTAACTAACTTGAAGCAACGATTTGTATGGTGCTTGCAATCTTTGTGACAATGAAATGATTCGAAATGTTTGCCTTGATTATGAAATGAATGAACTCCATGACAGAGGTCCGGCCTGGTCGTGTCGTGACTGATTCGACCATGAACCGGGCTCTGGAGCATGTATTGAAATGAGGCAACTGAAAACATTGGTGCACACCGGGACGAATCGGTGCCTGTTTGATGCATCTGGATTTGAATCGGAGCGCAGTATGAAATGAATGAGAGAAATGATTACCTTGACCGAGGCTCGAATTGGTTGTGCCGTGTTCTGCGACTGGCAACTAACCGAGCTCTGGTATAGGTATGGATACGGTCGAAACAAGCGAGGCATTCCGTGACGAATCGGTACATCTCAGATGCGACTGGTTTCGAAACAGTGATGCGTTGTGGGAGTGAAATGGTAGTAATTGCATGACAGAGATACGGATCAGTCGCCCGATATCTGCGACTAGCTATGATCCGGACTCTGGAGCATGTTTCAGAAATGAGGCCGAGCCCTGGGGCACGCCGTAACGAATCGATGCATGGAAGATGCAACTGGATTTGAAGCGGAGCGCGGTAAGTGCAGGTGTAACATATCGTTTGCCATGACGGAGGCTCGAATCGGTCGTGCTGTTGTAGCGACTGACTACGAATCGGACTCCGGAGCATGTACTGAAATGTGGCCAATCCTGGGGCACGCCGAGACGAATCGATGCATTTCCATGCGACTGCATTCATGTCGGAACGTGATACGTGGAAATGAAATGATAACCATGACAGAGGTACGAATGACTGATAATAACGTAACTCTGGAGCATGTATAGAAATGAGGCCAATCCTGGGGCACGCCGAGACGAATCGGTGCATTTCCATGCGACTGAATTCATGTCGGAACGTGATACGTGAAAATGAAATGATAACCATGACAGAGGTACGAATGACTGATAATAACGTAACTCTGGAGCATGTATAGAAATGAGGCCGTAATAACTGGGGCACACCGGAACGAATCGGTGCATCTTTTTGGTGCGACTGGATTCGAATCGGAGCGCGGTAGGTGACTGAAATGAGAAATGTTTGAAATGATTTGAAATGTCAGAAATGAGTTTAGAAATGTTTCAGAAATGAGAAATGATTGGTATCGAACTGACTTGATCCGATAAATTGCAAATTGCGACTCGCTATGGCTGTCTACAGACGCATATTTAAAATACCGACATGCTAGAAATGAAGCGACGTCTGCGTCGCGGTGCTTTCTCGAGTAAGACGAAATGGTAACATGACGATAGTACGAGCGATATACATTGCAGTTATGTTTTGTGAAATGCGAGTGATACGTAAATTTGAAATCACGGTTTAGTGACATGGTATGAAAACGTAAAAACAAAGTCCGACGGGACCCTACCTGCGACAGCCAAGCCAGACGCGTGGTACGAACTACGAACGGTAAACGCGGACTTCGAAAGTTTTGAGCACGGAATAACGAATACGGGAACTTGCGAGGCAAGAACTTGCGGACGCTGGTATTCGAATAGTCGGCCTAGTGACGTATATCGCGCACAGGAAACCGACAAGCACCACAGGTGAGCAGGCTGCTTAAGTACCCCCCGGGCTCCTCCCATAAATTCAGGCCACCATACTGGCCTTCCTACATATATATATATATATATATATATATATATATATATATATATATATATATATATATATATCCACTGCATTCCAGTCTAGCCAAGCCTATATCTGACTGCAGGCCATTCCTGGTGTAAGTTTTCAAATATACCTTCAGGCAGGCAGGTGATTCAGTGATCTGCAGTGAATTAAATATATATATATATATATATATATATATATATATATATATATATATATATATATATATACAGTCTCCTACATATATATATATATATATCAATATGGCGGGATGGCATATACCCCAGCCGAAGTCTTTGTGGACGAAACCGGTCGGGTTTCTTGCTGTACCCAGCCACCTATACCACGCTTGCTGTTTTTAGATCTATTTTTATTATTTGAATCGATTCTACTATTTTTATTCTTTATGGCTTGTTTGATGATCTTGAGCGATCTAATAAACACCACTTGAAAAGTAATTTTTGGATTTACACCATGTGGAGGCTTCTTGTTTTTTCTTTATACATGGTCCATGCTTGCTGACAAAGACGGTGATCGTGCAGATCTTCTGGGCAGGTTCCTGGCCCCCCATCTGAGGAGGAAATCTTCCGGTGTATAAGCCAGTCCTACACTGTCATCCATCTTAAGACAGTACAAGCCTATTTGACTCACCGCCCACGGCCTGTGAGTCCACCAAAGTCGGTAAGAGTGTTACATCCCTTACTCCGGTTTACATTTTATTGTGATACTACCTGCCTTGGATTCAATTTGGGTCAACTACACTATGCACTATATGGACTAACTTCTTATGTGTATATTGCTTACCTGAGAGTTATATCTCCCCACCAACATTGTGGACACTTTTGACACTATTTATGTATTTCTTCACTCCAAAAGGAAAAAAAATTATTTTGGACATTTCAGTTAAGAATTTGTCGTTATAACCTATTGTATTTTTTGTGATTATTTGAGCCTTTTCTGAAAAAAAGGCATTTTACCTGTTTATAGATGTGGTAATATATACATCTGTATTCATTTCACTTTTCAGCATACCTTTTTTAGGTTTGGGATTAGATGAGGTCACTTGTTCCTTCAAATGTGAATTGACTTCTCTTTATCCCAAACCCTTACACATTTCTTTTCATATTGCTTTCACTTTAGCGCTACACTTTTATTATATTGTTATTGTGCACAATTTTGGTCGTATTGTAGTGTTGGCTGCTACCTTGACGTGTTGGATTGGCGCGGTACTTCACATATCCACTATATATATATATATATCCACTGCATTCTAGTCTAGCCAAGCCTATATCTGACTGTGGGCGATTCCTGGTGTACTTTTTCTAGTAAACTTCAGGTGGTGTTTTGCTAATAAAATTTTACAGCATGTCTGAAAGGCCACCAAGGAGAGGCAGACGCTCACAGGCCACTAAAAGAGGGCAAGCAGGCTCTGTGTCTACAGCCAACAGTGCTGGTCGTGGACACGGTGCATCCTCAGCATGTGGCCGTGGGGCAAGCTTGTCCTTTTTTTTGGCAGCTGGCCGTGTTGATCTACAACATGCAGAAGAGTTGGTAGAGTAGATAACTAAGCCGTCCTCATCCTCCTCATCCTCTGTCACCAAGGCTCAGGGTAGTTTGCCTGCCAATGCAGCTGCCAAAGCGGCCTATTCCATCGGCTCAATGTCTTCAGTCACTCCTTCCCTAGCCCCACCATCATGCATGGAGGAGTCCCCCAAACTGTTCGACCAAAGTGTCGGGTACATGCTGCAGGAAGATGCACAGCGTTTTGAAGGCTCCGATGATGGTGCCCAGGTTGAGGAAGGCAGTAATGTGAGCCCAGAGAGAGGGGGTGCCCAAGAAGGACAAGAAACTGTCAGTCATGTTCCCCCAGCTGAAGCATACTTCCAGGTTTGCTCCAGTGACGAGGAGGGAGGGGATGATGTGCCTGATAAAGGAGAGGAGGAGGAGGCACATCTTCAACGAGGCAGGATACCCTCCAGGGGCCTGCTTAAGGGCAGCCACCCGACTGCATCACACCGCAGAGCTCCGCATGTGCAGGGCGCTGCTGACTCCCTGCGTATTTTAAAAAGTTCTTTGGTGTGGGCCTTTTTTGATAAGTGTGCAGCAGATCGCACCGTTGCTGTTTGCAACATATGTCTGAAGCGTACCAAGCATGGCCACAACAGCAGCCGCTTAGGCACCACATGCTTGACCAGACATATGTCGACCTCCCATGCAGTCCGTTGGCAACAGTACTTAAAAGACCCACACCAAAGAACAAGGCAGACCTCTCCTTGCTCCTCATCACCTGGGGTCTCCAACCCCACTATACCTTCAGCCCTCTCAGAAACCTGCACCGAGAAGAATGAAGGTGTTGTGTGCCACGTACTTGCGGGCAATCTGCTATCGCTACACCAACATCCGATTGTAGCTGGCAAATTTCCCTACACCAGTTGCTAAACAGTCAAAAGAAATTGGGTCCCAGCCATCCATATGCTCATCGGCTGAATGCTAGCTTGGCTAAATTGCTAGCATTCAAACTGCTGCCTTTTCAGCTGGTAGACTCTGCCCCCTTTCGTGAATTTGTGGAATGTGCGGTACCTCAGTGGGAGGTTCTCAAGCGCCATTTCTTTTCACAGAAGACCATTCCGGCTCTCTACCGGCATGTGGAAGGCAATGTCTTGGCCTCGTTGGACAGAGCGGTCAGTGTAAAATTGCATATTACCGCTGACTCATGGTCCAGCAAGCATGGACAGGGACGTTACCTTTCTTACACAGCGCACTGGGTAACTCTGCTGGCAGCTGGGAAGGATGCAGTACAGGGTGCAGTATTGTTGGAGCTTGTTCCATCACCACGCCTCCAAAATGCTAGTAGTGGTGATTCTGCCACACCTCTCTCCTCCACCCCCTCCTCTTTTTCTTCCTCTATGGCCTCTTCCTCTGCAGATTTGTCCTCAGAACCGGCGGTGCTCTGTAGGCATTCAAGGGGCTACACAAGCACTCAGGCAAAAAGATGCCATGCGGTGCTTGAGTTGGTCTGCTTAGAGGACAGGAGCCACCCTGGGGCAGAGATTCTGTCAGCTCTGCAGGGGTAGACTCAGAGGTGGTTGACACCACGCCAGCTTCAGCCAGGAATGGTGGTTTGCGACAATGACACCAACCTTCTCTCCGCCCTCCAACAGGGACACTTGACCCATGTTCCCTGTTTGGCTCATGTCTTTAATTTGGTGGTGCAGTGGTTCTTGTGCAGGTATCCGGGCTTACAGGATCACCTGAGGCAGGCCAGGAAAGTCTGTGGGCATTTCTGCTGGTCATATAATGCCAGTGCTCGGCTGGCGGACCTTCAAAAGAAATGCAGCCTGCCCAAGAACCACCTTATTTGTGAAATGCCCACCAGGTGGATCTCAATGTTGGCAATGCTTCAGTGGCTGCACACACAGAGGGCCATCAATGAGTACCTGTGTGAGTATGGCTCCAGGACAGGGTCAGGGGAGCTTGGCTTTTTTTCACCACGCCAGTGGCTACTGATCAAGGATGCATGCCCTGTCCTGTCACCATTTGAGGAGGCCATGAGGATGGTGAGCAATGACAGTGCATGCATCAGTGATACTGTCCCTCAAGTCTTCCTGTTGGAGCACACGCTTTGTGGAATAATGGACAGGGCACTTGAAGCAGAACAGAGGGAGGAAGAGGAGGACTTCCTTACCTCTCAAGACCACCTTTATCCAGACAGGATTCCTGCTGGCCCGCCGATCACACAGGAAGAGGAGGAGGAGGAGGATGAGGATTGTGTCAGCATGGAGGTGGAGCCCAGCACTCAGCATCAGCAGCAGTCTTCAAGGGATCGTTTTCAGTCCCCAGAAACCCATGGACTTGTACGTGGCTGGGAGGAGGTGGCTGTGGATCATGTCATCCTTAGTGACCCAGAGGACTCCAGATCGAATGCCTCAGCAAACCTTCGCTGCATGGCCACCCTGATCCTGTAAAGCCTGCGAAAGGACTCTCAGATTCTTGGTGTCAATGAGAGGGATCATTACTGGCTGGCAACCCTTCTTGATCCACGTTACAAAGGTTAAGGTTGCGGAACTTATCCATCCTTCACAGGGGGAGCAGAGGATGAAACATCTTCAGGAGGCCTTGCAGAAAGGTTTGTGCAATGCATTTCCAGAGCCTGGGAGGTTACAATTTCCTGGTCCTCCTGGACAACGTGTTGCTGAGGCTTCGGTCAGTCACAGAAGGAGTGGTGTAGAAGGTGGCCATCTGACCGATGCGTTCAGACAATTCTTTAGTCTTTCTTCTTCAGCCCCAAGGTCGGTTCCAGCAACCATTGCAGGCATCTGATTTACATGGTGCAGGAATACCTTTCCAACCGAAAATCCACTGGGTTACTGGGTATTGAGGATTGATCACTGTCCAGAGCTTGCACAATATGCAATTGAGCCACTGGCCTGTCCTGCATCCAGCGTTCTTTCTGAACGCACATTCAGTGCTGCTGGAGGCTTTGTAACCAATCAGAGTGCGCCTGTCCACAGACTCAGTTGATCAGCTCACCTTCATAAAAATGAATCAGTCTTGGATCACCAGCTACCAAGTACCTGATGCTGATGTAACCGATTAATTTTTCTATGAATGTGAGATCCCTTAAAGACTGCCTATGTTGAGTAGGGATGAGCTTCGAGTTTGAGTCGAACTCATGTTCCACTCAAACATGGGCTGTTTGCAAGTTCGCCGAACAGCGAACAATTTGAGGTGTTCGCGGCAAATTCGAATGCAGCGGAACACCCTTTAAAAGTCTATGAGAGAAATCAAAAGTGCTCATTTTAAAGGCTTATATGCATGGTATTGTCATAAAAAGTGTTTGGGGACCTGGGTCCTGCCCCAGGGGACATGTTTCAATGCAAAAAAAAGTTTTAAAAACGTCAGTTTTTTCAGGAGCAGTGATTTTAATAATGCTTAAAGTGAAACAATAAAAGTGTAATATCCCTTTAAATTTTGTAGCTGGGGGTGTCTATAGTATTCCTGTAAAGGGGTGCATGTTTTCCGTGTTTAGAACAGTCTGACAGCAAAATTACATTTCAAAGGAAAAAAGTCCTTTAAAACTACTCGCGGCCATTAATGCATTGCCAGTCCGACAATACACATAGAAGTTCATTAAGCGGCATGGGAATTCCCCACAGAGAGCGCCCCCCCTCCTGAACCATACCAGGCCACATGCCCTCAACATTGGGAGGGTGCTTTGGGGTAGCCCCCCAAAACACCTTGTCCCCATGTTGATGAGGACAAGGGCCTCATCCCCACAACCCTGGCCGGTGGTTGTGGGGGTCTGCGGACGGGGGGCTTATCGGAATCTGGAAGCCCCCTTTAACAAGGGGACCCCCAGATCCCGGCCCTCCCCACTGTTTGAAATGGTAAGGGGATACAAAAGTACCCCTACCATTTCACTAAAAAACTGTCAAAAATGTTAAAAATTACAAGAGACAGTTTTTGACAATTCCTTTATTTAAATGCTTCTTCTTTCTTCTATCTTCTATCCTCCTTCATCTTCTTCTTCTGGTTCTTCTGGTTCTTCTGGTTCTTCCTCCGGGGTTCTCGTCCAGCATCTCCTCCGCGGCATCTTCTTCCCTACTTCCCCTCGGGTCGCTCCGCATCCATGGCATGGAGGGAGGCTCCCGCTCTTCTCTTCATCTTCTTCTCTTCATCTTCTTCTCTTCATCTTCTTGTCTTCGTCTTCTTTTCGGGCTGCTCCGCATCCATGCTGGCATGGAGGGAGGCCCCCGCTGTGTGACGCTTCTCCTCTTCTGACGGTTCTTAAATAATAGGGGGCGGGGCCACGTGGTGACCCTGCCCCCCTCTGATGCATGGAGACATGACGGGACTTCCCTGTGGTGTCACAGGGAATGCCACAGGGAAGTCCCGTCATGTCCCCGTGCGTCAGAGGGGGACGGGGTCACCGGGTGGCCCCGCCCCCCCATTATTTAAGAACCGTCAGAAGAGGAGAAGCATCACACAGCGGGAGCCTCCCTCCATGCCAGCATGGATGCGGAGCGGCCCGAAAAGAAGATGAAGAGAAGAAGATGAAGAGAAGAAGATGAAGAGAAGAGCGGGAGCCTCCCTCCATGCCATGGATGCGGATGTGTATTGTCGGACCGGCAATGTATTAATAGCCGCGAGTAGTTTTAAATGACTTTTTTTCCTTTGAAATGTCATTTTGCTATCAGACTGTTCTAAACACGGGAAACATGCGCCCCTTTACAGGCATACTATAAACACCCCCCAGGTACGAAATTTAAAGGGATATTACACTTTTATTGTTTCACTTTAAGCATTATTAAAATCACTGCTCCCGAAAAAACTGCCTTTTTAAAACTTCTTTTTGCATTGATACATGTCCCCTGGGGCAGGACCCGGGTCCCTAAATACTTTTTATGACAATAACTTTCATATAAGCCTTTAAAATTAGCACTTTTGATTATTCATGTTCGTGTCCCATAGACTTTAATGGTGTTTGCGTGTTCAAACTAATTTTTTGCCTGTTCGCATGTTCTGGTGCGAACCGAACAGGGGGGTGTTCAGCTCATCCCTAATGTTGAGTGACTATCCTGTTATGCTGAGTGACTATCCTATTCCTCCTCAATGTTCATGTTGATAGCTTCTAAGAACATTTTTGTTTTAGGGCACCACCACCAGTGCCTAAGGCCCAAATTGTCTGCCCCTGTTTAACAGAGGCATATAATTATAGTTTTTGCTGTAATATTTTGCAGCAGGGCTCATTCTTGCGCTCAACTAGAGTATCTGTGAGTGGTTGCAGTGTTGTGGCACTACCACCAGTGCCTAAGGCCCAATTTTTCTGCCCCTGTTTATCAGGGTCATGTAATTAAAATTTTTGCTGTAATATTTTGCAGCAGGGCTCGTTCTTGCGCTCAACTAAAGTATCTGTGAGGGGTTGCAGTGTTGTGGCACTACCACCAGTGCCTAAGGCCCATTTTTTCTGCCCCTGTTTAACAGGGGCATGTAATTACAATATTTGCTCTAATATTTCATAGCAGGGCCCATACCTGCGTTAAACAAGAGTATCTGTGAGGCTTTACAGTATTGTGCGACCACCACCACAACTGCCTAAGGCCCAATTTTTCTGCCCCTGTTTAACAGGGGCATGTAATTACAATATTTGCTCTAATATTTCACAGCAGGGCTCATTCCTGCGCTCAACAACAGAATCTGTGAGGGTTACAGTGTTGTGGAACCACCACCACACCACCACCAAAGGCCCAATTTTTCTGCCCCAGTTTAACAGGGGCATGCATTTGTAATTCTTGATATAATATTTCACAGCAGGGCCCATTCCAGCGCCCACCAAGAGTAACTGTGAGGGCTTACAGTGTTCTGGTACCACCAACAACTAAGGCCCAACTTTCTGCAGGGTGTATAGGGCAGGCCATATAGTATATACAGGCGGTCCCCTACTTTCAAACATCCGACTTACAAACGACTCCCACTTACAAACAGAGGGAGACAATAGGAAGTGAGAGGAAATCTACCCCTAGGAAGGGAAATTCTCTCCTGTAAGAGTTAATATGGGAAAAAGGTGTATTCACTGATGCTTTATCACCAATTCTTGTTTCCCTAATAACCCCACATTTTCAAAATCCAATTGTCATTGGGACAGAAAATGAGGTGAAATCTTCAGAACAGGGGCACAGACAGCAAAACAAATGTTACAGGGGTGATAACCCTTCCCTATGTTATCCAAAAAACTTAAAAATTGTTTTTTTTGGCTAGGGCTATACTTACAAAATGTACCTGTTCCAAATTACAAACAGATTCAACTTAAGAACAAACCTACAGTCCCTGTCTTGTTTGGACCGCCTGTATACTGCCGTTCAGAGTATATAGGGCCTGGGGGCCCCACGCCTTTTCTTTTTAATTTGGGTGCAGGGTTCCCCTTAATATCCATACAAGACCTAAAGGGCCTGGTAATGGGCTGGGGAATGGGGCGGGGGTACCCATGCTGTTTTTCTCAATAATTTTCATCCATATTGCTGGGACCCGACATTACATTACAGCCGCAAGCAGTTTTAAATGACTTTTATTCCTTTAGAAATGTCATTTTGTGCAGGGACTGTTCTAAACACGGGAAACGCGAGCCACTTTACAGGCATACTATAGTCACCCCCCAGGTACAATATTTCACTTTTATTTTTTCACTTTAAGCATTATTAAAATCACTGCTCCCGAAAAAACTAGCGTTTTTAAAACTTTTTTTGCATTGATACATGTCCCTGGCGCAAGTAATAGCCCTACTTTAAACCATTTTTAGAATATTTCGGAAAAGTCCACGGGGAAGATTGAACTAAGGAGTTCGGGAAAATCTCCAGGCTGACTTGAAGGACTATCATCACGAACAGGGAAAATATTGTTCTGACAAGTAGTGAAAAGCAGCAATGGTGACAGGGGCGGTACCTGTCAACCCATTCACGGTCCAGAGAGTAGCTACCTCTGGAGGAGAAACCTATAAAAGGTTTGGAAATCAGGTCAGGGTCCAAGCGTCCGTAAGGATGGGTAATAGAAATGCTTCAAAGAGGGAGAATGAATGGGGTAAACCCTATGAAACTACCCCAAGGGAAGAGATGGTAGATAAATATGGGCCCTGGGTGGTAAAATATATGCGTGAGTGGGATAGGTGGACGAAAACAAGTTTTTCTAAGAAAGGTACATTTAAACTTAAAGTATGGGAAGATCTGTACCGTGCTCACCACAAAAAGATGACACGGCCATATGAAAAAGATACTTTATTTATATGGATGCTGGAGTCAGCGAATAAAACAGAGGAAATGAATGTTATTACTATGGGATTTAAGGAGAAATCATTCCAAACAATGCTTGAACGTAGGGACAAGCGGAAACCATCACAACTCCCAACAAGTGGTGACAGTGATTTTCAGGAAGACAAGGAGCAGTTGTCAGGACTTGGGCCTTATGCAGTTGCCCAGCCCTTGTCAGCAGAGTGCTCATGGGCTGACATGAACTGTCACTAGGGTTGCCACCTGTCCGGGATTCACCCGGACAGTTCGGGTTTGGAATCATGCGTTCGGGTTTCAGACCTCCTGAAACCCAGACACATTATTCAAACCAGACTATGGGGTTGCAGTTGTGTAAGCCGAGAGTGTCTGTTACACTCTCTTTCACACTGTCCAAAGCCAGCACTAACAATTACCCCTCCCCCCACACAGATAGGAGAAGAGAAAGGGCTTGATCTGCTTCTCTTCCTCCCGCACCTATCGCTCTGTGTCTGCCCACACTCCAGCAGCCTCAGCTACATCTGGATGAGAGGTGCTGACTGCCAAGGGGTGAGTGAGCTCACCATCCATCCCTGTCTGTGACTGAAGTCTCCTCCCTTCTCTCTCCTGCCTCTGAGTGAGTATACTAAGGTAAATCAGGGTTCTCAGAGTTCCCTCTACATCAGAGTCCTCTCCGTACATCAGAGTTCCCAATGTTTCCCCTTAGATCAGGGTTCCCAGAGCATCCCTTATGTTAGAGTCCCCAGAGTCCCCCCTTACAGAGTAAGGGAACTCTGCGAGTTCAGAAGTAAAAGGGGAACTCTGTGGACTCCGATGTAAAGGGGGACTCTTGTTATTAACTTCATTTGATTAGAAATGTTATTTAATTGCAAAATATATGTATAGTTCATACTATAAAAAAAGATTGCAGTGCACCGCTAAAGTGTTCGGGTTTGACTTGAAGAAAAGGTGGCAACCCTAACTGTCACCTTTCAGTGGTGGACAAAAAGGGAGAGCCACAACACAAATCTGATACCCCAGTAAAATGTGGATTACAGGGGGATTGTGAGGTACAGGAAGAGAGGAAGGCAGAGTAGCAGGACATGGAGATGAAATAGCCATGCTGGCATTAAGGTCTCCAGGCAGAAGGGACACTTTCTGTCCCGCTGACGGGAGAGGATTTGAAATTAAATTTCACTGAAAGAAGCTGTAGTAAGCGCACAGGGAAAACGCCACTAATAAACCAGGTGGTTAGCGAAACAATATGAACATTTGAAAGTGCAAAACACATCCCTAAAAGAAGCGCTAGAAATAACCAAAGGTAACATCCGTACTTTAGAAGCTTCTATGTTAAATTCTGAGGCTATCCACCAGCAATTAGTACTAGAAAACCACAGATTATAGAAAGACGTTCATCTGTTGGGAGAAAGAATGGAGGATGCAGAAAGAAAAGTGAAACCATTATCTGTCAGCTGCCAGGAGCCGTTGTCTCAGCTTTCAGATAGAGAAGATGACAGGGTAAGTGATTTGGGTAGGTCTGAATTCAGGGGGACGTCCTCCACATCTAAGGTATGTACCAACAAGAAAAAATCCCAGGAAGGTAAGAGCTCTTTAAAAAGTGCCCCCATATTTTGTAAGCTGCAGGTAAAAACTACTAATCCAGAAAAGGCCACCCCACATTCTCAGTCGTCTAAAACAAAGCCTTTTGTTAAGAGATGTTGTACCACTTTGAATAAGATAAAATGTCACTTATGTGGTTTATTTGGCCTCATCGCGAGATTCTGTCCGTTCAGTTCCAGTCAAAAAGTCGGTAAACATTAGTTCGAGTTGAACTCATGTTCGAGTTCGACTCAAACATCGGCTGTTCGCCAGTTGGCCGAACACCGAACAATTTGGGGTGTTCACGGCAAATTCGAAAGCCACGGAACACCCTTTAAAAGTCTATGGGAGAAATCAAAAGTGCTAGTTTTAAAGGCTTATATGCCTAGTATTGTCATAAAAAGTGTTTGGTATGCCTGTAAAGGGGCGCATGTTTCCCGTGTTTAGAACAGTCTGACAGCAAAATGACATTTTAAAGGAAAAAAAGTCATTTAAAACTACTTGCGGCTATAATTGTTGGTCCGACAATGCACATAAAAGATAAAAACGGCATGGGATTTCCCCACAGAGGAACCCAGAACCAAATTTTTTTTTAAATGGCGTGGGGGTCCCCCTAAATTCCATACCAGGCCCTTCAGGTCTGGTATGTATATTAAGGGGAACCCCGTGCCAAAATAAAAAAATGGCGTGGGGTCCCCCCTCAAAATCCATACCAGACCCTTCAGGTCTGGTATGGATTTTAAGGGGAACCCTGCGCCAATTTTTTTTAAAAAATGGTGTGGGTCCCCCCAAAAATCTATACCAGACCCTTATCCGAGCATGCAACCTGGCAGGCTGCAGAAAAAGAGGGGGTGCGAGAGAGCGCGCCCCCCCTGAACCGTACCAGGCCACATGCCCTCAACATTGGGAGGGTGCTTTGAGGTAGCCCCCCAAAGCATCTTGTCCCCATATTGATGGGGAGAAGGGCCTCATCCCCACAACCCCTGGCCGGTAGTTGTGGGGGTCTGCTGGCTGGGGGCTTATCAGAATCTGGAAGTCCCCTTTAACAAGGGGACCCCCAGATCCTGGCCCCTGCCTGTGTGAATTGGTAATGGGGTACAAATGTACCAAATACCATTTCACAAAAAAAGTGTCAAAAAGTTTAAAAGAGACGGTTTTTGACAAGTCCTTTATTAATTTCTTCTTCTTTCGGCTTCTTCTTCCATCTTCTTTCTTCTGGTGTTCTTTCGGTGTTCTTCTTCTTCCTCCATCTTCTTCTTCATCTTCTTCTTCTCCATTTTCTTCTTTCTCCCCTCTTCTTGTCCAGCGGTCTTTGTGTATCATAAATAATAGACCACAACAACACTACTGGGAGAGCTTGGGCTATGAGAGGACTCTCGCCAAAGATAGTATATCATGTAAAAGTGGCACTGCTTTGATGAACAGAGGCACAAGTGAAATCAACCCAGAATCCTACTACTGAACCCTTAGTGGTTCTAAGGCATAATTTGACCAAGCCTAGCTGCAAGGTCACACGCCCTAAGGTGAGCGGCTATCACCTGGGGGGAGCACTTATGTGTGGACACAGCACTTTACCTTTGATTCACTGAGACGCATGGATGTTTTTTGGAATACCTATGGACTGTTAGTTTGAATATTGCACAAATGCACTGCAGCACTGAATCACATGGAGGATTTTTTGGAACACTTATTTATTGTTATTTGAATATTGCACAAGTACACTGGAGCACTTTATTCTTGAGTGTACGGTCGGTTACATACATTCATTGTGATGTTTATTACACATTTTTAAGGATTGTTATTATATTTTTTTGGATGCTATATAATTTTATGGATGATATATATATATATATATATATATATATATATATATATATATATATATATATATATATATATATATATATATATATATATATATATATATTTAACAATTTTAGAAGTGTGCACAGTATAACTTTACTTTGCAATATTGCATGTACTGCACAATATTATTTTATGTCATATATCACATATATTTGCATTTTTGATAGCGCAGCGTATTTATTTATTTTAAAGTGCTTTGGGGGGCTACCTCAAAGCACCCTCCCAATGTTGAGGGCAGGTGGCCTGGTACGGTTCAGGAGGGGGGCGCTCTCTCGTCCCCCCCTCTTTTCCTGTGGCCTGCCAGGTTGCGTGCTCGGATAAGTGTCTGGTATGGATTTTTGGGGGGACCCCACACCATTTTTTTTCTTTAATTTTGGCGCAGGGTTCCCCTTAATATCCATACCAGACCTGAGGGGCCTGGTATAGAATTTAGGGGGACCCCCACGCATTTTTTTTTTGGTTCTGGGTTCCCCTGTGGGGAAATCCCATGCAGTTTTTATCAATTAGCTTTTATGTGTATTGTCGGACCGACAATTCATTAATAGCCGCGAGTAGTTTTAAAGACTTTTTTCCTTTGAAATTTCATTTTGCTGTCAGACTGTTCTAAACACAGGAAACATGCGCCCCTTTACAGGCATACTATAGACACCCCCCAGGTACAAAATTTAAAGGAATATTTCACTTTTATTATTTCACTTTAAGCATTATTAAAATCACTGCTCCCAAAGATGGCCACTGACCTACAACAAGCTTTCCTATTTAGTTGGGCTAAAACATCTATTAAGCATTTGGGTATCCAACTTACAAATCGATTTGATACTAATTATTCAGCTAATTTCCCTACCCTTTTCAGCATGGTGCGTAGAGACTTACAGAACTGGGCAAAGACCTCCTTCACATGGCTGGGCAAACTTAGCATACTCAAGATGAACATCCTTCCTAGGATGCTCTTTTATTTACAGATGCTGCCCGTCCCCCTCCCCAGGACCTTCTTTACACAGCTTCAAAGCCTAATGATTAATTTCATTTGGCATGGTAAAAAACCAAGACTGGCTGCGCATTTATTGCAGTAGGCCAAGGAGATGGGAGGCTTGGGCCTCCCGGATATACGGCGATACTACAGAGCCATTGCGATCCAACATATCCTTAACTGGCGTCATCATGGGGGTTCAAAAATGTGGGTCTCCTTGGAGAAGAGCTTAGCAGGCCGCGACTTATCATACGCACCTTGGCTACCTCGTGAACACAGAGAACTCTCACAGACGTCCTCCCCGTTAACCACTCACACCCTGCGGGTCTGGGACCGCACAAATGCTCCGTATGCTTTGTTACCCCTGGGCTCCCCACTGGCACCGCTGGGGGGATTTAGGTGGTTCCCTCCTGGGGAACAGAGGACCTTTTTCGGTACTTGGGTTACAGACGGCAATTATAGTTGCAGCAAATTTGTAGATAACGGTAAGTTGATACCCCTAGATGCCTTGCGGAATAGTCATGGCAGATTCCCCATGGATTGGTGGAGGCACCAGCAACTCCAACACTTCATTGCGACAGAGGGGGCCTCGATGAGAGGGCTAGACACTATCACCACACTAGAAAGATTTTTTATAGAAGAAAAGCCAATTCCCCATCTGATTTCTAAATTATATAGGCTCTTGGGTTTAGTTTCCACCGTTGGCAAGCCGGCCTTCATACGGGAATGGGAACGAGACCTAGGGGTAGAGTTCACGCCAGAACAACGTCTGCACATGTATAAACTAGCACACTCTAGCTCCATAGAGTCTAGAACGCAGGAAACTAACTAGAAGCTACTAACTCGCTGGTATCGTGTACCAGCTGTCATAGCACGTATCTACCCCTCGGTTTCTGACCGCTGCTGGCGAGGTTGCGGTCAGAAAGGCACCCTCCTTCATGTATGGTGGGAAATCCCAGCAATCAGGCCTTTTTGGATGGAAATACAGACTATTATTAAAAATTCCCTGCAGATTGAGATCCCGTTTTCCCCTGAGCATTTTCTCTTGCACCTCCCTACCCTCCCTCTGATCCATTACAAAAAAAGCGCCCTTCCTCATCTATTAAATGCCGCTAAAAGGCTTATACCTCTCTATTGGAAATGTCCGCAGATCCCTACCTTAAAAGAATGGCTACAGAAGGTGGATGATATCAGAGAGGCAGAGGAGTGGGTGGCGAGGTGCAAAGATAGGAGTGAGCGTTTTAATAGTATTTGGGCCCAGTGGTGGAGATTCACCGTTGACACCAATCCTGTGTCCTCTAGCCTGGATGTCGCGCTGTTGGAGTTAGCGGAGCCCTTCCTGAAGCTGAGGAGGCCTGTGTATGGTGACGTGCGTACCTGAATGGCATGTCTCACTGCCCTATTGGTAGCACAAAGTGTAAGCTTTTTATTTCCTTATGCGCAGTTCACAAGGTCTTTAGTTGAAGGTTCATATGAGGCGCTATGCGCCACTAGTGATTAAAGGCATGTTTTTGTGTCTCCCTCTTTAAATGTTACTAAGTCATTACTTGTTTAGATGTATTGTATAGGGGCTCCACCTGGTGGCATAGGCACCTTTGTGACTGCATTGGCCCAACGGGATGCCCGTGGGGCGCCTCCCTCTAGGTGGAGGTTAGTTGGAGGCCTGTGGCCCCCTCCCAAGGGACCCGCCCAATGGGCATCCTGGGGCCTTGAGGCTGAGTCGAGACCCCTCCTCCAGTATTTGAATGGAGGGCTGAAGAAAGATGGGTCCAGCCAAAGCCGCTATGGCAGGACACCCTTTAGGATTCATTATGACTGTTTAATAGTGTAATACAGTTTGGAGATAACCTAATCCCTCATCCCCTTTCCCCTCCTTCCCCCCTCCGTTTTATAATTTGTTTTATTATTTGTTTTATAATTTGTTCTATAATTTGTTTTTGTCTAAAACGTCTGGGTCTGTACTGTAAAAAATGCACTGTAATGTGGAAAGAATGACCATAGACTATATGTTTGTATGTTCTTTTTAAAATATAAAATAAAATAAAGATTACATAAAAAAAAATCACTGCTCCCGAAAAAACTTCTTTTTGCATTGATACATGTCCCCTGGGGCAGGACCCAGGTCCCCAAACACTTTTTATGACAATAACTTGCATATAAGCCTTTAAAATGAGCACTTTTGATTATTCATGTTCGTGTCTCATAGACTTTAACGGTATTCACGTGTTCGAACCAATTTTTTGCCTGTTCGCAAGTTCTGCTGCGAACCGAACAGGGGGGTGTTCGGCTCATCCCTAATGTTGAGTGACTATCCTGTTATGCTGAGTGACTATCCTATTCCTCTTCAATGTTCATGTTGATAGCTTCTAAGAACATTTTTTTTTTAAACATAATCCATATAGGACCACAAGACGTGATTATTAAGTGTACTCAGTGCGCTTTGCAAAGGGGCCTAGTTGTAAGAAGTATGAACCACCTAGGTCATGGGTCCCATTCCAAAATCCTGAGAATGCATCCATACAGGCTGAGAAGGGGCTAATGAAATGGGATGGATCCCTGAAAGAATTTTAACCTTCCCAAACAGATGTTATGGGTTTAAGAAGAAGTACAGGTTATTATAGAAAACATGCTGATGTGTATGATGTCTAGAGGTCATCTTTGACCTATCTAATTGTGTGAGTGTATGTGTGGAATATGCAATATATGTTGTGTCATGTGATGTTTGTTCTCAGCTGCTGACAGCCCACGCAAATGACCCCCCTTCTTTCTCATCAGGTCTGTGAAAATGTAAAGCGAACTGTATTGACATGCAAATGACCTGAGCCAAGATAATTATCTTTACTAGTGAAAGAGGTACATTTTCAGAGAAACCTTACGTGTCCTCATGCTTCTTAGATTGTGAACCAAATAGACTGAGCCAATGATCTGTGTTCCAATATATACACACTTGTAAAACCCCACCCCTCCTCACCCCCCTTCCATATGCTAAGACATTGCCACATTCCCTCAAGGGTGGGGGGGTTGAAGAGTCCTATCCCCTTACATAAGCCAGATGGGGGTGGGGGGTTAACTTAAGCTAGGACACCAGCTACTATTTTATGACCAGGTTATTCCTGTTTCCTTCCCACCTAACACCTCCTTTGAAGTAACATTATTGTGCTACCAAATGGTCAGATAGCTACTCCAGATAACATTCCACAGCAGGGTAAGATGTCTCTGTTGATTCTAAAAATGTTCTGAAACTATAGAGTCAATGAAAGATCACTGTAAGTCACATTAATAATAAAGTCCATCACCTTCAGGGCCCAATTCTCCACCACAGGCAGGACCCGGGTCCCCAAACACTTTTTAGGACAATAACTTGCATATTAGCCTTTAAAATTCGCACTCTTGATTTTTCACATTCGGGTGCCATAGACTTTAACAATATTCGAATGTTCGCGCAAACTTTCGGTCCGTTCGCATGTTCTGCCGCAAACTGAACCGGGGAGTGTTCGACTCATCCCTAATTACATGGGATGTTTACATTCCTTGTAATAGGTATAGAAGTGATCAAATTTTTTTTTAAGTGTCAAACTAAAAAAAAAAAAAAAGTAAAATTAACAATAAAAGAAAAAAAATTAAAGCGCCCCTGTCCCCGTGTGCTCGCACACAGAAGCGAACACATACCGTGTTTCCCCGATAGTAAGACACCCCCGATTGTAAGACGTATCGGGAGTTTCAGAGGGGTCAGCTAATATAAGCCATACCCCGAAAGTAAGACATATGTCTTACTTTCGGGGAAACACGGGGGGATTTGCCTGCAGTGAAGTGCGGTACCCCTCCTTCTCTGTCCCCCTCCGTTCTCCCCCTCCGTTCCGCTTTCCTCCTCTGTGCCTCCCCGCTGTCCCCTCCGTTCCCCCCTCCTTCTCTGTCCCCTCCGTTCTCCCCCTCCGTTCCGCTTTTCTCCTCTGTGCCTCCCCGCTGTCCCCTCCGTTCCCCCCTCCTTCTCTGTCCCCCTCCGTTCTCCCCCTCCGTTCCGCTTTCCTCCTCTGTGCCTCCCAGCTGTCCCCTCCGTTCTCCCCTCCTTCTCTGTCCCCTCCGTTCTCCCCCTCCTTCTCTGTCCCCTCCGTTCTCCCCCTCCGTTCCGCTTTCCTCCTCTGTGCCTCCCCGCTGTCCCCTCCGTTCCCCCCTCCTTCTCTGTCCCCTCCGTTCTCCCCCTCCGTTCCTCCGTCCTCCCCCTCCTTCCCTTGTGAATAGACAGAGTCAGCTGACTCTGTCCATTCACATAACTGAAACATTGTAATCTCCTGTGATTACAATGTGTCAGTTTATGAATGGAGAGAAGCCGCTGTCTTCTCTCCTTTCATTCTCAGAGCAGCTGACGCTGCAGAGAAAGGGACTGGGGAATCTCTATCCTCTGTCTCTTTCTCTGTCTCAAGGGGGAGATATCAGAGGTCTGTTAAGACCCCTGATATCTCACCAAAGCCCCCCAACAGGGCTGATTAAAAAAAAAAAAAAAAAAAAAAAAATATTGCAATAAAGAATAAAAAAAATTTTTTTTCCCCAATATAAGACATACCCCGAAAGTAAGACATAGTGGGGCTTTTAGGGATAAAAAGAAAGTAAGACACTGTCTTACTTTCGGGGAAACACGGTACATAAGTCCCACCCACATATGAAAACGGTGTTCAAACCACACATGTAATATATCGCCTCAAACGTTGGAGCGAGAGCAAAAATTCTAGCCCCAGATCTCCTCTGTAACTCAAAACATGTAACCAGTGAAAAATTTTAAAGCATCACCTATGGGGATTTTTAAGTACCAAAGTTTGGCGCCATTCCATGAGCATGTGCAATTTTGAAGCGTGACATGTTAGGTATCTATTTACTCGGCATAACTTCATCTTTCACATTATGCAAAAAAATGAGGCTAACTTTAATGTTTTGTTTTTTTTTTCAAAGCATGAAACTGTCTTTTTTCCAAAAGAAAAGCGTTTGAAATATTGCTGCGCAAATACTGTGCAAAATAAAAAGTTGCAACGACCACCACTGTATTCTCTAGGGCAGGGATCCTCAAACTACGGCCCTCCAGTTGTTGTGGAACTACACATCCCATGAGGCATTGTAAAACTCTGACATTCACAGACATGGCTAGGCATGATGGGAATTGTAGTTCCTGAACAACTGGAGGGCCGCAGTTTGAAGACCCTTGCTCTAGGGTCTTTGCTTTGCATGTAGGAGAGAAATGTCAGAATTGGCCTGGGTGGGAAGTGGTTAATAAAAGCTAATGCAGTCCACCTTTCCTGACAGGCTCCATGGCAGCATACGTGTGGATAGGCTCCGCCTCCATAACTACCCAATAGGACCCCCTCTTCCATAAATCTTTGCTCTAGGCTGCTATCCATGTTCCTTTTTTGTCCTCCTCCGTAGGACCAGGTGGTGGTTCTCCTACCTGAAGATAAACCTCCCTACGATCGATGATGCCGAGTGCCCAGGTGATCGTAGGTGGAGGGGTAAGTTTTTACATTTCATTCACATATGGCAGCAGTGTTTATGTGTATCATACCTCTGTGTGTTTTTTTCCTGCTTCCCGGTGTCCTAGATTGGTGCTGACGCTCTCTGCGTTCCAGCAGCCGCTCTCTCTATGACTTCCAGGTACCGGCGTACGTTCTGCGCATGCGCGGACCCAATACGAAGTCGAGGCTTGGTTCGCGCATGCGCACGAGCGTCTCGCGTCTGACGTTGGCGATGACGTCACGGGCGCCACTTTTAAAAGCTGTGGAAAGCTTTCAGAGCCCTGGGAATGATCGTGGGGGATACGGCGACTTCCCGGGGCTACTATCTTGGCGGTTCAAGGTAAGACAATCTCTATTGTCTGGGGGTGGAGGTCTGTTGTCAGTCAGCTGAATCTGTGAATCTGTCTCTGCAGCTTCCTATTGTATTGACACTATGGACTCCTCACTGCCCCCTAGTGGCCAGCCCGCTTGTAGCAGGTATGTTTGCAGTTTTGCTTTTCTGCCTGTACAAGGATTGAGAGTAGGATTTTTAGGACACCAGCTGATTTCTTTCTCTATCTTCTCTGTGTTTCTTTCCTCACAGCCCTACTAGGTCTGATCCACACCGTAGTTCCCATAAAGGAAGTGGATCATCAAAATCACACCACCGGCAATCTTCCTCCAGGTCTAGCCATCATAGATCTCCTTCCAGATCTGAACAGTGCAATAAAAATCCTTCTCACCCCCTTTCATCTCACTCTAAAGAGAGTTCAGGAAAATCATGCTGGAGATGCAGGATGCCTGTTCCAACAGACAAATCTCTCTGTGATCACTGCTTCTCTAAAGCTGCAGATGAGAGGGATGGTGCAGACCAGCGTTTGGAAGCTATGGTGAGACGGGTTGTGAAAGAATCTCTACAGGAGAGAGAGGCCCAGCAGCCCCGTGATTCCCCATCAGACCCATTATGCCCTCCAGTGGGTGAAGGTTCTGTGCATGAGACATGGGAATCTTCCCAGCCAAGTCACCCTTCTGCTCCTGTTTCAGACAGCGAATCGGATCTGGAAGATCCTGGCGTGGGGTTTGAGTATGCTTTAGTTCCTTCTTTGGTGAAGGCAGTTAAAGAGGCCCTGAAGTGGGAAGATCCAGTTACTTCCCCCCCAAAACAGAGGAAGTTTTTCAAGCAGCTCAATAAGGAGCGACAGTTTTTTCTTTTTCTCTCTGAGCTGGGTGAGGTCATTTCTGAGGAATGGAGCAAAATGGACAAGAAAAGTTCCATGCAGTCAAAGGTCTTGAAACTATATCCTTTTAAGGAAGAGGAAGTAAAGCACCTTGAATCAGCCCCATTAGTGGATGCAGCTTTAATGAGACTAGCAAGATATGTAACGCTTCCCTTGGAGGACACTGTATCTTTTAAAGATCCTTTGGAAAGGCGAATTGATTCGGATTTAAAGAGGATCTACCTGACGTCAGGAATGGCATGTAAGCCAGTACTTGCGATAGCTGCAGTCTCCAAAGCTTTGGAATCTTGGTCTGATAATGTGGATGAGTTCTTAAGAGGTATCTCTACTGAAACAGCTAAGGATTCTCCTATCCAAGAGATCAGGCTGGCATCAGCCTTTCTTGGGGAGGCATCTATTGATGTCATCCGCCTGATGTCCCGGGTTATGTTGGCAGCTGTTTCAGCTCGTCGTGCCCTATGGCTCCGTCTGTGGTTGGCGGATCCAGCTTCCAAGCACGCTTGGTGCCGAATTCCGTTTGAAGGTTCTTCATTGTTCGGCAATAAGCTAGATAGTGCCATAACCCGGGCCACAGGTGGGAAGTCTGGTTTCCTCCCTCAAGACAGACGCCTACAAAATCAGAAACGCAGTTTTCCTAGAAGACAAAACTCTGATCGCGCTAGGGAAGCTTTAGACCTGGTCGCGAGTTCTCTAGATCCTGGAAATCCAGGCAGTCTTCTTTCAAGAAACCCGCAAAAGGGAGTTCCTCTGGCAACCAGGACGCCACAAAGTCCTTTTGAGATTGGGCCCGCTCAGGCATGCCAGGTGGGGGCTCGTCTTCGCCACTTCGGGCATGTCTGGGCGGCCTCAATCTGAGATTACTGGACCATCAAGACTGTCTCCTCCGGTCACAAGTGGGTTTTCAGCAATACCCCAAGACTCAGATTTGTTCCCACATCTCTTCCAGGTTCAGAAGAGAAAAAGCAGGTCCTATTAACCTACGTGAGCTGTTTATTGGATCAAGGCGCAGCCGTCCCTGTTCCAGAAGACAAACAAGGCAAAGGCATGTATTCTCCTCTGTTCATGATACAGAAGAAAAATGGTACATGGAGGCCAGTAATAGATTTAACACACCTCAATTCCTTTATCCGAAAAGAAAAGTTCAAAATGGAGTCTTTAATTACGATCCAACAATCAATACATCTGGGAGATTGGATGATTTCAATCAATCTGAAAGATGCATACTTTCACGTGCCAGTGGCAACAGAGTTCCAACAATTCCTCCGCTTTGCGGTAGGCAATCAGCATCTGCAGTTCACATGTCTACCCTTCGGCCTAACAACGTCACCTCGGGTCTTCTCAAAGGTCCTGTTGTCGGTTGTGGCTCTACTCCGTATCAAGGGGGTTCGTCTCCACCACTATTTAGACGACCTACTTCTCCTAGCTCAGAACGAAGATCAACTGTTAGAGCACAGGAGCTTAGTCATCTCCACCCTGCAGGAATTCGGGTGGCTTCTGAATCTAGAGAAGAGCCATTTAGAGCCAACACAATCTCTGGTGTTTCTAGGGGCTCACTTCAACACATTGGAAGGCACCATCTCCCTTCCAGAGGAGAAGATTGGAGTGATTCGAGACAGAATACACGCGCCCCTTGCGTCGTCTCACCTCTCAGCTCTCCAATGCCTGAAAGTAATTGGCACAATGACAGCTACCATTCCTATGGTGAAGTGGGCCCAATGGCATACACGACCCTTCCAAAAAGGGTTCCATCAACAATGGGATTCTTCCAGCCAAGTCCAGCGCATACACCTTACGTCTTCCATGAGGACGTCTCTCCTTTGGTGGCTTCAAGGGAAGAATCTGCGCAATCACCATTCAATCATGCCCATCTCATGGGTCACGTTAACTTCGGATGCCAGCAATCGAGGTTGGGGCGCTCACTGCCTTTCAGAAGTGGCGCAAGGCCAATGGGGTTTCCCTGCTCGAGGGATTGTCTCCAACATTCTGGAGCTGAGGGCCGCCTTTCAGGCACTCCTGTCATTTCGCCATCTAATAGAAGGTTCATCTGTGATGCTAAGGTTGGACAATACAACCGCGGTGGCTTACATAAAGAAGCAAGGTGGAACTCGCAGCTGGTCTCTGCTACAGGAAGTGGAGCCAATAATGAGCTGGGCTCAGAAGTACTTGTCCAACATCTCGGCAGTTTACATTCCGGGGATCAAGAATGTACAGGCGGACTTCCTCTCGAGAGTACAAATGGACAACAACGAGTGGTCTCTCCACAGAGGGGTGTTCGAGTGGCTTCTGACCCTGGGAGTACTTCCAGAGGTCGATCTATTTGCTTCTCCATGCAATCACAAAATGCCCAGATATTATTCGAGGTTCAGAGACCCTCAGGCTTACGGGATAGATGCTCTCTCAGATCATTGGAAGTTTCAGAAGGCTTATGCCTTCCCTCCGGTACCGGTGATTCTGCAATTCCTCCGGAGGCTCAGAACAGAGAAGGTGGAGATCATTGCAGTGATTCCTTTCTGGCCCAACAGGCCGTGGTTTCCTCTGTTATCACTCCTGAGTTATCAAGACCCAGTTCCCCTCCCTCTCAGGCCGGATCTACTGTCGCAAGGCTCGACGTTACACCCATGCCCATCTTGCCTACACCTCAGGGTGTGGTTCTTGAGAGGGAAAGGCTTGAATCCCTAGGCTGTCCAGAAGAAGCTATTCCAACTCTTCTTAGTGCCCGGAGGGGAAGTACGAACAGAGTATACGAACGTATATGGTCTAAATTCTCTGATCATATGTCTTCCCGGTCAAATCCGTGTAATTCTCCAGCAGTAGAGGACGTTCTAAGTTTTCTCCAATCAGGGCTGGACCTATCTTTAGCAGTCAGCTCACTAAGAGTGCCAGTTTCAGCCATCTCGGCCTTCACAGGAGTATCTTGGGCTAATCACACATTAGTCCGTCAATTCTTTAAAGGAGCTATCAGGCTTAAACCTCAAAGAAGACCTAGGTTCCCCAAATGGGACCTTCCTATTGTCTTGGATTTTCTCTCCAATCTTGGATCAGATCCTGACAAACCTCTTTCCATGAGAGATCTCACGCTCAAGACCACCTTCTTAGTAGCTGTGACATCGGCTAAAAGAGTGTCAGAGATTAGAAATTTAGGTTCAGGAGAAACTTTCCTAACCTTCTTTCCAGACAGGGTAGTGTTGATTCCCATGCTTTGGTCAAACCCTAAAGTGACCTCAGTCTTTCATGAAAATCAAGAGATTGTACTTCCTACTTTCAGAACAACGGACGGTCAGGATGTTCATACACTTGACGTAGGCCACACTCTAAAGCAATATCTGGAGGTCACAAGTCCATTCAGACAAACGGAATTCCTTTTCGTTCTTCTCCATGGTAAAAACAAAGGAAAGCGAGCTTCGGTCAGATCAATTTCTTCTTGGATTGTGCAGACCATTCAGAGGGCATACAAGGCAAAGGGCTTGGCTCCTCCAGAGGCAGTGACAGCTCATTCGACCAGGAGTATCTCGACCTCGTGGGCAGCTTCCCGGCATGTCGCGCCTCAAATCATTTGTAGAGCGGCTTCCTGGTCTTCTATTAACACATTTGTTTCTCATTATTGTGTTGAGCCTGCTGCTCTGTCATCTATTAATTTTGGTTTACAAGTATTGTCGGTTGACAATGTAAAATAAATTTGGTTTCTTTGCTCAAACATTTTTGCCCGCCCGTGTGTATTTTTGGGCGAGTTATTTCCCACACGTATGCTGCCATGGAGCCTGTCAGGAAAACAGAAAATTTATATCAAATACTTACCGTAATTTTCCTTTCCTGATAGGCTCCATGGCAGCAGGAGTCCCTCCCAAAATGTCTGGAGTAGGCTAGTTACGGAACATGGATAGCAGCCTAGAGCAAAGATTTATGGGAGAGGGGGTCCTATTGGGTAGTTATGGAGGCGGAGCCTACCCACACGTATGCTGCCATGGAGCCTATCAGGAAAGGAAAATTACGGTAAGTATTTGATATAAATTTTACATTTTTTCGTATACATTTTAAATTACATTACCCTGAGATTACCTTAATGCTTTAATGTCCCCCTATTAGGCATTCGTATATGGGGTTGATTCCTCCTTCTTTCCCCTCCTGTTTCTATATGTTTTTATATGTCTTGATATTTTCGGATTCTTGTAAAGATCTAACTTAATGAAATCCTCCTATTAGGTCATATTTTTTATTTGAATGACCTAGTGGTACAGTATTTATCACACTTTTCTGTATGATTTAATAATTTATTTTTTTTTAAGTTTGGTGTAATGATTCTATTTGTAAGCAATTTAGATTTTTATATGAATTATTTTAGCAGGCTGATTGTTTTGAATAAACGCTTTGTATTTTTTTGCAGTTTTTTTTTTTTGCTTCATTTATGTTTTGTCCACAAGATGGAGCAATTTTTCACTTATTACTTGGCCTTGTCAAGTTTCATCATGTGGTGAAGCTTTGCCACACAGGTGTTAATCCATGTTGATTGTAGTTAGCAGGCTTTAAATCTAGCAGCAGCGTGATGGCTCCTTTCCAGCCCATCCCCCGAAGACATTGTCATTGCCAAAACATGTAGAGCGTGGCTTGTACATGATGATATCACGCACTATTGCTGGTCGGAGGCGGCATTTTTTCCGCTAAACCATCAGCCTGCTACTGCCTCGGTGTGAGGTGGTGATTTCACACTGTTTATCATTAAGTGTGATTGTACCATATCACTATTGAATCGTTTTTGTTAAATAAAAGGCTCAAGTTTTTAAAGTACTTTCACCATATTGTTTTCTTTGGCATTCATCTTCACAAACAGAGGTGTGATGTTTGTCCCTGCACTGGGAACCATTGGAGGAATACATAACAAAGCCTATTTGACCATTTATAACTTTTTGGTCCATCTCATCTAGTAAGAAGCCTCTGCTAAAGGTGTTACATGGTGGTGGAATTCCTCTTAAGTTTGGCTGTATGCATCATCTGCCTATGGATAGATGTGGCTTTTCACTTGTTATCACAACTCAAGAGGTGATTGCAACTGCACGTTTATGTTTGATGAACGTCACAGGAGAGAGGATTTATTCACATATGGACTGTTATGGACTCACATGTTTGACCTACTATTGTTTGTTGTTTTTGTACTTTTGCTAAGGAAACTAAGGATGAAAAACCGGTATAGGCTTACACACCAATAAACTCCTACAGAGACAGCTACTAGCCATGTGCCCACAAACAAAAGTATAGCTTAGCAAGTGGGTGTAAACCCTCACATATACCTAGTATAGTGAAAAGCCTCAGATGATATACAGGGATGAAACAAATCTCCCTACATAAGTTTTACATGTATATCTGCTGCTTTCTATATTCCTTAGAATTCTTACATCATGTTAGAATTTTTACTTCCTCATTCAGCAGTAGGAGTGGATTATTTGCTTACACTGTGACAGCTGGTTGAAGGAAAGGCACACACCCCCCCTCCACATAGGCAGAGGAACGAAGATACTGTGACAAGACAAGCTCTCTGCTAATCTACTTATAGCACCCACCCCGACACAAATTTCAGGCTGCTTTTATCTCCCATGTCAGAGAACTTGTCAGAAGTAATCATGCTGATAACAGAGGAACGAAACAGCAGAAAGACACAGGACTTAGGGTTTTGGAGAGATATAAGAAAACACTACAGATATATGTGCCTAGGTAAAGTTTCATGAATTGGGTTTACATCCACTTTAAAGACAATAACAGGGAAATGATGGGGGCTTAAGAGGGAGAGGAATCACCCAGCAAACATACTTATGGCCCACAGGAGTTAGGGACGTCATTATGGGGCAGTTGCAAAACACGGCATAAGGGACTGGTAAATCTGCAACCACACCCCTTTTCTTTCACAGGAGTGTATCTATTGTGGATTATTCTTCATGGCAAATCTAATGTATAAGCAAGCCAATGAAATACTAAACACAATGAAAAATTATGTGCATTAGTTACTGTGTCCTGTTGCATTTGCATAATCCATGTATATCTGTACAAGCTCTTGAAATATTTATTCTCAACAGAACATTCTAGCTGTTTAACTGAAATTGTTTGTGCCAGTAAGCAAAACCTTTTCAACTCTAGCAATAAACAGTAGAAAAAAAAATCTGTCTCCAATTGATTCATTCCTTTGTTCTGTCTTCCAGCAGTCACTTAGAAAGAATATTGATTGTGTTGTCACAGGGTGTGTCCACACATCTTTAATATAATTATAAAAACATGATAAAATAAGACTATACAAGCTGAAAACTTGAAATCTGTAGGCTTTACACGTCAAAAAAGGTATTCCATAAAGTGGATACATTTCCATGTAAATCTTATGTAGAAGAAACTGAAAAGTCGAGGAAGATCTAAAAACATGTCTCTTAAGTGACATCATTCCCCCAACCCCCCCCCCCCCCCTTTCCACACTGCATGTTTATTTTATTTTTCTGGTTTACTGTACCATTAAAGAAATTCAGTGAATGTGCTGGGTTAGCAGGCAAGTGCCATGTCCCCATGCCTTGCTGTCCTGAGCATTCATTTCACTGCAAGATGTCACTGCTTCTCCGCTTTACCTTTTGACATCCCATAAACAAGTCACATTAAACCTCTTCTCATCAAAGCTCCACTCTGCCTTTCGGGATATTACATTTTATGCTACTTAAATCTCAATAGCGCAGTGTCAATGGAAAGGCAATGTAGCAGGAAAATAGAAATGCAATATCAATTAAAAATTTACAGAGCTGGACAAGAGAAAGAAAAGCACAATGTACTTAGACCTGGGGCAGATGAGACACCTCCAAAAATCATTATGTACTAAGGTTCTTCTTTAACTTAAACATCTTGGAGGTCTTCTGTGGCTGTAGGCTGCCTCAAATCCTTCTGTCTTATCATGTAATCCCAAACAGACTCGATGATGTTGAGATCAGGGCTCTGTGGGGGCCAAACCATCACTTCCAAAAAAGTTCACTTTTTTTCTCTAAAATCCAGCTCCCCTATATACCAATAATGTATGAAAAAAATAAAAGCTCTCTTTGATTTTCAAAGCAAGGCCTTACCTTAGCCCTTGCTGTATTTCTTAGAAAACTTTAGAGACTCTCTGGTATAGGTTTCAGACAGAGAAACCAGGACCTCATGAAAACACACCCTTCGCCCATCAACTGAGTTTTCACAGCATCCCCTGCATCTCTCCATGCGTGCATTTGCCTGGCTTCCCCAGGGTTCTGTCATACGGGCTCAGGCTGCATGCTAAACTCCTTGGGGCTGCATGCAGCCCACGGGACACCCCTGATGTAGTGCAAGGACCTGCCTGTTTGGATACAGAGTGATTGGATAGATGATGTGTCCTCACAGAAGCATAAACACATTTTGCCACATGAAAAAACAAAACGCAGAAAAAAAATGTGGGACTTGAAGCACGCCTATATGTCCTATGAGGCTGCCCTATGTGTGTCACTGGAAAAATTAGCCAAAAAAAATGCACTACCACTACTCTAGGTGTGAATGGGGCCTGAAAGTGAAATTGGTGCATTTACACAAGAACAAGGCTCCTTTTACATCTGTGTGTTTTCAAACGCATGGCAAACTGCACAGAAAATGCATTTCAGAAACACTGCAAATGTGCATTGTGTTGTGCATTGTGTTTGTGTTGTCATTAAATGTTAAATGCACCAAAAACTGTGGTAACGTATCATGTTCTGCTAAGGGATAATCCCAGTGGTTGTTACATCTACCGACCCTGGCCCAGCAGTTAGAGTTGGTTGTGTTGATTATTGTTTCTAAAAGTCTGCATTCACATTTATATACTTTTAAAATATTTTGCAAATGTGTTATAATATAAAAATATTTTTTTATGTATAATGGTGCCTATAAAATCCATGATTTCTCTCTATGTATCCAATTCCAGTTAATGGGATGTGGCACTTTTTATCACTGTCTATACACCCACAGTACCATCCTGTGGTGGTGTATTATTGCTAGTTTATCTTGTAATGAGGGAGGTGTGGCCCAGAGTGGTGAACCGGTGCACCGACCTAAGCCAATCTGTACCTGGGGGGATGGGAGTGGGAGATATTCTCTGACGAAAATTTGGGGCCATACACTAGCCATGCGTTAGTATGGCTACGTTACATCGATGATATCCTTATCTTCTGGACAGGGACCAGTCAATTGCTTGATACCTTTGTGTGGACCCTAAACAATAATACATTCAATCTGAAATTTACTGTAAACAGTCACCCCAATACCATCATATTTCTAGATCTTTAAATTCTTAAAGATTCTGAGAATTGCTTGGCTACCACTCTACACGGAAGGGCAACTGCAGGGAACACCATCCTGCATGCCCAAAGTGCACACACAGCTACGCTTGTTCGATGAATTCCATACGCGCAATATATCAGCCTAAGAAGGAACTCTTCTGTCTCCCCTTCTCCGCGGCAGACATCACTGTCGACTGCACACAAGTGTGGGATTGTTTGGACATGTACAGTTCCACCTGGCTGGGTCAGGTGATGCAGTGGGTAGCCTGATTGGGATGCATTCAAAAGGCTCACCTGCGAGCCCTACTCTTAAGGCCCGAACACATGATATGAAAATCGGATGAAAAAATTTGTACGACGAGCTGTCTGCCGATTTTGGGAACATTAGTATTGTGCTTTCGACAGCCGATTTCGCTTTTGCGTCAGACAAATGCTGGATGTGCAGACTATAAAACTTTTGCCGGATGTGAACTCAACGTCCGATTTTTGTTACAAAAATCGTAAGAGCAAGACTACGCACGATCAGAAATGAAAGAATACATACAAAACTATTCAACACATTATGTCACTTCTGACGTTGTATTCAGTCATACGAACATTTTCGTTTTGTGAGTATGGATGAACCGTACACCCCCCGGTTTGGTTCGCACCAGAACCTGCAAACAGACCGAAAATTTGCACGAACGTTAGAACCCCATTGACGTCTATGGGACTCGACCGTTCGAAATCAAAAGTGCTAATTTTAAAGGCTAATTTGCATGGTATTGTCCTAAAAAGCATCTCACAGTAATGCCCCGTACACACGGTCGGATTTTCCGATGGAAAATGTCCGATCGGAGCGTGTTGTCGGAAATTCCGACCGTGTGTGGGCTTCATCGGACATTTTCCATTGGATTTTCCGACACACAAAGTTGGACAGCAGGAGATAAAATTTTCCGACAACAAAATCCGTTGTCGGAAATTCCGATCGTGTGTACACAAATCCGACGGACAAAGTGCCACGCATGCTCAGAATAAATAAAGAGATGAAAGCTATTGGCCACTGCACCGTTTATAGTCCCGACGTACGTGTTTTACGTCACCGCGTTTAGAACGATCTGATTTTCCGACAACTTTGTGTGACCGTGTGTATGCAAGACAAGTTTGAGCCAACATCCGACGGAAAAAATCCTAGGATTTTGTTGTCGGAATGTCCGAACAAAGTCCGACCGTGTGTACGGGGCATTACTCTTGGTGGGCGCAGAAACGGGCCCTGCTGTGAAATATTAGATCAAGAATTGTAATTACATGCACCTGTTAAACAGGGGCAGAAAAATGGGGCCTTAGGCACTGGTGCTGGTGCTACAACACTGCAACCCCTCACAGATACACTATTTGGAGCGCAGGAACGAGCCCTGCTGCAAAGTATTGCATCAAAAATTGTAATTACACGCCCCTGCTAAACAGGGGCTGAAAAATTGGGCCTTAGGCACTGGTGCTGGTGCCACAACACTGCAACCCCTCACAGATACTCCAGTTGGTGCGCAGGAACGAGCCCTGCTGGAAAGTATTGCATCAAAAATTGTAATTACACGCCCCTGTTAAACAGGGGCTAAAAAATTGGGCCTTAGCCACTGGTGGCGGTGCCCAGAACCAAAAATGTTCTTTCAAGCTATCAGCATGATCATTGAGGAGGAAGAGGATAATCACTCAGCATAACAGGATAGTCACTCAGCATCAATATAGGCAGTCTTGAAGGGATCTGACATTTCAAAAAAAATTATTCGGTTACATCAGCATCAGGTGCTTGGTTGCAGGTGGTGATCCAAGACTGATTCATTTTTATGAAGGTCAGTTAATCGACCGAGTCGGTGGACAGACGCACCCTGTAATTGGTTACAAAGCCTCCAGCAGCACTGAATGTTCCGAAAGATTGCTGGATGCAGGACAGGCCAGTAGCTCAATTGCATACTGTGCAAGCTCTGGCCAGTGATCCATCCTCAAGACCCAGTAACCCAGAGGATTTTCGGTGGGAAAGGTGTCTAAGTCAGATCTTGCCCCTAGGTATTCCTGCACCATGTAAAACAGACACTGGTGATGGTTGCTGGAACCAATCATACCTTGGGGCTGCGGACTAAAAAATTGTCTGAACGCATCGGTCAGACGGCCACCTTCTCCACCGCTCCTTCTTTGACTGACCGAAGCCTCAGCAACACGTTGTTCAGGAACAGGAGTTTGTAACCTCCCAGTCCCTGAGAATGCATTGAACAGACCTTTCTGCAAGGCCTCCTGAAGATGTTTCATCCTCTGCTCCCTCAGCAATGGCAAGTTAATGTCCGCAACCTTACCCTTGTAATGTGGATCAAGGAAGGTTGCCAGCCAGTATTGATCCCTCTCCTTGATACCACGAATATGAGGATCCTTCCGCAGGCTTTGCAGGATCAGGGAGGCCATGCAGGGTAGGTTTGCTGAGGCATTTGGTCCGGAGTCCTCTGGGTCACTAAGGACGACATGATCCGCAGCCACCTCCTCCCAGCCACGTACAAGTCCATGGGTTTCTTGGGACTGTAAATGATCCCTTAAAGACTGCTGCTGATGCTGAGTGCCAGGCTCCACCTCCATGCTGACACAATCCTCCTCCTCCTTGTCCTCTTCCTGTGTGATCGGCGGGCACACAGGAACACTGTCTGGATAAAGCGGGCCTTGAGAGCTCAGGAAGGTCCTCCTCTTCCTGCCTCTGTTCTACCTCAAGTGCCCTGTCCATTATCCCATGCAGCTTGTGCTCCAACAGGTGGACAAGGGGGACAGTGTCACTGATGCATGCACTGTCACTGCTCACCATCCTTGTGGCCTCCTCAAATGATGACAGGACAGTGCATGCATCCCTGATCATGGCCCACTGGTGTGGGGAAAAAAACCAAGCTCCCCTGACCCTGTCCTGGTGCCATAGTCACACA
The DNA here is from genome assembly GCA_037952925.1 of Lithobates clamitans. Taxonomy (NCBI): domain Eukaryota; kingdom Metazoa; phylum Chordata; class Amphibia; order Anura; family Ranidae; genus Lithobates; species Lithobates clamitans. The sequence continues at coordinate 5,757,294 of JBBGZY010000110.1, forward strand.
GGTACTCATTGATGGCCCTCTGCTGCATGTGCAGCCTCTGCAGCATGGCCAACATTGAGTTCCACCTGATGGGCATGTCACAGATTAGGCGGTTCTTGAGCAGGTTAAATTCCTTTTGGAGGTCTGCCAGCCGAGCACTGGCATTATATGACTGGAGGAAATGCACACAGACTTTCCTGGCCTGCCTCTGGACATCCTGTAAGCCCGGGTACCTGCCCAAGAACCGCTGCACCACCAAGTTAAGGACATGAGCCAAACAGGAAACATGGGTCAGTTGTCCCTGTCGGAGGGCGGAGAGGAGGTTGGTGCCATTGTTGCAAACCACCATTCATGCCATTCATGCCACCACCCCTGAACCTGCCCCAGCATTGCTGACAGAATCTCTGCCCCAGTGTGGCTCCTGTCCCCCAAGCACACCAGCTCAAGCACTGCATGGCATCTTTTGGCCTGCGTACTTGCATAGCCCCTTGAATGCCTACGGAGCACCGCTGGTTCCGAGGACAAAGCACAAGAAGAGGCCATGGAGGAAGAAGAAGAGGAGAGGGTGGAGGAGAGAGGTGTGTCAGAATCACCAGTACTGGCATTTTGGAGGCGTGGTGGCGGAACAACCTCCAACACTACTGCACCTTGTCCTGCATCCTTCCCAGCTGCCAGCAGAGTCACCCAATGCGCCGTGAAACTTAGGTAACGTCCCTGTCTATGCCTGCTGGACCATGAGTCAACGGTAATATGCACCTTACCACTGACCGCCCTGTCCAGCGAGGCCAAGACATTGCCTTCCACATGATGGTAGAGAGTCGGAATCGTCTTCCGTGAGAAAAAGTGGCGTTTGGGAACCTGCACTGAGGAACCACACATTCCACAAACTCACAGAAGGGGGCAGATTCTTCCAACTGAAAAGGTAGCAGTTGAAGTGCTAGCAATTTTGTCAAGCTAGCATTCAACCACTGGGCATGTGGATGGCTGGGAGCAAACTTCTTTCTGCGGTGCAGCAGTTGGTGCAGGGAAATTTGCCTGGTACTATCTGATGTTGGTGTACCGATAGCAGATTGCCCGCAAGTACTTGGTTGTGACACACCTAATTCTACACCTTCATTCATCTCAGTGCAGGTCTCAGAGAGGACTGAAGGTATAGTGGGGTTGGAGATCCCAGCTGATGAGGAGCAAGGAGAGGTCCTCTTTGTTCTTTGGTGTGGGTCTTTTAGGTACTGCATGGCAGGTCAACATGTGTCTGGTCAAGAATGTGGTGCCCAAGTGGGAGATGTTTTGGCCACACGAGATACGCTTGAGACATATGTTGCAAATAGCAGCAGTGCGATCTGATGCACTCATCTCAAAAAAGGCCCACACCTAAGAACTTTTGGAATAACGCGCAGAGACAGCAGCGCCCTGCACATGCAGAGCTCTGCAGTGTGATGCAATCAGTGTGCTGCCCTTAGGCTGGCCCCTGGAGGGCATCCTGCCTCGTTGGTGATGTGCCTCATCCTCCTCCTCTCTCCTATCAGGCACCCACATGGAGTCAGTGACCTCATCATCCCCTCCCTCCTCATCACTGGAGCAAACCTGGCAGTATGCTGTAGCAGGGGGAACATGACTGCCAGATTGCTGTCCTTCTTGGGCACCCCCTCTGTCCGGGCACACGTTACTGCCTTCATCTAGCTCAGTACCATCATCAGAGCTTTCAAAACGCTGGGCATCCTCCTGAGGCATGTACCCAACACTGTGGTCAAACAGTTTGAGGGACTTCTCAGAAGGACATGGTGGGGCTAGGGAAGGAGTCACTGATGCCATTGAGCTGAGGGAAGAGGCTGCGTTGGCAGCTGCTTTGCCAGACAAAGTACCCTGAGTCTGGGTGAGAGAGGATGAGGAGGATGAGGACTCGACCAAGTCTTCCGCATGTTGCGGCTCAACACGGCCAGCTGACAAAAAAAAAGCCAAGCGTGTCCCATGGCCACGTGCTTATGAGGATGCACCGTGTCCACGACCAGCACTGTTGCCTCTAGACACAGAGCCTGATTGCCCTCTTTTATTGGCTTGTGACTGTCTGCCTCTCCTTGTTGGCCTTCCAGACATACTATTGGCCTGCAGTGAGCTGCAAAAAACTGGGATGTATAAATATATATACCGATTATACTGCAGCTAGCAGAATCAACTGCCTGCCTGTAGTATTATTAGTATGATAACACCTGCACTTGTCTTCAGGTAGCTATACTGTAGGTGCAACTGTGCAGGGTACACAGTACAGTAACTGGAAATATGTCAAGAGCCTACACAAGCACCTGGCTGCAGGTAGCTATACTGTAGGTGCAACTGTGTGGGGTACACAGTACAGTAACTGGAAATACTTCAAAGAGCCTACACAAGCACCTGGCTGTAGGTAGCTATGCTGTAGGTGAGACTGTGCAGGGTAGACAGTACAGTAACTGGAAATACTTCAAAGAGCCTACACAAGCACCTGGCTGTAGGTAGCTATACTGTAGGTGAGACTGTGCAGGGTACACAGTACAGTAACTGGAAATACTTCAAAGAGCCTACACAAGCACCTATCTGCAGGTAGCTATACTGTAGGTGAGACTGTGCAGGGTACACAGTACAGTAACTGGAAATATTTCAAAGAGCCTACACAAGCACCTGACTGCAGGTAGCTATACTGTAGGTGAGACTGTGCGGGGTACACAGTACAGTAACTGGAAATACTTCAAAGAGCCTACACAAGTACCTGGCTGCAGGTAGCTATACTGTAGGTGAGACTGTGCGGGGTACACAGTACAGTAACTGAAAATACTTTAAAGAGCCTACACAAGCACCTGGCTGCAGGTAGCTATACTGTAGGTGAAACTGTGCAGGGTACACAGTACAGTAACTGGAAATACTTTAAAGAGCCTACACAAGCACCTGGCTGCAGGAAGCTATACTGTAGCTGAGACTGTGTGGGCTACACAGTACAGTAACTGGAAATACTTCAAAGAGTCTACACAAGCACCTGGCTGCAGGTAGCTATACTGTAGGTGAGACTGTGCGGGGTACACAGTACAGTAACTGGAAATACTTCAAAGAGCCTAAACAAACATCTGGCTGCAGGTAGCTATACTGTAGGTGAGGCTGTGCAGGGTACACAGTACAGTAACAGGAAATACTGTAAAAACACCTGCCTGCCTGTCAGTATATTAAGAAGAGAAGAACAGGATCTAGCTAAACTGAATACAGTGTATATATATATATATATATATATATATATATATATATATATATATATATAGATATATATACACAGTACACTGTAACTGCAGCTAACTGACTCGACCTGCCTACTCTAACTTAAATCAAATGACACTGTCTCTCTCTCTCTATCTCTGTCTCAACGCTGAAACACACTACTCAGGGCCGACATGCAGGCGGCCTTATATAGTGTGGGACGTGTACTAAACCCCCTGAGACATAATTGGCCAGCTTGGCTTTGGCCAATTACGGCTCTCTGTACACACAGCACTGTGATTGGCCAAGCATGCGGGTCATAGTGCATGCTTGACCAATCATCATATATATATATAATACCTGAGATGCATGTATATATATATATATATATATATATATATATATAGTCGGAGCCCTATGTCCGATATGGACATAGATAACACTTATAGTAAAGATAAGACTTACCATCGGAAATAGACCTGAAAGTGTGGACTTACCATATGAAATGGACCTGAAAGTGTGCCTTGGTCTAATGGCCGGTATGCCAAAATAAGGGGGCATACCCTGGTTTAAGAAATGATTATTCTGTAAGAGAAATGAATGAAATGAATAGTTGAGAAATGCTGTGAAATGGGGGTGGGAGGGTGGGTATCGCGCACAGGAAACCGACAAGCACCACAGGTGAGCGGGCTGCTTAAATACCCCCCGGGCTCCTCCCATAAATTCAGGCCACCATACTGGCCTTCCTACTTATGGTCGGAGCCCTATGTCCGATATGGACATAGATAACACTTATAGTAAAGATAAGACTTACCATCGGAAATAGACCTGAAAGTGTGGACTTACCATATGAAATGGACCTGAAAGTGTGCCTTGGTCTAATGGCCGGTATGCCAAAATAAGGGGGCAAAAACATTCAGGTAGGGTTATAATTTTTATTGGTTTTCAGTTATTTATTGAGCCAATTTGGAAAATGCCTGTGCCATCTCTGTTTGCGGATTGGGGATATACCGGGCGAAGCAGGCTGATTTCCACCTGCCTAGTCTTCTGATGATGTGGTCTGGAACCCCGTGGCGGGACGCTGCGGAGGCTGCTCCGATGCGAAAGGAGTGTCCGGAATACTGACTAGGGTTAAGGTGAAGATTGCGGAGAAGTATCCTTATGTGTTTCACAAACTGAGAGGCGCTTAAGGGTTTAACTGGGAATGGTAGAAGGGGACTGCTGTCTGGTTGCTCAGGCAGGAGTGACAGGAGTCGGTTGAGTACAGCGACTGGACACCAGCTGTTGTTGGTTTTGTAGAGGTGAATGTTCACTCCTGAGCCCGTTTGCTGGGTTTTAGAGACCTCGAGGTGCAGGATGAAATGGTCTTGGTATCGAAGCAAGTGCTGTCTGCATAGTACTTGGTCTGTGGGTTTGTTAGAGGTGAATTCGCCAGGTCGCAAGAACCCATAGTAAGCTAAATATACGGCTGCTTGTAAGACCGTGCTGGGGAGCAGACCGAATGGTGAAGTAGCCAGAATAGTTGACATGTCCCTAAAGATGGGCCCCGTAATGGGTAAGCGCTTGGTGCTGATGACTGGTTGTTGTTTCTGAATGCCCCTTAGGATGGCTCGTATAGCGTGTGATGAGAACAGTGAAGATTTCGTGGGGTCTTCAAGCGTCAAGAAATGTTGAATGCCGGCTAGGTATAGCCGAATGGTATTGTAGGATAAGGCCAGCTGCGTGTGACAGTGTGCAGTGAAGGCCAGTACCTGTTTGACATCTGTTGGTCCTTTACGGCAGGATGTGAGGAATTTATTGAACGCCTTCCAAGCTGTCTGGTAGGCTTTGAGTGTGTTGTGAGAGAGTGAATGATTGATGAGTTGCGTTGCTCTGTGTAAATGTTGAACTAGTCCAGGGTCAGTTGTGACCAGACAGGGATAGGGGCCGACATTGGTTCGGCATCGGGAACCTGTTCAAAAAAGGAGGTGTAATTAAAACGTGACAGTGCATCAGCAGCTAAGTTGTATCTGCCGGGAATAAATGCACAGTGTATATTAAACTGATGCTGTAAAGACAGTTGTACCAATCTGCGCAGGAAGGACATGACTGCTAGGGACTTGGACCTGCCTCTGTTGATGATGTCTGCTGTGGCCTGGTTGTCGGTGGTGAAGACTACGGTTTGTCCTGTCCAGTGGTGGCCCCAGAGCTGTGCAGCTGCCACTATGGGATAAAGTTCAAAGAGGGCAGATGTTTGAGTAAAGCCGGGTATCAACAGTATCTGTTGAGGCCAGGGTCCTGAAAACCAATGGTGGCCAAAAATTGCTGCGAAACCTGTGGAGGCTGCAGCGTCTGTCACTACCTGGGGTGACAGGGGCGAAACCATGGGTATAAATAGGGATATGCCATTCCAGGCGGACAAGAATTCCTCCCACATAGATAGGTCCGCTATAGCTGCGGAGTCTAGATTTAAGATCTGATCGGGGTCTTGAGTTTCTGACAGGAATCTAAGCAGGCGTGATACAAAGGTGCGGCCTTGTGGAATAATTCGCGTGGCGAAATTAAGCATTCCCAGGAGAGATTGCAACTGCTTTTTGGTACAGCCCTTGGTGTGTGTGAATTCGTGAAGGACCGCCGTAATGCGTGTTAGTTTGTCGAGGGGGAGACTGGCTTGCATAGCGCAGGTATCCAAGCTGACCCCGAGAAAGGTGATGATGTGTGCTGGGCCGTCGACTTTGTGCTCGGCGATGGGAACATTGAGGTTTCCAAATATCACTCTGAGTTTGTCGAGGTCTCCTGGGGGCTTGCTGGGAGGTTCTATTAGTAGGAAGTCATCCAGGTAATGGATGACTTCTTGGCATTGACCCTTGTGTAACAGTATCCAAACAAGGGACTGAGCGAACGTGTCGAAGAGCCACGGACTACTCTTCGAACCGAAGGTCAGTTTTGTGGCAAAATAATATGCCTCCTTCCACTTGATGCCATGCCAGCACCAAAGGGATGAGTGGATGGGCAGGAGCTTGAAGGCATCCAAGATGTCGGCTTTGGAGAGCCAGGCACCTGTACCTGCTTTGATGATTGCTTGTATTGCCATGTCGACAGAGGAATATTTTAGGGAAAACTCTTCGGAGGGGATCAGGGAATTGAGACTGGGGATGTGGGAAGAATGAGGCGCAGACAGGTCGTACACCAAACGCAATTTATTCGTGAACTTGCCCTTGACAAGCCCAATAGGGCTGACTCTCCATGTGCTGAAAGGGGGGCGAATGAAAGGGCCTATAACGTACTCTCGATCTACCTCTGCTTGTAAGAGCTGATCTATGGCTTGTTCGTCAATGGCTGCTGAACGAAGATTGGCACATTCGTGAGTACTGTGGGGTAGTGAAATGAGGCCGGTGTGAAAGCCTGCTGTGAAGCCTTGGATAAGGTAGGTGGCCAGGGAAGGGGTGGGATGTGAGGTGAGGTACAGTCCTAACCATAAGAGGTTGATCCGGCTTAGTCATGCCCTCTTGTGTTGTTTGACTTCACACAAATTTCTTGGGTGTGCTCTTTGGCATAAGGTGCAGATGTGGAGTAGGCGGCACTGGCTGAAGTTGCAGGACCCGTAGTTGTAGTTATTACAGATAGCTGCCCCTCCCACGGTTCGGACTGGGCGTCCGAATTTGTCCACCTGAGGCGTTGGTTCAGGGGGCGACTGACCCTGAATTGTACCCGAGGTAGAGGGAAACTCGAAGGGCCGTCTGATCGCCGCATTGGCGCACCAGGTGGCAGTGTGGGTGGAGGACTGACAAATCGCACACAGAGGTGAGCGTAAGCCGGCAAAGTGGCGGCAGAAGAGCTCTGTGTCCATGAGACTCCAATTTGTCGTAGTCTGGAACTGTGTGAGTCTGGCGGCGGCCTTAGCGGAAAAGGAACGGTGGTAATCATAAAATGCAAATCCTCCATACTTGTAGCCCAAGTCTACTACCGTATGGAGATACAAGTCCAGCTCTTCCCGTCTGCTGGGGGTGGCTGAGCATAGGACGTCTCTGAGCATGCCAAAGGCCAGGGTAAATTCTGGGACCGATAACTTGCGGTTCAATCTGGGGTCTTTGGCTTTAAGGACCACCGATATGTCACCCCAGGAGTAGGCCTTATTTTCTGCCAGATCGTGTACGGAAATAAGGAGAGAGGCCAGGTTGATGTCCCTGCCGTCCAAAATGTCCTTCCTGATACTGGTTGGGACCAGATGGGAGGGGTAGACAATGGGGCTCCTGTCTGAGGTACCTGCAGGAAGGGGTGTCAAGGTTTGAGTTGCGGTTGGGTCGGGGACAGCCGTGGCCGGTCGAGCCTCCAGGAGTGCCACCCTGGTTTGGACGTCTGTAACTGAGGTAGACAAGGATGACACCATTGTGTGTAATTGTGAGATAGCTGATGATATTGACTGGAGGGATGCCTGTTGGGTACTGGGTCCTGCTGCTGGTGGGGGAAAGAGGAGTTTGAAGAGCTCGCCTTTCCTCGCTGTGGCGGGGAAGGGGACACCTCTGCGTCTGAGCTCTGCCGTCAGTTTGGGGATAGTCCATCCCCTGAGGGACTGCACGCTGCCGCTCTCTGAGACCGGGGAAGGTGACAGAGGGGCCGTGAAGTCTTAGCTGCCGGCCTGAGACATAGTTGATCTGGTGAGAATCTCCTGTCTTGAGCTCTTATTTTCCGGTTGACTGTAACCTATTGGTGGGTGACATGAATTTCAAGTTTTTTCTTTGATCCCCTGAGTCATACTTACCCGACTTATCCTCCCATTCTTTTTTTTTTTTTTTTTACCTGGGGGGATATCGTCCAACCTGGTGCAGGGTGGACCTACTGAACTTTGACTGACCTAGAGGAAAATGAAAGGTGATAATTCGTGAAGGGATTGCTAACTAACTTGAAGCAACGATTTGTATGGTGCTTGCAATCTTGTGACAATGAAATGATTTGAAATGTTTGCCTTGATTATGAAATGAATGAACTCCATGACAGAGGTCCGGCCTGGTCGTGTCGTGACTGATCCGACAGTGAACCGGGCTCTGGAGCATGTACTGAAATGAGGCAACTGAAAAACATTGGTGCACACCGGGACGAATCGGTGCCTGTTTGATGCATCTGGATTCGAATCGGAGCGCAGTATGAAATGAATGAGAGAAATGTTTACCTTGACCGAGGCTCGAATTGGTTGTGCCGTATTTTGCGACTGGCAACGAACCAAGCTCTGGTATAGGTATAGATACGGCCGAAACAAGTGAGGCATTCCGTGACGAATCGGTGCATCTCAGATGCGACTGGTTTCGAAACAGTGATGCGCTGTGGGAGTGAAATGGTAGTAATTGCATGACAGAGACACGGATCAGTCGCCGATATCTGTGACTAGCTATGATCCGGACTCTGGAGCATGTTTGAGAAATGAGGCCGAGCCCTGGGGCACGCCGTAACGAATCGGTGCATGGAAGATGCGACTGGATTCGAAGCGGAGCGCGGTAAGTGCAGGTGTAACATATCGTTTGCCATGACGGAGGCGCGAATCGGTCGTGCTGTTGTAGCGGCTGACTAAGAATCGGACTCCGGAGCATGTACTGAAATGTGGCCAATCCTGGGGCACGCCGAGACGAATCGGTGCATTTCCATGCGACTGAATTCATGTCGGAACGTGATACGTGGTAATGAAATGATAACCATGACAGAGGTACGAATGACTGAAAATAACGTAACTCTGGAGCATGTACTGAAATGAGGCCGTAACTACTGGGGCACACCGGAGCGAATCGGTGCATCTTTTAGGTGCGACTGGATTCGAATCGGAGCGCGGTAGGTGACTGAAATGAGAAATGATTGAAATGATTTGAAATGTTAGAAATGAGTTTAGAAATGTTTCAGAAATGAGACATGATTGGCATCGAACTGACTTGATCCGATAGATTTGAGAATTGCGACTCGCTATGGCTGTCTACAGACGTATATTAAATTACCGACATGCTAGAAATGAAGCGACGTCTGCGTCGCGGTGGTTTTCTCGAGTAAGGCGAAATGATAACATAACGATAGTACGAGTGATATACATTGCGGTTACGTTTGTAAAATGCGAGTGATACGTAAATTTGAAATCACGGTTTAGTGACATGATATGAAAACGTAAAACAAAGTCCGACGGGACCCTACCTGCGACAGCCAAGCCAGACGCGTGGTACGAACTACGAACGGTAAACACGGACTTCGAAAGTTTTGAGCACGGAAATAACGAATACGGGAACTTGCGAGGCAAGAACTTGCGGACGCTGGTATTCGAATAGTCGGCCTAGTGACGTATATCGCACACAGGAAACCGACAAGCACCACAGGTGAGCGGGCTGCTTAAATACCCCCTGGGCTCCTCCCATAAATTCAGGCCACCATACTGGCCTTCCTACATATATATATATATATATATATACACAGTACACTGTAACTGCAGCTAACTGACTCGACCTGCTTACTCTAACTTAAATCAAATGACACTGTCTCTCTATCTCTGTCTCAATGCTGGAACACACTACTCAGGGCAGACGTGCAGGCGGCCTTATATAGTGTGGGACGTGTACTAAACCCCCTGAGACATAATTGGCCAAAGCCTGCTTGGCTTTGGCCAATTACGGCTCTCTGTACACACAGCACTGTGATTGGCCAAGCATGCGGGTCATAGTGCATGCTTGACCAATCATCAGCCAGCAATGCACTGCGATGCCACAGTGAATTATGGGCCGTGAATTTGAATATATCCCCTCCAATCACCTGGCAACTGATTAAACAAAAGGCAGAGTCAGATGGCCTGAGCAGCCGTGTTTCCTGTTTTCTCTGCATGTCAGTTCCATGAAAGACAGTCTCTCTCTTCCTCCCTTCTCTTATCAGAGAGGCTGTAGTGTAAGTAATCTTTCTTTTTTTTTTCTTTTAGTCTTTTACTGATTAGTGACCTGCCTGTGGACTTAGCAAGCCACCCGTTGCACCCTGCTGACTTCCCTCACTGTAAGCTGCTTAAAGAGGACATGACACACACAAAAAAAAAAGATTTTAAAGGAGAAAAACAGGGGGGGGAGAGTTTCTCTCTCTGCTCCCTGTCTTATGCAGTGATTCTTGATTTTTTTTAGATGAGCACACTGCACAGGTCAGAGGCACGAAGAACTAAAGAAAGGTATGAGGGGGCAGCGTGGGATGATGGGGAAAAGAGTGCTAACCGTTCGCTCACGGTTGTCTGTCTTGGCTGTTTTGCAGGAGCCGAAGCCCAAAGCACAGATGTTCATCAAAGCATAAGTCCCGCCAACGCTCTGTGTCACCGCGGCGCCATGAATCCCGTCCATCTGTACGGAGGCTCTCACTCTCTCCTGACCCACATGAACTGGGTGTCCAGACATCTACCCCTGCCCAAACCCAAGCGCAACATTCTCCACAGGGTCTGTGCTGGGGCTGCAAACCCTCAGCCTTGCCTGGAAAGCTTATCTGCAAGGGTTGCCTTGGAAAAGTGGCAGCAGATAAAGAGGATGATGCAAGGAGGTTTAAAGATTATATCCGCAAAGTGGTACAGGAGAGCCTTCAGGACATGGCGATTCCAACGAGACACTCTTCCCATAGGCTTACACAGCCCAAGACATCTCGCGCCTCACCTGAAAAGAGCATATCAGACTTATCCTCGGATGCAGAGGATGCTGGGCCTGGGACCTTTGATTATAATCCTTGGAGAACTCGGTTTCTTTCAGGGATCCAATGAATCACCGGATGAACGCAGATATTAAAAGGATTTATTCCGTGGCTGGGTCGGCCCTTTGCCCAGCCATTGCCCTGATGGCCTTGTCAAGGGCCTTGAAGACATGGCTGGCCAATGTTGAGACTGCTTTAAAGGCAGGGGTAGACAGATTGCTACAGCATTGGAGCAGCCAAACATTTCAGCGGATTTCCTTGCGGCATCGGTAGATTTGGTAAAGCTGTTAGCCAGATCTATGGCCAGTGCTGTTACAGCAATTAGGGCCCTGTGGCTCTGCCATTGGACAGCAGATGGAACTTCCAAACAGGCCTTGTGCAACATACCATACAACAGCAAACTACTGTGACCTTGGATGATGCAATTAAGAGAGTCACTGAGGTAAGTCGGCTCTTCTCCCTCAGCCTGGCCGAAAGAAACCACTTGGACAACCCAGTCAACCTACAAATGCTTCCAGAAGGCAAAATGGTACAGGGCAGGACGGGAGAGACCTCAATGGAGAGGGACTCAAAGTTCTTTCATCAAGTCTAAGACAGCACAGCCAGCCAAGACAAATGAAAAGTCCTTTTGAGGGTGCACCCGCCCAGGCTTGTCCAGTGGGGACGAGGCTAAGCTCCTATTGGAGGGTCTGGGCGGTGAAGGTTACCAAAGACTGGACCCTGGAAACTGTAAAAAATGGATACTCTATAGAGTTCCTACACCACCCTCCAAATTCCTTTGTGAGAACTCAGTGGCCGGAGTGTCCCGAGAAGAGTCCTTGCAAACCTATATAGATGAACTCTTCTCTAAAGGGGCCATCAAGCAAAAGAGCCAACTCCATCCCTCCCAAACAATAGAGTATTTGGGGGTAATTTCCTCCACTTTTCAGGGGCGGGTGTATCTTCCAGACAGGAGGATTTATCAGTTGCGCCAGTGTACCCTAAGCACAATGAGGTCTACCTTTCTCTCAGCCGAAGACTGCATGGTCCTGATCGGGATGTTTACCACCACAATTCCAGTAATCCCATGGGCCAGGTGGCGAATGAGGGCATTCCAGGTAACCTTCTTGAGCCAATGGGAGGGGTTATCCAAGAACCAGATATACATCCCAGAGGGAGTACGTTGAAATCTAGGCTGGGGGACCATGCCAGAGAACCTATCCCGGGGGGGACCCCCTCAACCCAGTGGACTGGACTATCGTCACCTCGGATGCCAGCGTCCGGGGTTGGGGGGCCCAGTGTCAGGGAAAAGAAATCCAAGACCGTTGGAACCCACTAGACAAACAATCAAACTATTTGAAACTCAAGGCAGCCTTTCTTGCCCTATCATCTCTCACTGGGCATAGATGGGCTGAAGATCCCTTAATCAGGCGTTTTCTGCAGGCTGCAATTCGCATTAAACTACCAAAGAAATGCTTTATACCTTTCTGGGATCTCAGCTTGGTCCTCAGGTCACTCACACAACCTCCATTTATACCTCTGGACTCTTGCTCCTTATGGCCCCTGACCTTAAAGATTGTGTTTTTGGTCGCCATAGTCTCGGTAAGGAGAGTTTCAGAATTGGCGGCTTTGTCCTGCAAAGAACCTTACTGTGTGATCCTTCCACAAAAAGCCATTCTCCGACCTGCTCCAAGTCTGAGGTCTAAGGTCGCATCTAGCTTCCTTGAGAATTGGGAGGCAATCCTCCCAAGTTTTAACCAAATACTTTCATCTGCACTAACAGAGGATTTCAGCTCACTGGATCTGGTGAGCCTGCTGGTCATGTATCTAAAAAGATATGCTCTTATTAGGAAGGTGGATAACCTTTTTATCCTCCCAGTTGGTGTCAAAAGGGGTGAGGTGGCAATGTCAAGAATGATCTCTTCCTGGGTATCAAGGGTCATCACACTAGCCTACAAGAACCAAGGCCTGGCTCCTCCGGAAGTGACACATGCTCATTCAACGTGAGGGATGGCAGCCTCCTGGGCAGCATACACTAAAGTTCCGCTAGAAGACATCTGTAGGACTGCCAGTTGGAGTTCCTGCACAATCTTTGCGTGCCACTATAGCCTGGATATTCAGGCCACAGCATCCGCAGTGTTCGGGACAGCGGTGAGCCTTACAAGAGAAATAAAATTTGTTTTTCCTTATTATGCAGCATATCTTGGCTAAGTGTCCTTTTTGTTTTTCCCGCCCTTCTTCTCTTTTGCTAGTTAAATCCCATGGGGTGCTGACGTGAGGTAGCCAGGAATATGGAAAATTGTTATCAAATACTGACTGTAATTTTATTTTCCTGGCCTACCCTCACTTCAGCACAACTTTCTCGCTCTGGTGGCCTGTCGCTATCTAGTTAAGGAACACCTGGGATTAAGAGGGTGGGTCTTTTATTCTATCTATTGGAGGTGGTCCTTGGGGTTACCTATGGACGATTAACCCATGGTGTGCTGATGTAAGGGTATGCCAGGAAAGGAAAATTATGGTAAGTATTTAATAACAATTTTCCATATTCTTTTAACCTTTGGATATTGGGTGTAATCTCACATCTTTCCTCGCCCTGGTAGCATGCCTGCTCCTAGTTTTGGAATCCTGAACTCAGTATCAATCTGTTATTTTCTCATAATTTCTTCCTTTACAAAACAAAATGCACATATTGTGTTTGACGATTTGTATATTTATGTGTTTTTCCATTTATTCAGTGTAAAATATTGATAAGCTCCTGAAGAAGAATTGTATCGAGAAACATGTAGAGCTTGCATCTCAAAACGCTATTCTGCTTCTACTCTGCTAAGGGATATTCCCAGTGGTTGTTACATCTACCGACCCTGGCCCAGCAGTTACTGTTGGTTGTGTTAATTATTGTTTGTAAAAGTCTGTATTCACTTTTTATATGCTTGTAAGATATTTTGTAAATGTGTTATAATAATATATTTTTTATATATATATATATATTGGTGCCCATAAAATCCATGATTTCTCTCTATGTATCCAATTCCAGTTAATAAGATGTGGCACTTTTTACCACTGTCTGACACTTTTAACCACTGTCTACCGCTGGCACTTTGTACCACTACACCCACAGTACCATCCTGTGGTGGTGTATTATTGCTAGGGAGGTGTGGTCCAGAGTAGTGAACATGTGGAAGTTGGCTGCAGTGGATGAGTGCCATCATCCCTAATAAATGAAAATGGAGACATCCCTCAAGGGGTGGGACTATAGCGGCACTGGTAGATTAAAGACAAAGAGGTAGTAAGAATTATAAAATATCAAAATGTTATTACAGACTGTACATATACAAAACATCAAGTGAAAATGGTGTACGGCAACCATACATGAATATTGGAAAGACTATAAACAGACCACTAACACGTTTTAGGAATGTCTTCAATATATATAGCACATACAATTTTCTGCAGAGATAAAATTACACACACACACACACACACACACACACACACACACACATACATACATACATACATACATACATACATATATATATGTGTGTGTATATATAATTTTATCTCCACTTGACACTCCACTTGCTATTAAGGCTCTTGACGGGAGACATCTACAGCCTGCCCATGTGACTCATGAGAGGGTTCCATTGTCCATGGCCGTAGGGGCTCTTCGCCATGAGATAATCCAATTCCAAGTTATTTCCTCACCTAGGTTTAAGCTGGTTATTGGTTATCCTTGGTTACAGAGGCACAACCCCTCTTTTGATTGGCTCCGTGCTGAGGTTCTCTCCTGGTCACCACAATGCAGTGAGACATGCTTCCAGAAGGTAGCCAAGGTCCTGTGCACCTCTTCACTCTCCTCCCTGCCGGAGGAGTACCGCAATTTTAGCGATGTCTTTGACAAGGGTCAAGCCGGTAGTTTGCCTCCACACCGGTCTTATGATTGCGCAATTGACCTACCTGATTCAGTTGATTACAGAGTTATTTGACCGCCTCAAGGGAGCAACGGTTTTCACAAAGCTTGATTTGAGAGTGGCATACAATCTTATGTGGATTAAGGAGGGCGACGAGTGGAAAACTGCGTTTAATAACAGAACAGGCCATTATGAGTACCTCGTAATGACTTTTGGCCTTTATAACGCCCCGCCAGTTTTCCAGGAAGTTATTAACAATGTCCTCTGAGATTTGTTGCAGTTATGTGTGGTGGTTTATCTCGATCATATCCTCATATTTTCCAAGTCCCTGGAGAGCCACCACACAGATGTCTGTCGTCTGCTTCAGAAACAAAGAGAAAACAATCTCTGTTGTAAACTGGAGAAGTGCGAGTTCCGTCATGAACAACAAATTCATTTCCACTGCTGGTTTTTCGATGGACCCAGAGAAACTTTCGGCAGTCCTACAGTGGCCCCGAGCCATGGGTTTACATCTTCTGCAGCGTTTCCTGGCCTTTGCCAACTATTATCAGAAATTTTTTCGTAACTTCTCATCTCTGGTCAAGCCCCTGACTGATCTGACCAAAAAGGACGGTAACCCACAGAGTTGGTCTCCAGGGTCCATTAAGGCCTTTGAGAGTCTCAAGGCTGCCTTTGTTTCTGCTCCTGTGTTGGCACATCCCGATCCTACATTGCCTTTTATCCTAGAAGTTGATGCTTCTGAGACTGGAGTTGGCGCCCTTTTGTCTCAATGTCCTAACTCTGAGAGTGCTATGCATCCGTGTGGCTACTTTTCCAAGAAATTGTCACCTACAGAGTGCAATTACAAGATTGGTGACAGAGAGCTGTTGGCGATCATTTTAGCCCTGAAAGAATGGAGACATCTCCTTGAAGGTACCACTGTGCCGGTTCTCATTCTTACTGACCATAAGAATCTCTCCCAGAAGGGAGCGATGGGCTCTTTTCTTGTTGAGTTTTAATTACATTGTCTCATTCTTACCTGGTACTAAGAATGTAAGGGCTGACGCCTTGTCACGACAATTTTCCTCCACTTCCAAGTTGGAGTCGGATCCGGTTTCTGTGATTCCTCCTGATCGTATTCTGGCTACGGTTTGCACCAGTCTTACTTCTCCTTTGGGTGATAAAATATTTGCTGCTCAGGTCCATGCTCCTTCTGAGAAACCTTGTGACCGCTGCTTTGTACCAGAGAGTCTCCGTACTGCCGTGCTCCAAACTTACTGTAACGAGCCCCTGCTCGCTCGGTTCCACTCTCCCGACACTCCTCTGTGGCTATTGAATCAGATTGCAAATCGCAATGTCTGATGGTTTGGTCATCCGATGCTCCGGGATTTGAACTACAGCTGTGTGCCGTTCTAATCCAGTTATATGTGATAGCTCAGAACAAACACTAGGCAGGCTGTATGTAAGTTCAAACAGGAATCTCACTTTTATTTTTACAATTTTATACACAGCAGTTTGAACACCCCACCCCCAACAACCACTTTCCTATTTGTCAATTGTAAAGTACACTTTAGTCTTCAATTAATGTCCACTTGGTCATGCATATGAGAACTTGAAACAGGGTCAGCATGGATTGGTCCGATAGCTTGAATAGGAGGACTGATATGTGTAATGACACAGAGAAGTCCCAGGGGGTAATTAAAGTACATAAACAAACAGTCAAACACAGAACAATGCCTGCCTTCCAGACCATGGAGCCGTCTGGAGGGGGTTAGCCTTAAAACAGGGCACCAGATCCCCCCCCACTGTGTAATAGAATCAAAGGGAAATATTTCAGTATTCCAAGCTTCATGACACTTACTATTCTCCCAAGGCAGCTGGCCACCCCCGGAAGAATCAACTAATTTGTGCCATTTCCCAACAATTCTGGTGGCCTAGTCTACAGGCTGATGTAACTGCCTTCATAGCTGCCTGTTCCATGTGTGCTCAGAGTAAAACTCCACGATAGCTTCCACTGGGCCCCCTACAACCCATACCCAATGGAGAGAGGCCCTGGACCCACCTGTCTATGCAGTTCATTTTGGAGCTCCCAAGGCAACACTGTTATCCTTATGGTGGTTGACCGGTTTATTGGTTCATTGTGTCATTGTATTCCACTTAAAAAGTTGCCCATTTTTAAGGAACTGGCTTCCATTTTTGCTCGGGAGATCTTTCACTTACATGGGCTACCCAAGGTGGCCGCAGAACGAGCCAATCAGTCCTTGGAGCAATTCTTACGTTGCTATATTTCTGACCATCATAACAACTGGTCAGACCTATTGCCGTGGGCAGAGTTTGTTCACAACAGTGCCTTGAATTCTGCTTCCCAATTGTCCCTGTTTATGGCGAATTATGAATGACTGAATTAAGAATTTGTATAGCGCTACAAATGCGAACTTCAAGGCGCTTGATCGGTCCTGAGTTGTCCTGCTTCTTAGAAGAGGTGAGTCTTGAGTTTTTTTCTGAAGGCCCGATGGTTTTCTTCCATGCGGATGTTAGGGGGTAGAGCAGGTTCATTAATAGTAGACTGCGATTAGGTGTGTAGCGTTTTATTTTCTCACATAGGTATTGCGGAGCGTTTCCTTGTGTTCATTTGTGGGTGAGGCAGAGGGTCTTGAATGTGATCCGTTCCTTTACGGTTAGCTAGTGTAGGGTCCTCAGGGATGCGGAGACGGATTCCCAGGGTTTTTTTCCGGTTACTAGTCTTGCTGCCATGTTTTGGATGACTTGTAAGCGAGCAATCTGGTATTTAGGTAATCCTATGTAGAGGGAGTTTGTGTAGTCGAGTCGGGAATTGATGACTGTTCCGACTATTGCTGCTTTGTCCTCTTCTGGAATGAACGGGATGAGTCTACGTAGTAGGCGGAGAAGATGGTGAGAGCCGCTGACTACTGAACCTATTTGTGCATCCATTGACATCTCTGCGTCAAAGATGACTCCGAGACTTTTGGCTTTGGTGCTTGGGGAGATGGTCTGTCCAAGGATGGTGGGTGATGTCCATGGGGTCTTAGTTTTTGTATTATGGTTTGCGTGAAGGAGCAGAAGCTCTGTTTTGGATCTGTTGAGTTTGAGGGAGCTAGTGGTCATCCAGTCGTCTATCAGTGAGAGGCATTTTTCTAGTCACTGATATTGGTCTTTTTGTCCGGTGATGCGAAAGTAGAGTTAAGTGTCGTCAGCGTATGAATGAAAGCAGAGGTCTGTTTTTTCAGATGATTTTGAGGAGAGGACGGATGTAGATGTTGAAGAGGATGGGACATCAAGGGCGAATTATGGTTTCCAACCTTCCATGTTGCCTGACTCATTTGTTCCGCAGAGTATTCCTGCGTTAGAGGAGCATCTCCATGGTCTTTGTTCCACTTGGGCACAAGTTCAGGAGGCTTTGCAACATGCTAACGATAGGTACAGACTCCATGCTGACTGCAGACGCCTGCCTGCACCTTCCTACCAGGTTGGGGACAGAGTTTGGCTGTCGTCTCGCAACCTCTGACTTCGTGTTCCCTCTTTGGAATTTGCACCTCGGTTTATTGGGCCTTTCCGTATCCTTCGCAGGATTAACCCAATGGCTTACGCCTTGGACCTTCCTCCTAGTATGCGCATCTCAAATGAGTTTCATGTCTCCTTATTGAAACCTTTGGTCTGCAATCGCTTTACCACCTTGGTGCCACATCCTCACCCTATACAGGTTGAGAACCATGAGGAGTATGAAGTACAATCTATTGTTGACTTCCATAGGTTCTGTGGGTGCATACAGTACCTGGTGCATTGGAAGGGTTACGGTCCGGAGAAACGCTCTTGGGTCTCATCCTCGGACGTACATGCTCCTGTCCTCCTCTGTGATTTCCATAGACATTTTCCCCTCAAGCCCGGTGGTCCTCCGAGGGAGAGGGGTCGTTGAGGAGGGGGTACTGTCAGGGCTGGGCTCAGCCCTTCCTTCTCTGAGCTGGCCGCTCAGCTGTCAGCTAATTGCCAGCTCCCATCTCTCTCCACGGTTACCCAGCTGTTGTTGATTCTGCTCGTCAGTCCTGCCTACTTAAAGTCATACAGCTCACTTGATCTCTGCCTTCGCCTTTGTAAACATCACAGAGACTTTCTCTTGCGTTCCTGTTGAAGACTTACTCGGCTGACGTTTCTTCTGGCTCCTGATCCTGCTTGCTGTGCTACTACGTTTATCTCTGGCTCTCTGACATTTGCTTGGCTGACTATCCGGCTGACTATCCGATCCGGTTACTGAACTCTGGCTTGTTTAGACTACGCTTACTCTATTTACCTTATTATTATTATTAAACAAGTGTGATTTAACTATACTTCTGTCTCGGTCTGATTCATGGTTCCTGATACTAGTGTGGAGAGGGGACTTACCCTGTATGAGCTTCAGAGAAATAGCCACACATCCAGCTGATCAGAGAACCCTGTGGGCAGACAGCTGCTACTTGGATGCTTAAGAGGGAGGGAGAGCCAATGAGAGGGCTCCTCCGCAGGTGATCCCTCGGGCATCAGTCATCAGGCAGCAATGCCTGCAACAGGAAGTCGATTCCACATCGAGAGTTGGTTATACTAAGCCTCAATGTGACTGCAGCCAAGGATGTGTAACACCCTCTACCAAAGGCAGGTGCAAGAGTGAGGATTTTTTGGCAAGGAACTGTCAGTATAGATAAATTTATGCAGGCCTATGCTTTAAGCTAGGCCTGTTTGTTTTGACCTGGGAGCAGGGAGTGGTTAGTGTAGCAGTGGGTGTGACCACCTGTACTTTGGTTCTGAGGCGCCTCCCCTGCTTCCAGGGAGAATGTTTTGGAAGAGGTGCAGAGAAAGGTCGGTGAGCGTACCACAGTGGAGGGCTGGATGTGGAGACATGCCAGGAAGTCTGTGAGGGAACTTTGTCCTTACACGGTCATGGATGAAGTCCTCATCATTACGCGGTCATTGATGACGAGTCCTGGAACAGAGGAGAGACTGTGGGGAATAGTGTCAAATCGATGCAGCCCTAGGGCGCAGAATTTGGAAGCTTTGTGCAGAAGGGATGGATTCCTGGGAGCAATAGTCTGCAGGAGTTACGCAGAGGAGGAGCAATAATCTGTATGGAGATGCAGGGAAGAGACTGTAGATGTTATACATGGGCATCGTTTCTTCAAGGCTCAAATATCTAATTTATAAATATGATGACAAAGTAATCTGATCTATGGGCATCCCATATAGCCTTTCCCCAACCAAGTTATATCCCCCCAATGAACAAAAACAAAGCAAATGACTGCTCATTGTCTCAGAAGTGATATATGGAGGTCTGGCAGCAGGGGGAATATGTGTGGATGTTAGTAACTAGTGGCAACACACCACTACATTTAGAGGTCCCACCAAGATCCACCTTTATGGTTAACCTGCTGGCCGTTGCCCCTAGCAACCATCAGAGGGGGGACTTTGCCTGTTTTACCAAGTTTGGGGGTATAACGAGGAAAGGACTGTGTTTACCTTCAAAATTGACTTTTGCCACATGCTTTTGCCTATAGCAACCAAATCTAAGCTTGTTGCCAAGTGTTGTTGCCCATAGCAACCGTCCAGGATCACGCCCCTGCACCCAGTTGCCTCAATGGACACTCACTACAGCGATAAGCCCTGCAACCAGTAACTGTAACCATGTGCTATCACCCGTGGCAACCACGGCGAGCGATCGTGCTCATGGATTACAAATGTGCCCAGCGCTCTGTATGGCGCCGGCATTACACACTGCATTGCCGAAAAATTCAACTGACTTTTAAAATCCTGCTTAACACAGTAAAAGGAGTTGTGAATGTATGCTGTTGCCCCTAGTAACGGTATGCAACGAGTGGGTGTCTATGACGGGATGTTACAGGAGAGACTTTACTATGTTAATAAAGATCGCTGTATAGTTTGCCTGCCTTCAGTTTTCAGCTTCTGTGACGCAGTTTCTAAAACTACATTCCTGGACAGTGCCTGCAATTCATCAGCGCCTGCCACCAGGTGTCACTACAGCGCACACTGCCAGAAGCCTGCTTACAGTTCGCACGCTAAACCAACGAGCGTGTGGGCGGAGTCACACCCAAGAGGAGAACAGTGAAGGAGACCAGCGTGCTGTGCACACCACGAGGCAGATGAAGATTGCAAAGGGTGGTCGGATGATACCCGCTGTGCAGCGGGCAGCTGAAATGCAGGACCGGGTGCTGGTCAGCATCGGCATCCGGCTGGAGCTCTGTGGAGGACTTGTCTGGGGGGTGATCAGAGGAGTGGAGTGGTTGTGCATGCTATGCCCCAGGTGCCATATACCCACAATTGGGGTCAATGCCTGGGCCCGGTGCAGTCATTGTGGGGAGTCATTAACCCACTTAGGGCCGGTGCAGTGGGAATCAAGATACTATTCCATACACCTGCTCACAGGACTGTGCATGCCGTAACCGCAGGAGGGCCGGAGAAGGCCGAGGATTATCTGCCAGTGATGGAGGAGAGCTGCCATCAGGTATGTCCACTTCAGAGGTCCGGGACATATTGGAAAAAAGACTGCTGTGGAGACCCCTGGCCTGGCCAGGGGCCCGGAGGTTGTAGGAGTCAGTGTGCAGCCTCCTGTTGATATCCCTGAAGAGCCGGCTCCAAGTAAGACCCTTGCTGTGCCCATCTGGAAGGAGCCCATGCTGCAGGAGGAGGAAGGACCCTCAGGTGAGCTGGATGAGGTGAGCAAGGGCCGGGTCATTGACTGGGGTTCGCCCAGAGTGCTGGAACAGTTTGGATCAGTGGAGAAACTATTCTCTTGGTCTTCCCCCGAAGAGGACTCCAGTGAGAAGAAGTGGGAGACAGGAGATTCCCCATCTGCAGGTACCCCATCTGAAACAATGGAGGAACCACAATCCCCAGCATGGACCCCAGTGCAGACCAGCAGACTTTTTGTCAATCAGCCCACCACTACCCAGACCAGGGCACCCACATACAGGCAGTGGGTCATCAACACCCCAGATTCCTGTGTCCTGCTTGGAAAGGGAAACCGTAAAGGGCTGTTCTGGCTCTCCCGTTTCCAGTGGGAGGTACAACGGAAGGTTGCCTTGGAGTGGGGCTTAGATTATCCATATGCCCCAGTCCAAACCATGGACATCATTGAAGACTCAAGGGGACAGTGGGAGGATGACCTGGTTTGGGACTATTTGCATGTGCCCAAGCCACTCCGGGTGCCAGAAAGTGAGGTCTGGGCCTGCTTTAAGGACATTCAGCAGGAATGGAAGTTGGGCCATGCCATCTACAAAGACGAGTCCTGGTTGTAAAGGCGGGTTGGCCCACCAGGAGTCATTCGGTCTCCATCAGAGGAGAAGGGGATAGCCAGAGGAGGTTGCCGGATCCACGCTTCTACATGTGAGGAGGACTGCTGTGTTGTGCAGCTCACATAGAAGCGGTCACAAGCACTGCAAGACCAGGGCAGGGCCTGTGTGATCTTCTTCAAAGACAAACTTATGCATAGGACAGTGATCGTCTGCCACCCAGAGTTCCTGATGGAGAATATCATGGACACTAGTGTGTACTGTCCCTGCTAAACCTTTTGGCTACCTACCCTTCAGGAGGGGCCCCTCCACCCAGGAGCGAAAGAAAAGGTTTTCATTACCACCAGCATGTATGTCTGGCTGTGCTCTCCAGCAGGTTCCCTTAGATCCCTCCTGGGTGAGTGACAGCAGACAGCGAAAAACATGCCACCTTTGTAAATTGTGGAGATAAATGTATTTTCTTCTGTCGCTGCAGGGAGGATTGTAACCCCCTCTCAGTGGTGAAGTGACATGTATAGTTAGTGCGTATAGTTAGGATGTATGTTTGTTTGTGTCTTCTTTTAGGAACACCAGAGATGTGACGGCTGTCCATCTCCACCCCGGGAACAGATGAAGACCTGTGATAGGCAGAGTATTTTCCCAAGGGAGCAATGCTCTGGCTTCACTTGTATGTACCTAGCTACAGGGACCTGTAGTTAGGATGTCTATAACTGAATTGTACAGTGTGAATATGTAAACAAATTGTACATATTATATTTTTGTACTTAATGTATTTGTGCATAGCCCCGTCCAAGTTTTCACCCTTTCCCCCATCCAACCAATTGATATGGGATGTCTTTATTCCTGGGCCAAGGATGTAATTTTATTTTCCACAGCTGGGGACCAGCTGTAAAATGGTGGGGGTGCATGTAGCATCCTCTACAATAAGTAGGTGCTAGAGTGAGGATTTTTGGTAAGGAACTGTCAGTATAGGTAAATTTAGGCAGGCCTATGCTTTAAGCTAGGCCTGTTTGTTTTGACCTGGGGGCAGGGAGTGGTTAGTGTAGCAATGGGTGTGACCACCTATACTTTGGTTCTGAGGCACCTCCCCTGCTTCCAGGGAGAATGTTCTGAAAGAGGGGCAGGGCCTAGGACTGGAGTGGCAGGCAGCTCATGTGAGGAGCCCTGACCAATCCCCAACTGGAATTGGCAGGGGGCAGGCCTCCCATATAAACTGAGGTAACAGGCCACTGGGAGGAGTTGTCGGCCGGGAGAAGTGGAGAATGGAGTACTAGACAGTACTAGCAGCAGCAGGGCACCCCCATCTGGGGAGGGGTATGCCGATCGCAAGAGGAGGCCCGGGAAAACTGTAAGGGAGCTTCACCCTTACATGGGCATGGGTAAAGTCCTCATCTTTACACGGTCATTGATGAGGAATTCCTGGAGCAGAGGGGCAGGAGAATCTGTCGGAATGTACGGTTCGGTTAAGTTCTCCATCATGGACTCGGGGCAGAGAAAAGTCGGTGAGTGTACTACAGTGGAGGGCTGGATGTGGAGACATGCCAGGAAGTCTGTGAGGCAACTTCGTCCTTACACAGTCATGGATGAAGTCCTCATCATTACATGGTCATTGATGATGAGTCCTGGAACAGAGGAGAGACTGTGGGGAATAGTTTAAAATCGATGCCGCCCGAGGGCGCAGGATTTGGAAGATGGACTAGCTGGGAACAGTAGTCCATCGTTCAGCACATACTACTAGGCCTCCGGCAAGAGGTACTGCAGACCTCTGGCCTAGTAACAGCAACTAATCAGAGTCAGCATTAGAGATTATTCAGAGTACTTTCTTTTGCATATAGAAGAGGATGTGTCAAGAAATATAATGTGCTACAGAATAAGTTTGTGCAGGAGGGAAGGATTCCTGGGAGCAATAGTCTGCAGGAGTTACGTAGAAGAGGGGCAATAATCTGCATGGAGATGCAGGGAAGAGACTGTAGATGTTATATATGTGCATAATTTTTTCAAGGCTCAAACGAAGTTCTAATTTATAAATATGATGGCAAAGTAATTTGATCTATGGGCATCCCATATATCCTTTCCCCCAACTAAGTTATATCCCCCCAATAAACTAAACAAAAACAAAAAAAAGCAAATGATTGTTCATTGTCCCAGAAGAGATATGTGGAGGTCTGGCAGCAGGGTGAATATGCGTGGATGTTAGTAACTAGTAACACACCCCTACAGATGGCTTAACCCATAAGGGAGCACTGCAAACATTGCAGCAGGCTGGATGTAATAACACATCCATCGGCAGACTGGTGGGTCACCCAAAGACATGAGATGGCCCAGGTGCACTGGGTGGGAGCTATACGAGGATGTCGGGGCAGAAGACAGGGATGGCCGATGATCCACTGATGCATGGAAAGATGACCGATAGTTGCAGTGTCAGAAATAACGATCAGCTCATGCATTTACAATATGGAGAAAAAATGAAAATAAAAAAAAAACAATGGTCCGTTGGTTAGCAGGCATTATATATACAAGTATTAAAAGATGTACCCATAAATGATGAAGAAGGAAAGATGGGGGGGGGGGTTAAAGAGGGGGGGAAGATGATAACGGAAAAGAGAAATGAAATAAAATGAGAAAAGGAAGTATGTCTAGTGAATTGAATAGGCATAAGACCATTCAAATGCTGGTGAACAGCACTTGTGGACCGCTCCACAACATGATGATATTTCTCCCATTTTTTGAGTGAGTGGAGTCGCATTATAATTCTGCTCATGCATAGGCTGATATATGTATGTATGTATATATATATATATATATATATATATATATATATATATATATATATATATATATACATATATATATTTGGATATCAATATGTGATTTTATCCTGCAGAAAGTTGTATGTACTATATATTGAAGACACCTCTGAAGAAGGAGTCCCGAAATGCATTAGATGTCTGTATCTAATCTTTCCAATTGCCGTACACCATTTTCACTTGATGTTTTATATATGTACAGTTTGTAAAAAAATGTGATATTTTTATAATTCTTACTACCTCTTTGACTTTAATCTACCAGTGTCGCTATAGTCCCACCCCTTGAGGGATTTCTCAATTTCCAGAGTGGTGAACACACCCTATCACACCCTCTTTTGTGATGCAACAAGGAAGTCTAGGCTTCTGGGAGATGGCCTACAGGTAATGAATGCTGAGAGACGATCTACAGGAAGTGATGGAATCTGAAAATCATTTTAGAAATGAAAATAAACTGACAATATTTTAACCCTCCTGTGGATAAGGTAAGTGAGAGAAAAGCACATTGGGATGGCTGGTCCAGAAATGGCATTGGAAACCGCTTCCATTGATTATGAAAAGTAAAATTCTGCCCGAAAAGGTGAACTTATCCTTTAAAGACATTGGCTGCATACTTTGGGTCTTTACCCTGCTGCAGAATAAATTTGGGGCCAATCATACGCCTCCCTGAGGGTATGGCATGATGGATAAGTATCTGCCTGTATTTCTTAGCATTGAGGACACCATTGATCCTGAACAAATCTCCAACTCTATTTGCAGAAATGCAACTTGCAAGGAACCTCCACCATGCGTCACTGTTGCCTACAGACACTCATTATTGTACTGCTCTCCGGCCCTCAGTGAACAAACTGCCTCCTGCAACACCCTAATATTTCAGATTTTGACCCATTAGTCCAGAGCACCTGCTACCATTTTTCTGCACCCCAGCTCCTAGCTTTTCATGCATAGTTGAGTCTCTTAGCCTTGTTTCCATGTCGGAGGTATGGCTTTATGGCCACAATTCTTCCATGAAGACCACTTCTGGCCAGACTTCCCTGAACAGTAAATAAGTGTACCTGGGTCCCAATGATTTCCACCAGTTCTGTGCTGATGGCACTGCTGAACATCTTCTTTTGAAGGGAAGTAAGCATGAGGCTGCATTCATTTTCCATGGCCAACCGCTGCATCTACAGTCCTCAACGTTGCCCGATCAAAGGTGTCCGCAATGCTGAGAAATACAGGCAGATACTTAGTCATCATGCCATACCATCAGGGAGACATGTTATTGGCCCCAGTTGTATTCTGCATCAGGACAACAAGCCCAAACATACAGCCAATGTCATTAAGAACTATCATCAGTGTAAAGAAGAAAGAACAAGGAGTCCTGGAAGTGCTAGTTTGGCCCCCACAGAGCCCTTATCTCAACATCATTAAGTCTGTCTGGGATTACATTAAGAGACAGAAGGATTTGAGGCAACCTACATCCACAGATCTGTGGTTAGTTCTCTAAGATGTTTGGAACAACCTACCTGCCGAGTTCCTGTAAAAACTGTGTGCAAGTGTACCTAGAAGAATTGATGCTGGCTTGAAGCCAAAGGGTAGTCACACCAAATATTGATTTGATTTTCATTTTTCTTCTGCTTGTTCACTTTACAATTTGAAAATTGATAAAAATAAAAATAAATAAAACATAATTTTTGAAAGCTTTCTTACAGCATTTCTTCACACTTGCCTAAAACTTTTGCACATCTGTGAAATACGTTTTGAAAAATATCTACTGATTGTGTCAGGAATTCAGAAGTGTCCTGTCCAAACTCCCTATATTAGCTCAAGGAGCCTGATTAGCCTGATCTTGAGCCACAGATCCATTGATGCTTATGTTGTAGACACGAGAAGGGATGTGTTTTAGTAGTTTAGCAAAAAAATAATAAAAAACTGGGCAGGGTTGACACCACTCAGCTGACAGCATACAAAATAACTTAGGAGCTGAGTGCAGTTTTGGCACACATATTATTCTGTACTTGCAGGGTCTTCAAATATGAACTCCATGCAACATATAGAACATCTTAAAACACCCCTCCCTTACCCCTTTTTAAAAAAAAATTAAACATTTTCACTTACACTGCTCTTTTTTCCAGGATAATCCTAGCGTTATTCCATGTGATATGACCACAGGGCATGCATCACAGGTCTGGGTGGCAGCAGCAGAAGGTGGGAGGTGTCAGCAGGGCACTGGAAGCCACCTAGGGTGCCCAGCTTCCTCCTCCCACTTGCTGTCAAGACCTGTGATAGTAGCACTGTGTGTTGGTGAGTTTGAGATCAATCAGAGTGTGTCACCATTGGGGAAACAGCAGAAAGATCCATGCATCCAGCTGCTCATTAGGGGGTAGTGCTATATGTGGACTATAGCATAGTGGTCAGGAGAGTGTAGATAAAGGCAGACTAATTTTTGATTGATTTTCAGCTGCCTTACTGTGCAATGCACTGTAACTGTCTGCCTAGCAACATAGGACCCTGACAACTCTATGAAAGACAGAAGAGATGTGGTGGGAACTAAGGTTGCCTTTCTCCACTCAGTCACACCCTTATAGGAAGGAGAGACTTGCCAGTGATAAATAGCCAGGTATTCATCCAGTACTGCCAGTAGGGTGTGGAACTGGGGAGCACTGTGCACACTGATGAAGTATGCTCTCCTTCACCCTCACTTACACACAGTTACATAGTTTATACGGTTAAAAAAAGAGAGGTCCATCCAGTTCAACCTACTGTATGTGTGTGCATGTGTGTGATTTTTATTATCTTACACTTCCCATAGCCCTGTATATTCTGCTTCCTGAAGAAGACATAAAAAAGTTTTTTGAAGTTGTTGACACTTTCAGCTAGTACCACTTCCTCGGGGAGGGAGTTCCATATTTTATTAGCTTTAACGGTAAAGAACCCTTTCCACAATCTAAGGCAAACCTCCTTCCTTCTAACCTCAACTTGTGGCTGCATGTCCTCTTCTGGGACCTAAGAGTAAACAGATTACCACAGTTACTGGAGTCACCTTTAATTTATTTGTACTTTGTAATAATATCCCCTCCTAAGCACCTTCCCTGCAGAACGAATAACTAATCTATGTAATCAATCCTCATAGATGAGGTCTTCCATCCCCCTTATTAATTTTGCTGCCTTTTTCTGAACTCTTTCTATCTCAACAATGTCTTGCCTGAGGACTGGTGACCAGAACTGAACTGCATATTAAAGATGAGATTAAACCAGTGAAGGGTTTGAATTATTGATGTATCTCTTGAATACATAGTTTTATAACTTACAAGGTTGAAAAAAAAGACATATGATGCAGGGTTATTGAATGGGACAAGGCAAGCATTGCTGGAGAGACAGCAAATTCATTCATTCACGAAAACTTTGTAAAATCTGTCATTTTTATTTCTGTCCACGAATGTCCATTACAAGCATGCAATCTGCATGTCTGAAATTGACATTCACGGACAGATACAAAAACTACAGATTTTACAAACTGTTTGTAAATCTACTGAAAGTTGGCAGCCGTGGTTCTATTAGGGCACTGTTCAGTCCCATCCAGCCACAGCAGCTGTCAGACTCTCACCAGGCTGCCAGCAGCAGGGTTGAATGGTACACCTGTGCCCTCTGCACGCAGCTAATCACCAGAGCCTCATACACTTTGGCTGTAATTCTCTCACACTTGCCATTTGTTTTTCATTGTAGTCCCCTGAAGTCTATTTGTAAACCATCAACTGAGGATCTGCAGTAGGTGGTAGATGGACAGAAACCAGCAATGGAATGGGTCATAGTATTTATCATCAGCTGGCCATATGTCATGTGAGCTCTTATTTCATGGTTTAATAAAATGGAACTATATTCACCTTCAGTCCAGCAATGCAGTGTCCTGGAGCTCCTTGTTGGCTGCTATCTTTGGGGACTGACTTCAGGGTATCGATCTCAGGTTGCTTTTATTGGCTGGGCCAAGATGATGTCGCTCTCATGCATGCAAGGGAGTTCGGTTAGCTAGGCATTGCCGAATTTGTACATAGAGCTTGTATGCACAGCTCACTATACAGGTACAGGTGTGGACAAGCAGGTAACTTTAATACAGGAGAGACATAGCATGTCTCTTCTGCATTAAAAGACCTGCTTCTTTACCCATTTTTAACTTATGCCATAAAGTTAAACTTTAAAAGAGGCCAGAAGCAGTTGGAAGGTTCTCCACACACAAGCAAACACAAATCTAAAAACTGTAAAATATGCCTAAATGAACAGAATATAATTTGTTTATTGTATTGTTTTATTAAAGGCAAGTTCAGCAAGTATTTTGTATTGTTATACCTATACTAGGGGTTTGTGGCTTTGTAGCTACTATGACTTTCGAAGTATACTGATGCCTTACCAGCCATGGTATTGTTAGAATCACATTATTGTTATATTTTCCTTTTTACATTACTCTTTTTAAGAGTAACTCTACTTTTGTTGAGAAAACCTCTCTCTCCTCTAGGTGATAAATGTACATTGCAAGGATTTTACCAAACTTTGTTGCAGATTCCTACCTTTTGTTGCTCTGAAGGAAAAGTTGTCTCTGTGTTTCAGTTTGCATAGTTACATAGTAGGTAAGGTTGGAAAAAGACACAAGTCCATCAAGTTTAACCTATGTGTGTGATTATATGTCAGTATTACCTTGTATATCCCTGTATGTTGCGGTCATTCAGGTACTTATCTAATAGTATTTTGAAACTATCGATGCTCCCCGCTGAGACCACCGCCTGTGTAAGGGAATTCCACATCCAGTGAATGTGAATGGGAGTGACTTTTTCATTATTGATCAGCTGATGCTCTTGCAGAGTTCTAATGAGGAAAATTGCTGTGTATGAATCCCTTTAGCCACGATTAACTCTTTGGGAGTATCTCACCAAAAATAAAATGTTTGCTGCAGAGGATGCCTATAATCTGACTTGTATCTTAGTGCCGGCTTTCTCAGAAAATCAGTAAACCAGACACACATGAAGGAAATTACATTTCTAGGGGTGCGTTCTGTAAATTAACTGTGTAGGGAACGCCTCCAGGTTGCTATATTGCATTAAATTTTAGAGAAACTTACAGTGCTGTAGATTGAAATGCAAAGGTATTTTTTTTATTTTTTTTAAAAACATTCAATTGCAATATGGCTTATGTAGCTTTTTTTCCCCACAAAATTGGAGTTACTCTTTAAAGGGTTTGTAAAGGTAAAAAGTTTTTAGCCACATTCCACTGGATGTGGAATTCCCTTACACAGGCGGTGGTCTCAGCGGGGAGCAGTTTTTAGCCAATATGCATTCTCTGTGCTATATACATAGTGAATATAGTTGTTATTTCTGCTTAAAATATTTAGTTACCTGTTAAATACTTATGCTATTTCTCCACTTCCTCGTTCCCTCTCTTGATTCTCTCCTCAACTTCCGGGTTTTGGAGCACGTTCACTAAAGCTACGTCACTGTATCAAAGGAACTACAATTCCCTTGACGCTTAGCGGCATCACGCATGTGCAGTGCCACTTTTTCGCCGTGTCACACAACAAGAACGAGCATAGTTCTTGTTTCAATATCTGGCTAAATATTGTTATATATATTGTTTAACCACTTGACGACCGCCTCACGCAGATATACTGCGGCAGAATGGCACGGGCAGGCAAAATCACGTACCTGGTACGTGATTGCCTTCCCGCGGGCGGGGGGTCCGATTGTACCACCCCCGGTGCCAGATGCGGTCGCCATTTGTTCCCGGGCGATGAGAGGTGAGGGGGAGGCCATCCATTCGTGGCCACCCCCTCCCGATCGCTCCCGGCGAATGAAAACCTTCCTCTCCCTCTGTAATGTAAACAGAGGGAGAGGAAGTGATGTCATCCCTCCTCGAGCCGGTCTTTTCGATCCGGCGCAGAGGAGAGAAGACATCCAAGTAAGTGCACCAACACTACACTTTCAGTAGAACACGCAGGCACACTTTTCACCCCCCAGTCACCCCCCGATCACCCCCCTGTACCCCCTGTCACACTGACACCAATAGCAGTTTTATTTTTTTTTGCATTGGTGTCAGTTTGTGACAGTTATAAGTGTTAGGGCAGTTAGGGTTAGCCCCCTTTAGGTCTAGGGTACCCCCCTTTAGGTCCAGGGTACCCCCCTAACCCCCCCTAATAAAGGTTAACCCCTTGATCACTCCCCGTCGCCAGTGTCGCTAAGCGATCATTTTTCTGATCGCTGTATTAGTGACACAGGTGACGCTAGTTAGAGAGGTAAGTATATAGGTTCGCTGTCAGTGTTTTATAGCGACAGGGACCCCCATATACTACCTACTAAAGGTTTTAACCCCCTGATTGCCTCCTAGTTAACCCTTTCACCAGCGATCACCATATAAGTGTTAAGGGTGACGCTGGTTAGTTAGTTTGTTTTTTATAGTTTATTATAGTTTTAGGGCACCCGCCGTTTATTACCTTGTAAAGGTTTAACCCCCTAATTGCCCGGCGGTGATATAAGTTACGTTTTTAGGATCAGATAAGGTCTACGTCGCCCCAGGCAGCATCAGGTTAGCGCCAGTACCGCTAACACCCACGCACGCAGCATACACCTCCCTTAGTGCTATAGTATCTGAACGGATCAATATCTGATCCAATCAGATCTATACTAGCGTCCCCAGCAGTTTAGGGTTCCCAAAAACGCAGTGTTAGCGGGATCAGCCCAGATACCTGCTAGCACCTGCGTTTTGCCCCTCGGCCCATCCCAGCCCAGCCCAGCCCAGCCCAGCCCACCCAAGTGCAGTATCGATCGAAAACTGACACTTACAAAACACTAAGCACACATAACTGCAGCGTTTTTATACAGTCGCTAACAGTCAGGAGCTTTTTTGCCTGTGAGTCTCACTAGTGTACCCCTAAATTTAGAGCCCAAAATGGCAAATCGAAGGTACACTAGTGAAGAGGCCTACACGTTTCTGAGCATGACAGATAGTGAAGAGGAAGTCACTCATCTGTCAGATTCAGGTTCAGAATACGATCCTGTAGAGGACAGCGGCTCCATGACAGATAGCTCTGACGACGGAGTTGTGGTCCCTGCTAAGGTCAGGCATACCAGACCCCAATCTTCTTCTTCTGTCCTTGAAGTGCAAAAACCGCAGGTCCCTCGTATGGAGCAGAGAAGTACTAGTGCCGCTATTCCTTCTGGTAAACTGGCAAGCACCAGCGGCCTAGTACACCCTGGTCGTACATCCAGCACTGCAGTAACACTTGGTGACGTGGCGAGTCCCATAAGTGCAGTTCAAGCTGGTGGCAAGCACAAGTAGTGTTCCACTGCCACAAAGAAGACGACCACAGGCCCGTCGTGCCCATAGTGCCCTTCCTGCTGCATTCGCCAATCCGAATTGGGAACCCACCACTTCTGCAGCACCCGTACTTCCCCCATTCACTGGCCAACCCAGAATTCAGGTGGAAACAGTTGATTTTACGCCACTGGATTTTTATTCGCTGTTTTTCACCGAAGAACTCTATAGATCTATTGTGGACCAAAGCAATTTGTACGCTGGTCAACACATCGCCACTATTCCCCAGTCCTCCCTTGCCAGAGATTGGAAACCAATTACGGTTTCCGAATTTAAGCTCTTTCTGGGCCTTTCCCTCAACATGGGCATAAATAAAAAGAGTGAGTTGCGGTCATATTGGTCCACTGACCCAATTTACCATATGCCATATGCCATACCATATGTTCTCTGCCTCCATGGCCAGGGCACGATACGAGCAGATTTTGCAGTTCATGCACTTCAACGACAATGAACTCTGTCGTCCTCATGGAGACCCTGGATACGATCGGCTCTACAAATTTCGGCCCCTCGTAAACCACTTCAACCAACGTTTTGCAGACTTGTTTACTCCCCATCAAGTTGTCTGCATTGATGAGTCCCTGATTACATTTTCTGGCCGCTTGTCATTCAAACAGTATCTTCCCAGCAAGCTTGCCAGATACGGGGTCAAGATGTATAAGCTCTGTGACAGGGCCACAGGCTATACATGTAGTTTTATGGTTTACGAGGGCAAAGATAGTCACGTAGAGCCGACAAACTGCCCTGACTACATAGGAAGCGCTGGCAAGATAGTGTGGGACTTGATGTCACCCTTTTTGGGAAAGGGGTACCACTTGTACGTGGACAATTATTACACGAGCGTGCCACTTTTTAGCCACCTTTTTGATCATCAGATTGGAGCATGTGGCACCGTGCGACCTAAACGCCGGGGCTTTCCCCAGCGGCTTGTAGATTCCCATCTTAGGCTGGGGGAGAGAGCCTGCTTGAAGTGTAATAACTTGCTCGCTATGAAGTGAAGGGACAATAAAAATGTTTTCGTTCTTACCTCCCTTCATGCAGACACGACAGTCCAAATTACTACGGCGATTGGTGTTGTGGAGAAACCCCTCTGTGTCCACGAATATAACCAAAATATGGGAGGGGTGGACCTCAACGACCAGTTGTTGGCGCCATACCTAGTTGCCCGTAAGGCCAGACGCTGGTACAAAAAAGTGTCTGTTTATTTATTTCAATTGGCTTTGCTGAATGCTTATGTGCTAAACAGAGCTTCAGGACGGATTGGATCCTTCCTTAAATTCCAGGAAGAGATCGTCAGAGCCCTTTTGTATCCAGACGGTGATCCACCTCACCTTCCCCAACCAAATGCAGTAAGCCGGCTGCATGAGAGGCATTTTCAATATGTCCTCCCAAGTACCCCTACCCAACGAGCCCCCCAAAAAAGATGTTGTGTCTGCAGCAAGCGTGGATTTAGGCGTGACACCCGGTATTATTGTCCCTTCTGTCCTGACAATCCTGGTCTTTGCATTGGTGAATGTTTTGAACGCTACCATACACTAGTGGAGTATTAGCGTAGGGTACAGCACTGCACAGACTAGGACACACTTTCACAGGGTCTCCCAAGATGCCATCGCATTTTGAGATACCCAAACCTGGTACCAGTTAAAAAAGTTAAAGTTACAAAAAAAAGTGTAAAAGAAACCCCCAAAAAAGTAAAAAAAAAGAAAAAAAACACAAAAAAATATATAAAATAAAAAAACCAAAAATAGTTGTTGTTTTATTGTTCTCTCTTTATTCTCTCTCTATTGTTCTGCCCTTTTTTATTGTATTCTATACTGCAATGTTTTATTGTTATGTTTTTATCATCTTTGCTTTATAGGTATGCAATTTTTTTATACTTTGTTTTTTTTGTTAACCACTTTTTTGTTTTCAGGTACGCCATTCAGCTGCAGAGCGGATTTATTTATCTTGACAGCAACAGCGTTTGCTCCCACGATACATAAAGCCGTGACTCCAGCGCTTTTGGAGGTGATTTCACCACCACAGTTACATACTTCAGCATGTATGCCGAAGCGTGGGGGCAGCAGTGGGTGGAGGAGCGGTTTGCTCCTACCTTTTGCGGGAGGATGCCCCCATGCTTCGGCATTTGAAACACCCACCATTTTAATCTGTAGGGCATTTGCTTTAAAAAAAAATATATAATGTTTGGAGGTTCAAAGTAATTTTCTTGCAAAAAAAATAATTTTTTCATGTAAACAAAAAGTGTCAGAAAGGGCTTTGTCTTCAAGTGGTTAGAAGAGTGGGTGATGTGTGACATAAGCTTCTAAATGTTGTGCATAAAATGCCAGGACAGTTCAAACCCCCCCAAATGACCCCATTTTGGAAAGTAGACACCCCAAGCTATTTGCTGAGAGGCATGTTGAGTCCATGGAATATTTTATATTGTGACACAAGTTGCGGAATAAAGACAATTTTTTTTTTTTTTTGCACAAAGTTGTCACTAAATGATATATTGCTCAAACATGCCATGGGAATATGGGAAATTACACCCCAAAATAAATTCTGTTGCTTCTCCTGAGTACGGAGATACCACATGTGTGAGACTTTTTGGGAGTCTAGCCGCGTACGGGACCCCAAAAACCAAGCACCGCTTTCAGGCTTTCTAAGGGCGTAAATTTTGGATTTCACTCTTCACTGCCTATCACAGTTTCGGAGGCCATAGAATGCCCAGATGGCACAAACCCCCCCCAAATGACCCCATTTTGGAAAATAGACACCCAAAGCTATTTGCTGAGAGGTATAGTGAGTATTTTGAAGACCTCACTTTTTGTCACAAACTTTTGAAAGTTGAAAAAATAAAAAAAATACATTTTTTCTTGTCTTTCTTCATTTTCAAAAACAAATGAGAGCTGCAAAATACTCACCATGCCTCTCAGCAAATAGCGTGGGGTGTCTACTTTCCACATTGGGGTAATTTGGGGGGGGGGTTTTGTGCCATCTGGGCATTTTATGGCCTTCGAAACTGTTATAGGTAGTGAGGAGTGAAATCAAAAATTTACGCCCTTAGAAATCCTGAAGGCGGTGCTTGGTTTTCGGGGCCCCGTACGCGGCTAGGCTCCCAAAAAGTCCCACACATGTGGTATCCCCGTACCCAGGAGAAGCAGCTGAATGTATTTTGGGGTGCAATTCCACACATGCCCATGGCCTGTGTGAGCAATATATCATTTAGTGACAACTTTTTGTATTTTTTTTTTTTTGTCATTATTCAATCACTTGGGACAAAAAAATAAATATTCAATGGGCTCAACATGCCTCTCAGCAATTTTCTTGGGGTGCCTACTTTCCAAAATGGGGTCATTTGGGGGGGGGGGGGTTGTGCCATCTGGGCATTTTATGGCCTTCGAAACTGTGATAGGTAGTGAGGAGTGAAATCAAAAATGTATGCCCTTAGAAATCCTGAAGGTGGTGCTTGGATTTCAGAGGCCCTGTACGTGGCTAGGCTCCCAAAAAGTCCCACACATGTGGTATCCCCATACTCAGGAGAAGCAGCTAAATGTATTTTGGGGTGCAATTCCACATATGCCCATGGTCTGTGTGAGCAATATATCATTTAGTGACAACTTTGTGCAAAAAAAAAAAAACAATTTGTCACTTTCCCGCAACTTGTGTCAAAAAATAAAATATTCCATGGACTCAACATGCCTCTCAGCAAATAGCTTGGGGTGTCTACTTTCCACATTGGGGTAATTTGGGGGGGTTTTGTGCCATCTGGGCATTTTATGGCCTTCAAAACTGTGATAGGTAGTGAGGAGTGAAATCAAAAATTTACGCCCTTAGAAATCCTGAAGGCAGTGATTGGTTTTCGGGGCCCCGTACGCCGCTAGGCTCCCAAAAAGTCCCACACATGTGGTATCCCCGTACCCAGGAGAAGCAGCTGAATGTATTTTGGGGTGCAATTCCACACATGCCCATGGCCTGTGTGAGCAATATATCATTTAGTGACAACTTTTTGTATTTTTTTTTTTGTCATTATTCAATCACTTGGGACAAAAAAATAAATATTCAATGGGCTCAACATGCCTCTCAGCAATTTTCTTGGGGTGCCTACTTTCCAAAATGGGGTCATTTGGGGGGGGGTTGTGCCATCTTGGCATTTTATGGCCTTCAAAACTGTGATAGGTAGTGAGGAGTGAAATCAAAAATTTATGCCCTTAGAAATCCAGAAGGTGGTTCTTGGTTTTCGGGGTCCCGTATGCGGCTAGGCTCCCAAAAAGTGGGGTGCAATTCCACATATGCCCATGGTCTGTGTGAGCAATATATCATTTAGTGACAACTTTGTGCAAAAAAAAAAACAATTTGTCACTTTCCCGCAACTTGTGTCAAAAAATAAAATATTCCATGGACTCAACATGCCTCTCAGCAAATAGCTTGGGGTGTCTACTTTCCACAATGGGGTCATTTGGGGGGGGGGGGGTGTGTCATCTGGGCATTTTATGGCCTACAAAACTGTGATAGGTAGTGAGGAGTGAAATCAAAAATTTACGCCCTTAGAAATCCCGAAGGCAGTGATTGGTGTTCGGGGCCCCGTACGCCACTA
Source organism: Lithobates clamitans (assembly GCA_037952925.1). Classification (NCBI taxonomy): domain Eukaryota; kingdom Metazoa; phylum Chordata; class Amphibia; order Anura; family Ranidae; genus Lithobates; species Lithobates clamitans. Next base: position 5,794,024 of record JBBGZY010000110.1, read on the forward strand.
GGCTCCCAAAAAGTCCCACACATGTGGTATCCCCATACTCAGGAGAAGCAGCTGAATGTATTTTGGGGTGCAATTCCACATATGCCCATGGCCTGTGTGAGCAATATATCATTTAGTGACAACTTTTTGTATTTTTTTTTTTTGTCATTATTCAATCACTTGGGACAAAAAAAAAAATATTCAATGGGCCTACTTTCCAAAATGGGGTCATTTGGGGGGGGGGGGGGGTTTGTACTGCCATTTTAGCACCTCAAGAAATGACATAGGCAGTCATAAACTAAAAGCTGTGTAAATTCCAGAAAATGTACCCTAGTTTGTAGACGCTATAACGTTTGCGCAAACCAATAAATATACGCTTATTGACATTTTTTTTACCAAGGACATGTGGCCGAATACATTTTGGCCTAAATGTATGACTAAAATTGAGTTTATTGGATTTTTTTAATAACAAAAAGTAGAAAATATAATTTTTTTTCAAAATTTTTGGTCTTTTTCCGTTTATAGCGCAAAAAATAAAAATGGCAGAAGTGATCAAATACCATCAAAAGAAAGCTCTATTTGTGGGAAGAAAAGGACGCAAATTTCGTTTGGGTACAGCATTGCATGACCGCGCAATTAGCAGTTAAATCGACGCAGTGCCAAATTGGAAAAAGTCCTCTGGTCTTTAGGCAGCCAAATGGTTCGGGGCTGAAGTGGTTAAAACAACGTTTTCTAGTTGCTGTTGTCCTTTCAATCAAACTCTGCAGCCGAGCCGATGATCCTGAGTCCAACTCTCAATGCAGCAAATAAGGGGGCGGAGTCAAGGCAGGGTTGTGCAGCTTAGATGGTAATTCAGTACAATAACAAGGGACGGAAGGTGGAGCTACAGCGTGTTAGACACGCCCGCGGATCCCCTGCCTCCCGTGCCTGTGAACGTACACAGCGTCTCCCTGCAGGGATGTAGTCCTAAGGGAGGGGGCGAGCACGCTGACTAACCCCCAGCCAGAATGGCTCATATGAGGGGGGGCAAGCTGACAGAGGAGGAACAGGAAGTGAGAAATTCAGACAAAGAAAAGTACAATTAGAAGTGAAATCGAAGGAAAAGGTAAGTGAACCAACATTGTACTAGCTTAAAGGAACCTAATTAAAAAATAAAAAACAAACCTTTATAACCCCTTTAATTGGTTGATTCAGTCAGACAAGTATCTATCATAAAACAACACAAAACAACAAAATAACAATAAAATTGATTTAATTATAGCTTTGCAACAATCATTTCTCAAACCATCACATCCTTCCACACCCTTCCATCTGTGTGTATATATACATATGAACATACATACATATATACACACTCTAAACAGTCTTTACACAGACGCCTTCATTTAGTTCTGTACAATGGGCGTGAGCTGTGTTCACATATAAATACAATTATGGGGACGGAATCAGCAGGACAAAAAGCAAATTCTCAATGCACATTTTGTGTTAATTTGTTTATATGTCCAATGCTTGCATTTGTCACCTATTATTTCTCTATGTAACCCGGAATTAGCTGTAAACATCATCGTCCAAAGGCTAGCTATGATTACGCAACACCGGGCAAAGAAAAACCTGTCAATTCTGTCAGCTGGATGCCTGTTACTCTGTGCAAAGTTTACCTGTGCACTTTATTTACAGCTGACAGAACACTTTCACATGATAGAACAGCTCTTGGCACGATCTTTGCGCATTTCTGTCTCACTTAATAGTTCAGTCCGTCCAGGTAGCTGCGATACACGTTTCAGTCCCCTCTTGGAATTGCTGCGTTTAAGGTTCTTGTGGATGCGATTAACAGAGGCCAAAGTGGTGACATGAAAGACATCCCTCACGCTGTTCTCTGACACCTTGGAGGAACATTCTACATAGGCCACTGCTCCAATTTGCCGAGCTTGGGTGCTACCCTGATGGAAGAAAAAGTTAACAATTAATACAGAAGTTTATTATTCACACCTCCAAGTTTAAATCATATTTGTATTAATTAAAAAAAAAATACACCTTGATAATGTGGTGAAGCTCAAAGAATATTGTTTAAAGTAGATCTAAAACCAAACACTATAATCTCATATTAGCTTTGAAGCTAAAATCCAGGCACAAATAAAATATACTAAATAATGCAAGTACAATATATTCATTAATAAATCATTAAAAAATATATTTTTTGACCGTACTATTGTTCAGATAATGTCGAGTATACTGCCATCCACAGGAGGAATAGACACTGGGAAACCCAGGATAAATAAGACCTTCAACTCCCAGCATGTCTCAGTTTTTATGGTAAAGCAGTATCAAGAGCATGAACACAAACACAAAGGGGTGAGGCCTGTGCCTCTTAATGGATTTCAAGAAAAAGATTTTACAGCAAGTACAAAAATCCAATATTCTTTGTTGTCCATTGAGGGGCATGGGAGTTCAGTCCACATGCCCAATTATACAGAACTGGTGGACTGCCAGCAGCCAAAGGGCTGCCTGAAGGGCCAACACCTGACTTTGAGAGCTTTCAAAAGGTGGACAGTCCTGGCATACCATCAAGTGGGGTCCAGGACCCTTGAGAGTGCTTCCAGTCTGCATAGAGAATTACCTCAAATAGGTGTAATGGGAAGATCATTACAGCTGTAAGAGCTCTGACAAATCCAAAGCTGAAGACAGCAGACTGATCTACTGAACAGAGGATAGTATATTCTGTATCAACTAGGGCTGAAAGAACCCCATGTAATTTTGAGGTGATGGCAGCAGACTGAGGTGCCTCAAAAACAGCTTCTTTAGAGAGACCATAGAGGCTCTTAATCAAGGTCAGAGATGGTTACAGCGACAAGTGGACAAGTGGCTTGTGGAAGGACTGAGCTAGATTCTGCAGGGGGTGTCTCAGGAACCCACTAGAACCTCTGAAATCAGTATCCACAAGGAATTGGTTGAATATGGCCACAATGAACACTGCAGTAGATGCCATCAACGCCAGGGTAGGGGACTTGGCCTTACTTTATGGGGCTCAGGGCGACTCAGATGATGTAGATTACAAGGTCACTAGAATACAGTTTGCAGGTCACTAGAATACAGTTTGCAGAAGTTAGTTCCCCAAAAGGATACCAAGTAGACACTCCTGGAATTCGGAGAGGCTAGGGTCACTTGTAGTAGCAGGACTCTCCCCTCTGTGTCTTTATACAGACATGCTGCAGTTGTGTGGCAGCAATGGAGCTAGGCCTAAAGTGCAAGATAAGATTTAAGGTACCCACAAACCCAAGCAGCAGGTGCTGTTGAGGGTCAAGTGGCCCAAGGTGACCGCATTACTGAAATCAGGCAGCAGAAGCAAGCGAAAGATTGATCTTTCAACAGTTCTATATGGTGTTTGCAAAGCAGGAGCAGCAGCAAGATCATGTGTGGCGGGACAGAGAGCACTCCACTGGGCAGATGCATTAAGTCCATCAGTGTTAACCCTTAATGTGATGAAAACCGACAGTGGTGGATAAAGCCCAGAGGTGCTATAGCATGGTAGCTCCTGAAAACCGACAGTGGTGGAAAATGTGAAAGAAGCCCAATGGTGCTATAGCAATGTAGTTCCTGGTGCTTCAGCCAAACCAGCCAAACTGACCACTCGCAAAGTCATCAAAAAAAAAATTCCATGAAGAGAAAAGAAAAAGTTAATGAAAAAAAAAGGCTCTCAGCCTAGCTGCGTCCAACCTCCTAGGACACTTGCCAACATCTATTCCTCCTGTAGACGGCATTCTCTGCATTATGGTAAAAAACCTCCTTAGTGCAGCTCCCCTCCAGCCCAGAACCTGATCTCGATCCAGCAATGTGCACTAGGGCATCTGCTCTCTCTGCTCTCTCACTCCTTCTTGGCTCAGATACAGCAGCAGGGAGCCGTTGGCTGCTGTCAATTACATCTAGTAAAGAGAGAGCAGGCCAAGCCATGCTCTGTGTGTCAATGGACAATGTCAATGAAACTAATAGTTTTACATAATGCATCAACATCTACACTTATAGAACACCCAACTTTAGAGGTGATTTATTCTTCCAAAGCAAATACACCTTTGCACACTGGTATTGAGTATTATTAATAGTAGTATTACAATGTTTCTCTTCCTCACTCAACTAATATGTCCCCAGTGCTGACAAGAGGGACAGGGGAAGGACAAACAAGGATGCTTTGCAGATGCCCAACGCTCTACCTAGCAACCGATGATGTAATTTGTTTTTAGGATGCCAGACAGACGGCGAGAAGTTTGTAATTGTGCACAATTAAACCGGTGGCTTTGTGTAAATAAAAGACAGGCTTGATCCACTCAATGGCTTGTATGCCATGTTTGGCCAATTCTTAGACCCCTTTCACACTGGGGCGCTTTGCAGGCGCTACAGCACTAAAAATAGCGCCTGCAAAGCGCCCTGAAAGAGCCGCTGCTGTGTCTCCAATGTGAAAGCCCCAAGGGCTTTCACACTGGAGCGATGCGCTGGCTGGCATCTTTCGAGTGGTGAAGGAGCACTGTATACACAGCTCCTGCCCTTTGAAATCAATAGGGCAGCGCGGCTATACCGCCGGCATAGCACTGCTGCAGCAGCACTTTGCAGTGGTTTTAACCCTTTTCTTGGCCACTAGCTGGGGGTAAAAGCACCCCACTAGCTGCCGAATACCCCCGCAAATACGATGGTAAAGCGCCGCTTAAAGTAGCAGCGCTTTACCGCCAGCGCTGCCCCCGCCCCATGTCATGGTTATGCAATAGAGTTTACCTACCTGTCTCCATGTGTTCATCTTTAAAGACCAGCTAACTCTAACCTGACTGGTTTTATAACGTCTCCTCTAAGCATGGCCCCACCCCAGGCCCTATCAGGGAACCCTATATTAACCTGTGCACTGCAAGCCAGCAGTGCTGATCAACCATTGTGTGTTAGCATTTGTGTGTACGTGCTGTGTTTCCTGCGTCTGATTCCAGTTACCGACTTTGGCCTGTTCTTGACTATTCCTGTCTGCTTGTGACCCTGACCTTTGGCGTGTCCCCGACTATCCCTGTTTGCCTGTGACCCTGAACCTTGGTGTGTACTCTGTTGTCCTTGCCTGCTTGTGGCCCCGACCTTGGCTTATTCCCTTACTATCCCTATCCTCCTGTTTCCTACTGTAGGTGTGAGCTGGGGGACCCTGGGGGTCGTGACCTGGAGCCAGTTGCAGCCCAGTCCATCCTCACCACTAGAGGCTCTGGTGAACACCTGCTGGCTCTTAGACTCCGCGCCCCAGGGAATCTTATGCTCTAACCCCGGTGGGATCCGTGCTGGTGTTCCAGCGGCCCTGCCTTCCTTACCACCCTGACTCCCATCTGCAGCAGTCAGCCGTAGGGTCCACTACCTTGCGGTGCACTCCTGATCCCTACGGTGTGTATCTGTCACCTAGCCTCAGGGTGACCTGACACCTCAGTGTGAAAGGGGCCTTAGGCATTCTGCCAAGGCACCTCTGAAGAAACCTATAGCCCTTGCACACTGGGACGGGGCAGCGTCAGCGGTAAAACGCCGCTATTTTTAGCGGCGCTTTACCGCCAATTTTGCGGCGCTATTCGGCCGCTAGCGGGACGTTTTTACCCCCCGCGCTGGAGGCTGAGAAAGGGTTAAAACCACCGCAAAGCGCTGGCTACACCACTCCTTCATCGCTCCAAAGATGCTGCTAGTAGGCCTCTTTTTACCGTCCTGCTAGGGCACCACTCCAGTGTGAAAGCCCTCTGGGCTTTCACATTGAAGACACAGCATCGGCTCTTTCAGGGCGCTTTGCAGGCACTATTTTTAAAGCTGTGGCGCCTGCAAAGCAACCCAGTGTGAAAGGGGTCTTAAAGTAGCAAATGCCCCTTTTATGTATTTCTACTGTGTATAAGGCTATTTGGTGAAATTGGCACATTCAGTATTTTACAGGAACAAAAAAAAAAAAAACATATCAATTGCTTGTGATGCACAGTGCTTTTTTAAATTAAATGTCATCCAGTTAGGGTTAATATCTGCTTAAAAAACATTTTTTCTAATTCTCTTAAGTAACTCATACATTTTAATTTGTAGGTTTTCCATAAACATTGCATTAACCACATTTCAAGATCTGTTATTTGGTTTTGTTTGGATGCTGGATGTGGTTTTCTCAGTAACTTATCTTGGCTTCCTTGCAAGCATTTAAATTATAAAAGAGAAGATTAAACATTATTAGCTTTCTATATATAGCACTGTTTTAAGTTATCAAGTGGATACCATAACATCATACTGCACTATGTACAGTATATGAATCTGCTTTTATAAAAAATCATTGCATAACACTTATATAAAAATATTGCTAATAGTTTGTGAAAAATAGTCAGAAATCAAGTAGGTCACCGTATATTACATTTATAATATCCTTTATACAATTTATGGGATAATTTAATTAAGAAAAATGTCTTATTTATATGCAGATCTTGGGTCTTTCTCCCCAGTCGCTGCCACTGCAGTCAGCAAAATTACTGGGATTGGCTGCAACTTTGGCTGCCATGTCTTGGTCCTTGCTGCAGGAGCGCAGAGAGCATCTGCACTCTAAAAAAAACAGCAAACAAAGTTTACCAGCTTCATTGGTAAATACTTTGTGACAAAACTGGTGTTACAACATACTTGGTTTTGATATTTTATGTGTAGATCAAATAAATGTAAGTGTAAATATAGCTCATTGTAGCCACTAGTGATAAATGACATGCTTGTATTTAGTAACAGAAAACAGAAAACTGTAAAACATTGTACTGTGCTTTGTGTAGGGCTATGATATTCCATATACCAGTGCTTGGAATGAAGATCCCATTGATAAATACCTATATAAACACTGACATCTTTCCTACAGCAGCACAGCATACGGGTTATTTTAAACCTACTACTTTGTTACTTTGTGCATTTCTGTTTCAATCTTTTTATTAAGGATAGACATATTACAAATAGTAACCCGAAGACAGAAGAATTGACAATTAAGTAGAATCTCCATTGGACAAAACATATGCAGAAAGAGAACATGAGAGATAAAACAAATATAAACCATATAGGAGAGCATCCAGCTACTGTTAAAGGGGTTGTAAACCCTTGTGTTTAATATAGGATGCATAGGATGCATTAAGGTGAAAAAACATCTGGCAGTGACCGGCCCCCCAGCCCCCGTTTTAATTACCTGAGCCCCGTATTTCTGTCGGCGAAGACGCGCTCTCCCTCTTTCCACGGGGTCCCGGCTCTTGATTGGATAGATTGATAGCATCGCAACCATTGGCTCCCACTGCTGTCAATCAAATCCAATGAGGTGAGCGCCAGGGTGCGGGGCCGAGTCCGGCATTTGTGTCTATGGACGCAAATGCTGGACTCGGGAGCACGCCGCAAGGTAACCCCCCCGGGAGATCGCTTCTCCTAGGGGGTTATCTGATGTGGGAAGGAGCTGCAAGAGCCACCGGGGGACCCCAGAAGATGAGGTTCGGGGCCACACTGTGCAAAACGAGCTGCACAATAGAGGTAAGTATGACATGTTTGTTATTTTAAAAAAAAAACGAATCCTTACAATTACTTTAATTCTAAGGTCTCATGCCCAAAGACGATTTTAAAGATGTTTTTACAGCCGCTTTTAGCAGCATTTTTCACAGCTTAAAAATGCCTCTCCATGTTAGCCTTTGGCCTCATGCCCACCAAGGCTTTTAGGAGCTGTAAGCGGCAGAGGCGTTTTTACCCCCCCAAAAAAACCCAGGACCAGCGCGTTCTGAGGCTCCAGTGCTAGGGCTGTAAAAAGGACAAGGGCCTCTTCCCGACAACCTTTGCCGTTGGTTGTAGGGGTCTGCGGGCGTGGGCTTTTCGGGAATCTGGAGGCCCCTTTAACAAGTGTCAAAAATAAACACACTACACAGGTTTTAACCACTAGCGCCCGCCCACTGTCGGGACGAGGTAGCTCTCGTTCTGGGCCGCCGTCATATGATGTGATCTCCTTCCCGGGCCACTAGGGGGTGCACGCCGCCGCATCACTGGCGACCCGATGCGCGTGCCCGCGATGTCCGCCGGGCACCCACGATTGCCCAGTAACTGAGCAGGACCGTGGATCTGTGTGTGTAAACACACAGATCCACGTCCTGTCAGAGGAGAGGAGACCGATAGTGTGTCCCTTGTTCACAGGGACACCGATCAGTAACCTCCCCCAGTCAGTCCCCTCCCCCCACAGTTAGAATCACTCCCAAGACACACATTTAACCCCTCGATCACCCCCTAGTGTTAACCCCTTCCCTGCCAGTCACATTTACACAGTAATCAAAGCTTTTTCATAGCACGGATCTCTGTATAAATGTGAATGGTCCCAAAAATGTGTCAAAAGTGTCCGATATGTCCGCCGCAATATCGCAGTCATGATAAAAATCGCAGATCACCGCCATTACTAGTAAAGAATAAAAAATAAAAATGCTATAAATCTATCCCCTATTTTGTAGACGCTATAACTTTTGTGCAAACCAATCAATATACGCTTATTGCGATTTTTTTTTTTTACCAAAAATATGCAGAAGAATACATATCTGGCCTAAACTGAGGAAAAAATTTGCTAAAAGAAAAAAATTGGATATTTATTATAGCAAAATGTAAAAAATGTTGTGTTTTTTTTTAAACTTGTCCCTCTTCTTTTGTTTATAGTGCAAGAGATAAAACCGCAGAGGTGATCAAATACCACCAAAAGAAAGCTCTATTTGCGAGGAAAAAATGATAAAAATTTCATTTGGGTACAGCATTGCATGACTGCGCAATTGTCATTCAAACTGCGACAGCGCTGAAAGCTCAAAAATGGCTTGGGCAGGAAGGGGGTGTTCGTGCCTGGTAGGCAAGTGGTTAAAGTATTTTACTAAGGCAACTCCGGCTCTTCTCCCTCTTCTGGCTATGTCTTCTCCCTCTGCTGGTCCTTTTCCCCTCTCTGGTTCTTCTCCTCCTCTCTCCGCTGTCTTCTCCCTCTTTTGCCGGGTCTTCTCGCTCTTCGCTGGGTGTTCCCCCTCTGTTATTCTTCCAATGTTGACTTGACGCGATCTCCTGGTGTAATGCTGGGTCCACTGTGTTCAATGACCTATATTGGCATGGGCCAGGGCCACCCGATGGTGTTTGGAGGCCACACCCCTTGTGATCTCACAACCCGGGGCATGATGGGGCGATGTCACAAGGGGTGTGGCCTCCAAATTACGTCATCGAGTGGCCCCACCTCATGCCAAAATAAGTCATTGCACATGGCGAACCCAGCATTACATCAGGAGTGTCAGAAACCATGAACCAGACCGAGACAGAAGTACAGTAAAATCACACTTGTTTATTAATAAAATTAAAAAGGTAAATAGAGTAAACGTAGTCAAAGCATAGCCAGAGTCCAGTAACTGGATCGGGTAGTCAGCCAAGCGAGTTCAGTAACCAGATCGGGTAATCAGCCAAGCCAGAGTTCAGTAACCAGATCGGGTAATCAGCCAGGCCAGAAGTCAGGGATCCAAGTAACAGCAAGCAGGATAAGGAGGGGCTGAGCCAGCCCTCACAAGGAGATCGCCTTGAGTCAACATAGGAAGGAGAACACCCAGCAAAAGAGCAAGAAGACAGCGGAGAGAGAAGACAGTGCAGAGAGGAGAAGAACCAGAGAGGGGAGAAGGACCGGCAGAGGGAGAAGACGTCGCCAGAAGAGGGAGAAGAGCCGGAGCTGCCTTAGTAAAATACTTTAAAAACCTGTGTAGCGTGTTTATTTTTGACACTTTTTTTTTAGTTGAATGGGTAGGGGTACGATGTACCCCATACTCATGCACACAGTGTGGGGGGCCAGGATCTGGGGGCCCCCTTGTTAAAGGGGGCTTCCAGATTCCGATAAGCTCATGCCCGCAGGCCCAGACAACCAACGGCAAGGTTTGTCGGGAAGAGGCCCTTGTCCTCATCAACATGGGGACAAGGTGCTTTGGGGTGGGGGGGCGCAGGGCCCCCCTGCCCGAAGCACCCACCCCTCCATGTTGAGGGCATGTGGCCTGGTATGGTCCAGGAAAGGGGGGGTGAGCAGGTGCCCGCTCTCCTGGACCATACCAGGCCACATGCCCCCTTTCCTGACCTTTCCGGCTGCGTGCTCGGATAAGGGTCTGGTATGGATCTTGGGGGAATCCCACATCATTTTTTGAGTGTGGGGGAGGTTCCCCTTAAGATCTATACCAGACCAAAGGGTCTGGTATGGTCTTGGGGGGGAACCTCAAGCAAAATTTTTTTTTACATTTTGGCGGGGTTCCCTTTTAAGATTCTCAGCACACAAGTCGCACTGGAAGTCGGATCATCTTGATCCGACTTCCGGTGCGACTTCGATTCAAATCAATGGGCTCCCAAAGGGGACCATTGATTTTGAATAGAGACAGAGAAACGTGGCTGAAAGCTAGTGCAGCTAAACACGCATTGACGCCAATGCAAAACGCGGATAAAATCGCGTTTTTAACGCTGCTTTTATCCTTGCGTCGGTACAAGTGTTACAGCTCATTTTTTAAAACGCCCGTGGGCATGAAGCCTAAAAGTGAGGGGGGTGTATCAATAGTCTGATTAGATGTAAGGAATCATATTCTCGATATTCCTGGTATCACCCAACAAAATGCACAAAGGTACATTTCCATATTTGACGTAACACATTGCGGTATGCTCCCAGACTGAAGGCTAAAAACCCTCAATAAGCTACGCAAAAGCATGTTACCTACAGTCAGGTCCATAAATATTGGGACATTGATACAATTCTAATCTTTTTAGCTCTATACACCACCACAATGGATTTTAAATGAAACAAACAAGATGTGCTTTAACTGCAGACTTTCAGCTTTAATTTGAGGGTATTTATATCCAAATCAGGTGAACGGTGTAGGAATTACAACAGTTTGTATATGTGCCTCCCACTTTTTAAGGGACCAAAAGTAATGGGACAGATTAACAACCATCCATCAAACTTGCACTTTTTAATACTTGGTTGCAAATCCTTTGTAGTCAATTACAGCCTGAAGTCTGGAATGCATAGACATCACCAGACGCTGGTGATACTCTGCCAGGCCTCTACTTCAACTGTCTTCAGTTCCTGCTTGTTCTTGGGGCATTTTCCCTTCAGTTTTGTCTTCAGCAAGTGAAATGCATGCTCAATTGGATTCATGTCAGGTGATTGACTTGGCCATTGCATAACATTCCACTTCTTTCCCTTAAAAAACTCTTTGGTTGCTTTCGCAGTATGCTTCGGGTCACTGTCCATCTGCACTGTGAAGCGCCGTCCAATGAGTTCTGAAGCATTTTGCTGAATATGAGCAGATAATATTGCCTGAAACACTTCAGAATTCGTCCTGCTGCTTTTGTCAGCAGTCACATCATCAATAAATACAAGAGAACCAGTTCTGTTGGCAGCCATACATGTCCACGCCATGACACTACCATCACCGTGCTTCACTGATGAGATGGTATGCTTTGGATCATGAGCAGTTCCTTTCCTTCTCCATACTCTTCTCTTCCCCTCACTCTTGTACAAGTTGATCTTGGTCTCATCTGTCCATAGGATGTTGTTCCAGAACTGTGAAGGCATTTTTAGATGTTGTTTGGCAAACTCTAATCTGGCCTTCCTGTTTTTGAGGCTCACCAATGGTTTACATCTTGTGGTGAACCCTCTGTATTCACTCTGGTGAAGTCTTCTCTTGATTGTTGACTTTGACACACATACACCTACCCCCTGGAGAGTGTTCTTGATCTGGCCAACTGTTGTGAAGGGTGTTTTCTTCACCAGGGAAAGAATTCTTTGGTCATCCACCACAGTTGTTTTCTGTGGTCTTCCGGGTCTTTTGGTGTTGCTGAGCTCACCGGTGCGTTCTTTCTTTTTAAGGATGTTCCAAACAGTTGATTTGGCCACAGCTAATGTTTTTGCTATCTCTCTGATGGGTTTTTTTGTTTTTTCAGTCTAATGATGGCTTGCTTCACTGATAGTGACAGCTCTTTGGATCTCATATTTAGAGTTGACAGCAACAGATTCCAAATGCAAATAGCACACTTGAAATGAACTCTGGACCTTTTATCTGCTCCCTGTAAATGGGATAATGAGGGAATAACACACACCTGGCCATGAAACAGCTGAGCAGCCAATTGTCCCATTACTTTTGGTCCCTTAAAAAGTGGGAGGCACATACACAAACTGTTGTAATTCCTACACGGTTCACCTGATTTGGATGTATATACCCTCAAATTAAAGCTGAAAGTCTGCAGTTAAAGCACATCTTGTCCTTTTCATTTCAAGTCCATTGTGGTGGTGTATAGAGCCAAAAAGATCAGAATTGTGTCGATGTCCCAATATTTATGGACCTGACTGTATACCTAATGCTATTGTAGTAAGAAATGTGTTCTCTGGTTCAAACCTGGAGTACACTCATCACATGTTCAATGGCTGTTGGCCCCCTTCATGGGGGGATGATCGTGTTATGTTGTGAAACCCCTAAAACAAGCCTGTTCCCTGAGTTGTCAAAAGGAGGAAATGTTGTTACCAAAAGGAAAGAGGTCAGAAGGCCCAGAAAGAGGAGGAAGAGAAAAAAAAGAAGGGGGACAAAAAAGAGGGGGAGAAGGGGGGAGGAAGGGTGGGGAGACTCCATGTTCCAAACTTTACAGACTAGTTAGCAATTTAAGCGGGTAGTGCCTTGGGAGCAGCCAGATACAGTATCTTAAAAAGTGATTACACCCCTCACATTTTTGTAAATATTTTATTAAATCTTTTCATGTGACAACACTGAAGAAATTACACTTTGTTACAATGTAAAGTAGTGAGTGTACAGCTTGTATAAGGCCCCTTCCACACGAGGCGGATCCATTTAGTTAAGTCCGCCAGCTCAGCAGGAGATTGCTCCGTTGCTTCCACCTTCAAGTAAGCTGCCGCTGGTGCACCGTATCAGATTCCTTTGAACTCATATAAGCGTTTGCATATTTTTAATCAATCAGCCACACTGCCCCTCTTATTTTGGACTTTTAATATTTTGGACTTTTTTACATTTGCTTGTATAATTTATATGTCTGATTGTGTTCTTGCGCCATTTTTCTTTTTCTTTTTTGATCGCTCCGTTGATCTCCACTGAGCCGGTGGGTGACAGGTCCGTCTCTGCTCACTGAGCGGGGAGGGACCTGTCAGAGCCTCGCTGATTCTTATGGGGAGAATGTCCATTTTCATTAGATCTTATCCCATCCGATCTGCCAAGACAGATGGCAGACGTATTGCCATATGTCTGTCTTGAGTGGATCAGATGGCAGGTGGGTGTCAGCAGACATATCTCCGCTGACATCTGCCTGCCCATAGGAGTCAATGGAGGGCTCGCTCGGATCCACCTGAAAAACGGACAGGTGGATCCAAGCGGGCTTGTCGTGTGAAAGGGGCCTACCAGTGTAAATTTGCTGTCCCCTCAAAATAGATCAACACACAGCCATTAATGTCTAAACCGCTGGCAACAAAAGTGAATACACCCCTAAGTGAAAATGTCCAAATTGGGCCCAATTAGCAATTTTCTCTCTCCGGTGTCATGTGACTCGTTAGTGTTACAAGGTTTCAGGTGTGAATGGGGAGCAGGTGTGTTCAATTTGGTGTTATCACTCTCACTCTCTCATACTGGTCACTGGAAGTTCAACATGGCACCCCATGGCAAAGAACTCTCTGAGGAACTGAAAAAAAGAATAGTTGCTCTACATAAAGATGGCCTAGGCTATAAGAAGATTGCCAAGACCCTGAAACTGAGCTGCAGCACGATGGCCAAGACCATACAGCGGTTTAACAGGACAGGTTCAACTCAGAACAGGCTTCGCCATGGTCGACCAAAGAAGCTGAGTGCACGTGCTCAGCATCATATACAGTGATTGTCTTTGGGAAATAGATGTATGAGTGCTACCAGCATTGCTGCAGAGGTTAAAGGGGTGAGGAGTACAAAGACAAGTGTGTCTTGCCTACAGTCAAGCATGGTGGTGGGAGTGTCATGGTCTGGGGCTGCATGAGTGCTGCCGGCACTGGGGAGTTACAGTTCATTGAGGGAACCATGAATGCCAACATGTACTGTGACATATTGAGGCAGAGCATGATCCTCTCCCTTCAGAGACTGGGCCGCAGGGCAGTATTCCAACATGATAATGACCCCAAAAACACCTCCAAAATGACCACTGCCTTGCTAAAGAAGCTGAGGGTAAAAGGTGATGGACTGGCCAAGCATGTCTCCTTAACCCTATTAAGCATTTGTGGGGCATCCTCAAATGGAAGGTGGAGGAGCGCAAGGTCGCTAACATCCACCAGCTCCGTGATGTCATCATGGAGGAGTGGAAGAGGATTCCAGTGACAACCTTTGAAGCTCTGGTGAACTCCATGCCCAAGAGGGTTAAGATAGTGCTGGAAAATAATGGTGGCCACACAAAATATTGACACTTTGGGCTCAATTTGTACATTTTCACTTAGGAGTGTACTCACATTTGTTGCCAGTGGTTTAGACATTAATGGCTTTGTGTTGAGTTATTTTGAGGGGACAGCAAATTTACACTGTTATTCAAGCTGTACAGTCACTACTTTACATTGTAGCAAAGTGTCATTTCTTCAGTGTTGTCACATGAAAAGATATAATAAAATATTTACAAAAATGTGAAGGGTGTACTCACTTTTGTGAGTCCTATGTCTTATGCTACTAGCATCAGGTCAACACGCTGGTGCTTGTTGTCCCACAGCAGACTCATTGATAGAACTAGCACCTCCGCAGCAATGCCTTTTCAGGCCTGTAGAAGGAGCTGAAGCGTAGCCTGCCTGTCTGTGTGTCTGATCAGTACAGCTCTTTCGGATGCCTCCCCACTGTCCGTGATGTAATTTCCCTGAGTTCCACGCTGGTTCTGGATGTTTTCCTGGTGGCCACAGGACACGCAGTGGACCCTCTGCTATCATAGCCACGCTTGGGTGTTGAATTCGGATGCTAGGAGAAACCTAGTTGACCAGATATACCGATAAGCTGATTACTCATCTTGTGAATGTTTCAATGTACTTTGCCATTAAATCCTGTTTTTAATACTACACTTAGGTGGCGCTTCCTGTGTTTCCCTTTTCTATCCTACATTACAGAGTTGGCTTTCTCTGAGGACAGCTGCCACCACTGCTAACCCACCATTCATTCCAAACGGACATATGAACTGTTTATGAACTGTATATGATTATCCATGTTAGGTTTATAGTTGCACCGTCTTTTGAGCTTACAGTTATTGAAAGATTACAAAAGAATATTGCAAGCTGAAAACAGCAGATTTACATGTAAAACTTATGTAGGGAGATTTGTTTCATCTCTGTGTATCATCTAAGGCTATTCACTTCACTGGGTATATGTGAGGGTTTACATCCATTTTAACCGCTTGCCGACCAGCCGCCGTCATTTTACAGTGGCAGGTCGGCACGATCCTGCGAACCGTCGTAGCTATACGTCAGCTCACGGGATCGGGATAGCAGGTGCGCGCGCCCGCTGCACAGCGGGGGTGCCGATGGTCACAATGACCGCCGGCCACGAGCAATTGCAAGCACAAGAGACAGAATAGAGACGAGTGTGTGTAAACACACACTTCCCTGTTCTGTTCTGAGAGGAGTGACAGATTGTGTGTTCCTATAAGCTGGGAACCACGATCCGTCACTTTCTCTAGTCAGTCCCCTCCCCTTCAGTTAGAATTACCTCCTAGGGAATACAGTTAACCCCTTGATCGACGCCTAGTGTTAACCCCTTCCCTGCCAGTGACATTTTTACAGTAATCAGTGCATTTTTATAGCACTGATCACTGTATAAATGCCATTGGTCCCAAAAATGTGTCAAAATTGTCCGATGTGTCCACCATAATGTCGCAGTCCCAATAAAAATCGCAGATCGCCACCATTACTAGTAAAAAAAATAATAGAAATGCTATAAATCTATCCCCTATATTGTAGACGCTATAACTTTTGCGCAAACCAATCAATATACGTTTATTTATAATATACGCGATTTTTTTCACCAAAAATATGAAGAAGAATATATATAAACTGAGAAAAATTAGCTTTTTTTTTAAAAAAATGGGGATATTTATTATATCAAAAAGTACAAAATATTGTGTTTTTTTCAAAATTGTTGCTCTTTTTGTGTTTATAGCGCAAAAAATAAAAACCGCAGAGGTGATCAAATACCACCAAAAGAAAGCCCTATTTTTGGGAAAAAAAGGACGTCAATTTTGTTTGGGTGTAGCACCGCACTACCGCGCAATTGTCAGTTAAAGCGAAGCAGTGCCGAATCGCAGAAATGGACCAATCGTTCAGCAGCCAAATCTTCTGGGGCTGAAGTGGTTAAACCATCAGCCTTTTTGTAGTTCACCACATTGAACAAATAAAATAAACATTCAACCAGTAAACTAGTTGTTAAAATTCTTACACCAGCACTTGCAGTTTACAACTTTCAATGCTGCTGGCTTCTGCTCTCTAAGTGCTGCTTCCCTGAACATACTTTCTTCATAGGAAAGCATTAACAGTGGACAATGCAGTCTCCAGTCAGTACATTAGCTTGGAGAAAGGAGGGCAAAGGAGGATAGAGGAGCAGGGGGTGCCTTGCCATCCTAGGCTATGAGGTTGTGTGCCTCTATTGAAGCACATGGTATATGGAGGAAAAACTCTAGTCACTGTATGCAGGGGCGTAACTAGAAATAGCAGGGCCCCATAGCAAAATGTTGTATGGGGCCGCCCTGCAAACAGCCCCCCCACACAGCTGCCCTAGTGTCAATGCAGCGTGACCTGTGCCCAATACAGTGTGACCTGTGCCCAATACAGCGAGACCTGTGCCCAATACAGCGTGACCTGTGCTCCATACAGCGTGACCTGTGCCCAATACAACCTGGTCTGCCTGTGCCCCATACAGCCCCACCTGTGCAGAGGAAGAGGCAAGCCACCCGGATCAGCAGAGAGCGGGATTGCCCGCTGTAATAGCTTTCATTTGAATTTCCTGTCTTCCCCGGGCTCATCGTCACATAGCCCCACCTCTTGGCCCGACTCCTTTGATGACGTCACATGTCCCGCATTGGATCGGCATTCTGTCTATCAAAGGCACCGGGCCAAGAGGTGGAGCTATGTGACGTGAGCCCCGGGAATACTGGAAGTTCTAATGAAAGCTCTTACATCGGGCAATTCAGCTCTCTGCTGATACGGACAGCTTGCCTCTTCCTTACCTCTCTCTTCCCCTGGCTGGGAGACTGTGCCGGCAGTGCTCTTATACTCACTGGGCCCCACTCGGCTGTGGGCCCCATAGCGCCCACATGGGTGGCTATGGTGGTAGTTACACCCCTGACTGTATGCAAGGATGGCTGTGTAGGATGCTGAAAGAGAAAGGAGCTGCACTCGGGCTTGGTTCACACCATTGCAAATTGAATGCGGATTCCCCCCATCCAATTTGATAGCAGGAGATTTTGACTGGCTCTCTATGTAGCCGGTTCACATATCTCTGCTGCGTCTTCAATGAGAATTTGCACAGGTGCAAATGTCCTGTGCATCTTTTGGTTCGTTTCAGGTCCAAATTCAGCCAAAAATTTGGGCTGAAATCAGACCTGAAACAGTGAACCAGGATGCACTGGACTCCTGCTGTGAGCCGCATGCGCCGATGGTATGAACCCAGCCTAAAATAGGAAACTTGGGGCAGCATTTAAAGTAACAGCATAAACAGGAACACAGGCAAGGAGTAAAAAAAAAGCAGCATACATTAAGTGAATAAATCAGATGCTGAAAGTGCTTAGAAACAATGGGGGTTTAATATCACTTTGAGCCATATTAGTACAAAATGGATGCCGACTAGTTACTATGGCTACTGCCCTCCCCACTTGTCTGTTTTCCAAGATTTATTGAATAAGTATGCTCTTGTTCATTTTTGTTTAGTCTGCCTAGAACAAGATGTAAAAGCAAACAGGCCTTTTTTTAGTGCAGTGAATGTAAACTCCTGCAGAGCAGACGATGTAGATTAGGACTATTTAGAAATGAAGTGTGAGAGCGCTATATAAACACATGCCAAATGATTCCATTTTAGGAACGCAAGATGTTTTTCATCACTTTGAGATCTGATTCATTCAAGCAATACTGCATTTTTTGTACAGTCGAAGGACAAAATATATTTCATTGTTAGGATTATACTATAGAGTAAACAACAAAGAAGTACATGCTAATAATTATTTCTAAAGGATGTGACT
Source organism: Lithobates clamitans (assembly GCA_037952925.1). NCBI lineage: Eukaryota > Metazoa > Chordata > Amphibia > Anura > Ranidae > Lithobates > Lithobates clamitans. Next base: position 5,812,234 of record JBBGZY010000110.1, read on the forward strand.
GCATGGATCATTTTTACTGTTGCACTGTTGATTTTTGGCTTGTTTAGAAAATCTTCAAATATTTCCAATCTGCTATGCAGATTGCTGGTACCTATCCTCGCACTCTACTCTTGTATACATTTCAGTAGAACAATTAAATAACAACATGTTTTTCTCATTGTCTGCTAAATTTTAGAAGATATAACAGAATGCCAAATGTACAAACCCCTTAAAGGTAATCTCCAGATTTTACATAGTTACATAGATAGGTTGAAAAAAAAAAGTCCATCTAGTTCAACCAAAAAACAAAAAAGTGAAATTTACTGAAATGTAAATAGTTTGTTTAGATCAAGCTGGTCCAAGCAATCTATTTACTTTACTAATGCCGTGTACACACAGGCGGACTTTTCAACTGGACTGTTCCGACAGAATGAATCCGTCGAACAATCGGACCGTGTGTGGACTTCATCGGACCTTCAGCGGACCTTTCTGACGGACTTTAGATTTGGAACATGTTTCAAATCTTCCTGACGGACTCGAGTCCGATCGAAAAATCCGTTCGTCTGTATGCTAGTCCGATGGACAAAAAACGATGCAAGGGCAGCTATTGGCTACTGGCTATGAACTTCCTTATTCTAGTCCGGTCGTACATCATCACGTTCAAACAACCGGACTTTTGAACGGACTTTAGTCTGTCGAACAATCGGACCGTGTGTGGGCTTCATTGGACCTTTAGCGGACCTTTCTGATGGACTTTAGATTTGGAACATGTTTCAAATGTTCCTGACGGACTCGAGTCCGATCGAAAAATCTGTTCGTCTGTATGCTAGTCCGATGGACAAAAAACGATGCAAGGGCAGCTATTGGCTACTGGCTATGAACTTCCTTATTCTAGTCCGGTCGTACGTCATCACGTTCAAACAACCGGACTTTCGAACGGACTTTAGTCCGTTCATGGGTGTGCAAGTCTGGTCGTTCGCAAGTCCGTCCTAACTTCGTTGAAAGTCCGTCGGAAAGACTGTCGGACGTTTGATGCTGAAAAGTCCGCCTGTGTCTACACGGCATTACAGTTGCAGTGGCTATGCGCACTGTATGACCTGCATCAGGTAAATACAGTATAAAAAGCTGTGTTCTGGCAGTGTAATGGGAAAGTCCCGTCCTGCTCCAGGAACAAAATTGAGTTGGGCTGAGCGTTGCTCAACCATTCACAGGGAGCTTTGTATTTTATGACTGAATACAAGGCGGCTGAGGTGAAAAGGCACGTGGAGGATATCACAATCTCCACCTCAGCCAAACAGAGGAAGTTTTGTATTTATTGATAGAATACAAGGCTTCATGTGAATGGCTGAGCAGCGCTCAGTCCAACTCGATTTTCTTTGGGGAGTGGGATAGGAAGTTCTTGTACTACTGCTGGGAACACATCACTGTATGTAGCTGATGCTATGGTGACTATAGTTCATACAGCTCACGCAGCTGCTGCATCAGTTAGTGAAGATAATAGATCAAGCTGGTCCAAACAAACTATTTAACTATTGGCCCTATATAAATCCTGTAAAATAATAATAATTTAAATTTCATTAAAACCTGGAGATCAGCTTTAAGTGTTTCAGCAACAATTCTAAAATTGATAAGATTTCTGGCTTTAGACTAAATTGATACTTTTCTTGCTAGGATACATTTTTAATTATAGGTTACATAGTCACTAATACAAAAATACAAAAACAAACAAAATAGAAAACCTCCATATATACTATCCTATACTCAAAGTTGATCCAGAGGAAGGCAAGGAAATTCCTTCTTGATTCCCCAGGAGTCAATCGGAAGGATATTCCCTGGACCAAGGATATGAAGGATATACCCCTGGTGTTATTACATAAGTGCATTCCTGGCACTATGTTTATTTGAAAAAAGAAAGACGAACAGCATTTGGTTAGTGCTAAATATAGAGAACTGAACAGCATGTTCCCACTGAATGAGTCCCTCATTCACGCCTGAGCGTTTTTGCACATAAGCCTATATGCGATAACACTTAGTTGTTCAAAGTGATACGTAAGTATTTCTGGAGCAGTGTCACGTGTTTTTGGCTCACAGACTTCAATGGAAGAACCTGTAAACACAAATCACAAAGTGTTTCATGCATTTTTGCGCCTACCAATTGTTCTCCTCTGCTCTCACACATATTTATGTACACAAAAATATGCAACCCCCCAAAAAAAGATGTGAATGGAGGCTGAAAGCCTTAGGAGAGGGGTCAGCAACCTATTTCACATTAATTTTTAATTTACAAGCTATAGGCAACTGGAATGCCAGTTAACTTATTGTGCTGTAGTCCTCACATCAGCCCCAATTTCTGCACCTTCGGACCTCAGATCAGCCTAATTCAAGGTGAAGGAAGAGGGTAGAGGGCAGGCTTCTTCACATATTGGATACCAGAAGGAGGGCTGGAACCTGAAAAAAATCTGCAGCTGGGACAAATAGAGCAATAAAAAATGGCTAGGGTTCTGCCCTTCCCACAGCTTACCAAGAAAAAGCATTTTTATTTTTGTCTGTGTTGCCACTAACAAAGCTGCCACTAAGCTTCAGCTTCTGTAAAAACCCAACAGTGGTTCTAATCCTTTCTCTCTATACACAAACTTGAGTTTACACTCTTGTTGTATAGAATGGCATGTGTTGTTTTTAAAAGATAAGTACACTTACTGAAAAAGTTTACTTATTCTTTTTGCCCTCTCATAGTGATCTAAACTAAGGCCCCCCCTCTCCAGAGATGCATATGTACCTCAATCCAACGGTCACTACCTGTGTGGATTGTTCACATCCTGTGCTGCAAGTCCTCTGTGTACCGGCCGCCAGTAGAGCCCAATAGAAGTTTAAGGGGTCTGCCTACCTCTGTTTCCTGTTGAGACTGATCTTATAGGCTTTTAAAGGGCGCTACTGCGCAGGCACGGCTAGGAGGCAGAGGACTTGTCGTGGCCGTTGAATCAAGAAAAGCATGCATCTCTGGAGAGAAGGTTGGGATAGACTCGAGTACCTTAAGGGGGCAAACAGGATCAGTGCACTCTCTCTAGAAATCTTTAATCAGGTCTGATTTAAGATGGTCAAGACATCACCCCAGTAGAAGCTCAACTGTTGTCAGGTATGTGAAGTAACCTATTTAGTTAACCACTTCAGCCCCGGAAGGTTTTACCCCCTTCCTGACCAGAGCACTTTTTACAATTCGGCACTGCGTCGCTTTAACTGCTAATTGCGCGGTCATGCAATGCTGTACCCAAACGAAATTTGCGTCCTTTTCTTCCCACAAATAGAGCTTTCTTTTGATGATATTTGATCACCTCTGCCGTTTTTATTTTTTGCGCTATACACAGAAAAAGACCGAAAATTTTGAAAAAAAATGATATTTTCTACTTTTTGTTCTAAAAAAAATCCAATAAACTCAATTTTAGTCATACATTTAGGCCAAAATGTATTCGGCCACATGTCTTTGGTAAAAAAAATGTCAATAAGTGTATATTTATTGGTTTGCGCAAAAGTTATAGCGCCTACAAACTAGGGTACATTTTCTGGAATTTACACAGCCTTTAATTTATGACTGCCTATGTCGTTTCTTGAGGTGCTAAAATGGCAGGGCAGTACAAAACCCCCACAAATGACCCCATTTTGGAAAGTAGACACCCCAAGGAATTTGCTGAGAGGCATGTTGAGCCCATTGAATTTAATTTTTTTTGTCCCAAGTGATTGAATAATGACAAAAAAAAAAAAAATTACAAAAAGTTGTCACTAAATGATATATTTCTCACACAGGCCATGGGCATATGTGGAATTGCACCCCAAAATACATTTAGCTGCTTCTCCTGAGTATGGGGATACCACATGTGTGGGACTTTTTGGGAGCCTAGCCGCGTACGGGGCCCCGAAAACCTATCACCGCCTTCAGGATTTCTAAGGGCGTACATTTTTGATTTTACTCCTCACTACCTATCACAGTTTTGAAGGCCATAACATGCCAAGATGGCATAAAACCCCCCCAAATGACCCCATTTTGGAAAGTAGACACCCCAAGCTATTTGCTTTGAGGCATGTTGAGTCCATGGAATGTTTTATATTTTGACACAAGTTGCGGGAAAGTGACAAATTTTTTTTCTTTTCTTTTTTTTTTGCACAAAGTTGTCACTAAATGATATATTGCTCACACAGGCCATGGGCATATGTGGAATTGCACCCCAAAATACATTTAGCTGCTTCTCCTGAGTATGGGGATACCACATGTGTGGGACTTTTTGGGAGCCTAGCCGCGTACGGGGCCCCGAAAACCAATCACTGCCTTCAGGATTTCTAAGGGCGTACATTTTTGATTTTACTCCTCACTGCCTATCACAGTTTCGGAGGCCATGGAATGCCCAGGTGGCACAAACCCCCCCAAATGACCCCATTTTGGAAAGTAGACACCCCAAGATATTTGCTGAGAGGCATGGTGAGTATTTTGCAGCTCTCATTTGTTTTTGAAAATAAAGAAAGACGAGAAAAAAAATTTTTTTTTTTCTTTTTTCAATTTTCAAAACTTTGTGACAAAAACTGAGGTCTGCAAAATACTCACTATACATCTCATCAAATAGCTTGGGGTGTCCACTTTCCAAAATGGGGTCATTTGGGGTTTTTTTTTGCCACCTGGGCATTCCATGGCCTCCGAAACTGTGATAGGCAGTGAAGAGTGAAATCAAAAATTTACGGCCTTAGAAAGCCTGAAGGCGGTGCTTGGTTTTCGGGGTCCCGTACGCGGCTAGGCTCCCAAAAAGTCTCACACATGTGGTATCCCCGTACTCAGGAGAAGCAACAGAATGTATTTTGGGGTGTAATTTCACATATCCCCATGGCATGTTTGAGCAATATATCATTTAGTGACAACTTTGCGCAAAAAAAAATAAAAAAAATAAAAATGTGTCTCTTTCCCGCAACTTGTGTCACAATTAAAAATATTCCATGGACTCAACATGACTCTCAGCAAATAGCTTGGGGTGTCTACTTTCTAAAATGGGGTCATTTGGGGGGGGGTTTTGAACTGTCCTGGCATTTTATGCACAACATTTAGAAGCTTATGTCACACATCACCCACTCTTCTAACCACTTGAAGACAAAGCCCTTTCTGACACTTATTGTTTACATAAAAAAATAATTTTTTTTGCAAGAAAATTACTTTGAACCCCCAAACATTATATATTTTTTTTTAAAGCAAATGCCCTACAGATTAAAATGGTGGGTGTTTCATTTTTTTTTTCACACAGTATTTGCGCAGCGATTTTTCAAACGCATTTTTTGGGGAAAAAAACACACTTTTTTACATTTTAATGCACTAAAACACACTATATTGCCCAAATGTTTGATGAAATAAAAAAGATGATCTTAGGCCGAGTACATGGATACCAAACATGACATGCTTTAAAATTGCGCACAAACGTGCAGTGGCGACAAACTAAATACATTTTTAAAAGCCTTTAAAAGCCTTTACAGGTTACCACTTTAGATTTACAGAGGAGGTCTACTGCTAAAATTACTGCCCTCAATCTGACGTTCGCGGTGATACCTCACATGCATGGTGCAATTGCTGTTTACATTTGACGCCAGACCGACGCTTGCGTTCGCCTTAGCGCGAGAGCAGGGGGGACAGGGGTGCTTTTTTTTTTTTTTTTTTTTCTTTATTATTATTATTTTTTTATCTTATTTTTAAACTGTTCCTTTCATTTTTTTTTTTTAATCATTTTTATTGTTATCTCAGGGAATGTAAATATCCCCTATCATAGCAATAGGTAGTGACAGGTACTCTTTTTTGCAAAAATTGGGGTCTATTAGACCCTAGATTTCTCCTCTGCCCTCAAAGCATCTGACCACACCAAGATCGGTGTGATAAAATGCTTTCCCAATTTCCCAATGGCGCTGTTTACATCCGGCGAAATCTAAGTCATAAAATGCTCGTAGCTTCCGGTTTCTTAGGCCATAGAGATGTTTGGAGCCACTCTGGTCTCTGATCAGCTCTATGGTCAGCTGGCTGAATCACCGGCTGCATTTTCAGGTTCCCTGTTGAGACAGCATTCCCTCCCACTGCTTGTAAAAGCAGTCTAGAGGCTAATTAGCCGCTAGGATTTGCTTTTACATGAAAGCTGACCGCTGGCTGAAAAGAATGATACCAAGATGATACCTAAACCTGCAGGCATCATTCTGGTATAACCACTCAAAGTCGTGAATGGCGTACCTGAAGACAAAAAAATGGTTAACAAAAAAGCACAGTAAACGGTAAGGTATAAAAAATTGCATACCTGAAAAGCAAACATGATAAAACATAACAACAATAAAACATTGCAGAATAGAATACAGTAAAAAAGAGCAGAACAATAGAGAGAATAGAGAGAGAGAGAACAATAAAACGCCAACTATTTTTTTTTTATTTTATATTTTTGTTTGTGTTTTTTTTTTTACACTTTTTTTTGTAACTAACTTTTATAACTGTAACCGGTTCCAGGTTCGGGTCTCTCAAAATGCGATGGCATCTTGGGAGACCCTGTGAAAGTGCGCCTAGTCTGTGGAATGCTGTACCCTACGCTAATACTCAACTAGTGAATGGTAGCGTTCAAAACATTCACCAATGCAAAGACCAGGATTGTCAGGACAGGAGGGACAATAATAGCGGGTGTCACGCCTATATCCGCGCTTGCTGCAGACACGACATCTTTTTTGGGGGGGTTCGCTGGGTAGGGGTACTCGGGAGGACATAAAGAAAATGCCTCTCATGCAGCCGACTGCATTTGGTTGGGGATGTGAATGGGGGAAGTACGGGCGCTGCAGAAGCAGTGGGTTCCCAATTAGGATTGGCGAATGCAGCAGGAAGGGCACTATGGGCACGACGGGCCTGTGTTTGTCTTTTTGGTGGCAGCGGGACACTACTTGTGCTTGCCACCTCACCAGCTTGAACTGCACTTATGGGACTCGCCACGTCACCAAGTGTTACTGCAGTGCTGGTTTGACTACGACTGGGGTGTACTAGGCCGCTGGTGCTTGCCAGTTCACCAAAATGCTACAAAAAAAACTGTTAGCGATCGCAGGGATTAGGCCTGACTCTGCGAATGCTGCAGTTATGCGTTTAGTGTTTTGTAAGTGACAGTAATCGATCGATACTGCACTTGGGTGGGCTGGGCTGGGCCGGGTGGAGGGGCAAAACGCAGGTGCTAGCAGGTATCTGGGCTGATCCCGCTAACACTGCGTTTGTGGGAACCCTAAACTGCTGGGGACGCTAGTATAGATCTGATCAGATCAGATATTGATCTGATCAGATACTATACCTCTAAGGGAGGTGTATGCTGCGTGCGTGGGTGTTAGCGGTACTGGCGCTAACCTGACGCTGCCTGGGGCTGGTGCTTGCCAGTTCACCAAAACGCTACCAAAAAAACTGTTAGCGATCGCAGGGATCAGGCCTGACTCTGCGAACGCTGCAGTTATGCGTTTAGTGTTTTGTAAGTGACAGTGATCGATCGATACTGCACTTGGGTGGGCTGGGCCGGGCGGAGGGGCAAAACGCAGGTGCTAACAGGTATCTGGGCTGATCCCGCTAACACTGCGTGTTTGGGAACCCTAAACTGCTGGGGATGCTAGTATAGATCTGATCGGATCAGATATTGATGCGTTCAGATACTATACCACTAAGGGAGCTGTACGGTGCGTGCGTGGGTGTTAGCGGTACTGGCGCTAACCTGACGCTGCCTGGGGCTGGTGCTTGCCAGTTCACCAAAACGCTACCAAGAAAACTGTTAGCGATCGCAGGGATCAGGCCTGACTCTGCGAATGCTGCAGTTATGCGTTTAGTGTTTTGTAAGTGACAGTGATCGATTGATACTGCACTTGGGTGGGCTGGGCCGGGCCGGGCGGAGGGGCAAAACGCAGGTGCTAGCGGGTATCTGGGCTGATCCCGCTAACACTGCGTTTTTGGGAACCCTAAACTGCTGGGGACGCTAGTATAGATCTGATCGGATCAGATATTGATCCGTACAGATACTATACCACTAAGGGAGGTGTATGCTGCGTGCGTGGGTGTTAGCGGTACTGGCGCTAATCTGACGCTGCCTGGGGCGACGCATATCACCGCCGGGCGATCAGGGGGCTAAACCTTTATTCGGTAATAAACGGCGGGTGCCCTGACACTATAAAAAAATAAACGAACTAACCAGCGTCACCCGTAACGGTTATACAGTGATCAGTGGTGAAAGGGTTAACTAGGGGGCAATCAAGGGGTTAAAACATTTATTAGGTAGTATATGGGGGTCCCTGTCGCTATAAAACGCTGACGGCGAACCTAAATATTTACGTCCCTAACTAGCGTCACCAGCGACACTAATACAGCGATCAGAAAAATGATCGCTTAGCAACACTGGTGACGGGGGGTGATCAAGGGGTTAAAACTTTATTAGGGGGGGTTAGGGGGGTACCCTAGACCTAAAGGGGGCCTAACACTCACTGCCCTAACACTGTAACTGTCACAAACTGACACTATGCAGTAATCAGGAAAAAAAAAAAAAAAAACCTGCTTGGTGTCAGTTTGTGACAGGGGGGGGTGATCGGGGGGGGATCGGGGGGGGGGATCGGGGTGTAATGTGTGCCTGGCATGTTCTACTGTGTGTGTGTGTTTGTGTAACTCACAGTACAGTCTTCTCTCCTCGGCCCGGAACGGAAAATACCGAGCCGAGGAGAGATGACATCATTTCCTCTGCCTCTGAGACAATACAGAGGCAGGGAAATGATCCCATTGGCTGGGAGCGATCGCGAGGGGGGGCCACGAATGGATGGCCTCCCCCTCACCACCAATCGCCGGGGGACATTTACCGACAAGGACGTACAGGTAAGCCCTTTTGCCTGCCCGTGCCGCTCTGTCGACGTACATCGTCGTGCAGCGGTCGGCAAGTGGTTAAAGTGCTTCTAAAGCCTACATATATTTTACCTCAAAGCGCAGTTCCACCCAAAAGTGAAACTTCCACTCATTTGTCCCCCCCCCTCTGGTGCCACATTTGCCAGCCTTTGACAGATATCCTGTTCCCACTTCCGGAGCCTGGGCCGTGGCGAATTAGGCCAGCAGCTCGGCTGCCTCCTCCTTCCCCCACCACCGGGCCAGTAGGAGAGCACAGCAGAGTCTCGCACATGCACAGTAGGGACCCGGTGTGGAGCCGTAAGACTCCACTGCCGGGTACCCTTACCTGCAATGGCGGTGGCAGCACCCGACAGCTGATGGAAACATCAGCTGCGCTGCTGACATCGCTGGACTCCAGGACAGGTGAATGTCCTATTATTAAAAGTCAGCAGCTGCAGTATATGTAGCTGCTGGCTTTTAATTTTTGCAGCGGTGGGCGGACCTCCACTTTAATGCATTCCTTGCAATAGGGTAAAAATTTAGGCATCTGTATTTCTCCTTCACACCCCTCCCCTCCTACACTTAGCTGAGCACCCATTCGATCCAGCGCTGTGCACGTCTGAAGCCCTTTTCTCCCCTCACTTCCTGGCCTCACATGCTCTGCTGTCAATCAAAGCCAATGACAATGATGAAGTGGGGGGCAGGACCGAGTCACGCTCGCTGTCTGTGTCTTTCTATGGGGGCACTCACCAGAGGGGGAGACAGGAACGCCAGTTTGGGACCCGAGAAGAGGAGGTTTTGGGGCGCACTGTGCAATTCCATTGCATAAAGCTGGTAAGTATACACCTGTTTGTTATTTTATTTAATTTTTTTTGTAAATTGAAGCTTTACAATCACATTAAAATAAAATTGGAAAATCGTGTAAGCAAGTCCTCATCAGTCATACTGCATGTTCAGTTGTCTGAACCATTATGTCTGCTGGTCTAATACTATTACTATTGCTCTGAAATAAAGGAACAGCTGTTGCAGTGCTGAAATAATTAGCAGATGCTTGAAAGGAGACAAAGATTTTGAGTAGAGTTTACCACTATCAGGCAGTTTTTGAAATGGACCAGAAAAATCAATATAAAATCTAGGCCTTCAATATAAAATCTTTCCTTCTTGGTTACCTCCCAGGGGGAAACTGGGAAGTTTCCTTAGTAGGTTGGAAAGGTCTGACAAAGATACCAAGTTAAGCATTAACACGTGTTTTCTGCTTTGGGCACCAATCCATAAAACCGGAGAAAATAATATGTGAAATTGCAGTTGTTACACGTGGTGAATCTGTACTAATTTAAATAGTAAAAACATAAACATTTATATAACGATAAAATAACATAAAATAACATAAAATAAAATTTTGCACGTTTCACATGTGTTAGTAAAACTGTAGATATTATCACAACTACTTAGGCCCCCTTTACATATGCGGACTGTTCAGATCCGCCTGTCAGTTTTTTCAGGCGGATCTGAACGGTCGCTCCATACAGCTCTATGGAGCGTCGGATGTCAGCGGTGTCAGGATGGGCTCAGGTGTGTTTGCACACTCCATGTGCAGAGCCCGCCAGGAAGTTGGCACGGCGCTGGGCTAATCACAGGCAGTGAGGCATTTCCCGATCTCTGCAGCTGCACATTGGGAAAATGTCTCAATGTCTGTGATTAGCACAGCACCGTGCCGACTTCTTGGCGGGCTCTGCACGTGGAGTGTGCGAACACATCTGAGTCCATCCTTAGCGGTGACATGTCCGCTGACATCCGATCCGTCCCAATCCGATCTGCTCTGCAAAATCCAGATGAATGGATGTTCTATTTTCCATCCGTCTGGCGGATCGGATCGGATGAAAATGGACAGGCGGTCCATAATCATCCGATCTCCCCAAAGGGGAGAGCAGACTCTGACAGGTCCGTCCCTGCACAGAGTGGAGTAGTAAAAACAGACAGCCCATTGTGAAAGGGGCCTTAGTGTATCCAGACAGATTATACCTTGTTCTTTTCCAGGACAGATTAGGCTTTCATTTGGTGGTAGCCTCAGAGGGGGCGGGGCCACCCAGTTACGTAACTGAGTGACCCCGCCCCCTCTGACGCTACGGGGAAGCCATAGGGATGTCCCCGTGCGTCAGATGGGGGTGGGGTCACCCAGCGACGTCATCGTGTGGCCCCACCCTCAGTTACAAAAGAGCTGTCATCTGAAAGGTCAGTCATTACGGTGCCTCCCATGGAGGCAGATCGTAGGCGGCGTGTGGCTTTTTTTTTTTCGGTCCGTCAAAACAAGAGAAGAAGAAGATGAATGGACTTCGTGGGACACTTTTATTTTTTAATAAAGGACTTGTCCCAAGCCGTGTCTTGTGTTTTTTTACCATTTTCACACATTTTTTGTGAAATGGTAGGGGTACATTTGTACCCTATTACCATCTCACACAGGGTTGGCCGGGATCTGGGGGTCCCCTTGTTAAAGGGGGCTTCCAGATTTCAATAAGCCCTCTGCCCGCAGACCCCCACAACCACCGGGCAAGGGTTGTGGGGATGAGGCCCTTCTCCCCATCAACATGTGGACAAGGTGCTTTGGGGGGGCCGCTACCCCAAAACACCCTCCCCATGTTGAGGGCATGTGGCCTGGTACAGTTCAGGAGGGGAGGGGCGCTTTCTCGCCTCCCCCTCTTTTCCTGCAGCCTGCCAGGTTGCGTGCTCGGATAAAGGTCTAATATGGATTTTCAAGGGGACCCCATGCCATTTTTTTAATTTTGGCGCAGGGTTCCCCTTAAAATCCATACCAGACTTAAAGGGTCTGGTATGGATTTTGAGGGGGACCCCCACGCCATTTTTATTTACATTTTGGCGCGGGGTTCCCCTTAATATCCATTCCAGACCTGAAGGGCCTGGTATGGAATTTGTTGGGACCCCCACACATTTTTTTTCCTTTATTTTGGTTCGGGGTGTCCCTTAATATTGAACTGTGGGAGAATGCCATGCCGTTTTTTTCAATGACTTTTATGTGTATTGCCGGGACCGACAATTCATTATAGCCTCGAGTACTTTTAAATGACTTTTTTTCCTTTAGACATATCATTTTGCTCTCGGACTGTTCTAAACATGGGAAACATGCGCCACTTTACAGGCATACTATAGACAACCCCCAGGTACGTAATTTAAGGGAATATTTCACTTTTATTGTTTCACTTTAAGCATTATTAAAATCACTGCTCCCGAAAAAGCGGCCGTTTTTAAACCCTTTTTTCACATTGATACATGTCCCCTGGGGAAGGACCCAGGTCCCCAAACACTTTTTAAGAAAATAACTTGCATATAAGCCTTTAAAATTAGCACTTTATTTTTTCATGTTCGTGTCCCATAGATTTTAACGGTGTTCGCGTGTTCGAACAAATTTTTTGCCTGTTCGCATGTTCTGCTGTGAACCGAACCGGGACTATTGCGGCAATACCACATGCATTGCAATATACAATGCATTTTTTTTTTTTTGGGGGGGGGGTTGTCCTACCTAAACACACTGACATTAAATATGAAATCTTCTATTTTCTTAGCTAAAACACATGGACCCTAACGTTGACACTAACAATGACATACACCGACACGGACACTAATGGGCCGTACACACAATAGGATTCTCCTAAACTAATTTAACATCTAACAAATGTTAGATGTGAGCTTGTTGTCGGAAAGTCTGACCGTGCGTATGCTCCAAAGAACATTTGTTATCGGAATTTCCGCCAACAAATGTTTGAGAGCAGGTTCTCAAATTTTCCAACAACAGAACTTGTTGTCGGAAATTCTGAACTTCATTTTTCTCGGCTCGTCGTACGTGTTGTATGTCACTGCGTTCTTGACGTTCAGAATTTCCGACAACATTTGTGTGACCGTAAATTGTGGACAAGGAAAGATTACTCCTGCGCTTGTGAGGGTCTATTAGGTTTAAAATAGTAGTATTGTGAGCTGTAGAAAAGCTGAAAGATGGTGTTGCGTGTCCCGCTGCCCAAAAACTGACCCCGGGGTGGTCAAGGTAAGACTATATGGAGAGCGATGGATGAAGGGCGCGTGATCAATTGCTCACATCAAAAAGTATAAAATTTATTCATATAAAAATAAAAGCAAATAAATAATACCAATACTACGTAGCATGCAAACAGGTAACAAAATATGTAAAGCATGGAAATTAAAAATGAGTTAAAAGTAACATAAGCCCATGTTGAGGTGAGTGTTTAGAGTCGGCTGACGCATTTCGCGGATAACCTCTTCATCAGAGCCTTTGAGAACCAGGGCACAGTCTATATGGTAAAAAAATACTGGCCACCGCCCACACCCATAACTGGCCTTCACAGTAAGGAGCACATGGAGGGCATATACATGTAAGACAAAGACAATTCCATAGCTCAACTCACCAACCAGTCTGCTGGGTGTCCAGTGTGCTCCTGTCCCTTTAAGGGGGCTAGGGCCGCCTCCAGGCTCACCTGTCTCACACCTACCTATTTAATGCATGTGCTTCCACTGTGGAGACACTTATAAATTTAGTAGTGTTAGGACTGCAAGTAATACAGGGTGCCTTGACGAGGCCTTGCAGCTTTCACATGTGTTTGTAAATGTGTGCTAACTAAACCCCTGCTTTTAACAGATGGTTAGACAGGCTAATTTGGTTGGTCAGCAGACTGGTTGGTGAGTTGAGCTATGGAATTGTCTTTGTCTTACATGTATATGCCCTCCATGTGCTCCTTACTGTGAAGGCCAGTTATGGGTGTGGGCGGTGGCCAGTATTTTGTTACTGTTCGTAAATGTGGGTCAGGGACACACTGGACACCTTTGCTGCCTTTGTGCTCTTGCTGGGTGTCCAGTGTGCTCCTGTCCCTTTAAGGGGGCTAGGGCCGCCTCCAGGCTCACCTGTCTCACACCTATCCATTTAATGCATGTGCTTCCACTGTGGAGACACTTATAAATTTAGTAGTGTTAGGACTGCAAGTAATACAGGGTGCCTTGACGAGGCCTTGCAGCTTTCACATGCGTTTGTAAATGTGTGCTAACTAAACCCCTGCTTTTAACAGACGGTTAGACAGGCTAATTTGGTTGGTCAGCAGACTGGTTGGTGAGTTGAGCTATGGAATTGTCTTTGTCTTACACAGTCTATATGGGCCAGTAGGCCAACATATGTACATAAACAGATTGGCTAGTTGGGAAGTGTGGCCTGAGATGAAAAATAAGTTTTTCTGTGTTCCATACCAGTCCATGTTCAAGCGTTCTAGGTGGAACAGAGATCAGAAAAAAAAAAAAAAAAATATATATATATATATATATATATATATATATATATATATATATATATATATATATATACACACACACATGTATATACAGTATAAAATATATAGATAGAATTTTAACTAAAAATACAGTATGGAGCACATAGCAAGTATATGCAACACAAGAAACATATGATAAATAAAAATACATAAATAAATAAATATGATAGACGGGAATCACATATATGTACATAGAATTGATGAAAGATACAATGTCTATCAAAATTTGATAAGGGATTCGGTGTCTATAAGAACCATAAATGATTGGTCAATGGTAAACCTTGAAGTAACAAACATAAAAATATATATATATGTAACCAAAAAATGTTTTTAAAAACATATACATTTTATATATATATATATATATATATATATATAAGTGAAAGAAGTAAGTAGGGAGATGACGAACTGGTGACTAGATGTGTAAACACACCTACCTATATGGTATGTTGATGGTATGTGTGTTCTCCTTTAAAATGTTGAAATGGTATTGTAGGGTGGTGTGGACCTGAAAGAGGGGGGGGGAGAGAGGAAGCACAGTGTTGAAGAAATCAGAGGGAAACCAGAAATGTGACCTGGGGGAGATCCCTCAGGACACTGATAGGCAGTCAGATCATGGCATAATGCAGAATGAATGGAGAGGCTGGGTACCTGTCCTGTCTCACGGGCTGGATGGAGGAGAGATTGCGGCCTGTCTGATTCCTACGGGGAGAATGCTGTCCTGTACTATAGGAGGATGGAGGAGGGTGGAGATCTCTTTAGAGGATACTGGAGCCGTGTGTGTCCACAGCTGTCTCTCCGCCTCAGACATAGGTGGATGTCAGAGCGAGGATGGCTGCTTGTGGGTTATGAGCCGGTTTTGGGGGCGGGCCTGAGCATGGGCTGCAAGTACATGTGATGAACTGGAGACGAGGGGGGTGTGGCCGGCAATGGAACGCACGCCGTCAGACAGGCGATCACATGACCTGACTCCTGTCAGTGCCGGAGACAAAGGGAGCTCCGGCGGAGTCTTTAGCAGTAGATGAGCCGGTCTGGTGTGTGCCATGTAAGGTTTACCATTGACCAATCATTTATGGTTCTTATAGACACCGAATCCCTTATCAAATTTTGATAGACATTGTATCTTTCATCAATTCTATGTACATATATGTGATTCCTGTCTATCATATTTATTTATTTATGTATTTTTATTTATCATATGTTTCTTGTGTTTACTTGCCATGTGCTCCATACTGTATTTTTAGTTAAAATTCCATCTATATATTTTATACTGTATATACATGTGTGTGTGTGTGCATATATATATATATATATATATATATATATATATATATATATATATATATTTTTTTTTTTTCTGATCTCTGTTCCACCTAGAACGCTTGAACGTGGACTGGTATGGAACACAGAAAAAGGTATTTTTCATCTCAGGCCACACTTCCCAACTAGCCATTCTGTTTATATACATATGTTGGCCTACTGGCCCATATAGACTGTGCCCTGGTTCTCAAAGGCTCTGATGAAGAGGTTATCCTCGAAACGCGTCAGCCGACTCTAAACACTCACCTCAACATGGGCTTATGTTACTTTTAACCCATTTTTAATTTCCATGCTTTACATATTTTGTTACCTGTTTGCATGATACGTAGTATTGGTATTATTTATTTGCTTTTATTTTCATATGAATACATTTGATACTTTTTGATGTGAGCAATTGATCACGCGCCCTTCATCCATCGCTCTCCATATTTGTGTGACCGTGTGTATGCAATCCAAATTTGAGCCAACATCCTTCGGAAAAAAATCCACGGTTTTGTTGTCGGAAAATACTATCATGTGTACATAGCCCAACACTTACACTGCCACTCACAAAACTAGATCTAGCCCTAATACCATGTATGATTTCCTTTTTACTAGAGAAGTCTGTTGTTTCTACCGTTCACAAAGGAGAAACAACATAGGAGTGGGTTATAGAGTGAATGATAACTGATAGCCAATCACAGGCAAGCACAGAGATCATATGATTGGGATCCAGTTACCCCGGGTCCTGATCCTTAGTATGAGACCCAGGGCTGTCACATATATGCAATGCCCGGGATTAAAGCCCACTTCCTGGATGCTGCATATATGTGTTACGTGGGCTGAAAGGATGTTAAACCCCAAAAACAAATGTTATATATTGCAGCTTACAATCCTTAAAGTGATTGTAAAGTCTTGTTTTTTTTCAATAAAAATAATAAACATGTTATACTTACCTGCTATGTGAAGTGGATTTGCACAGAGCAGCCCAGATCCTCCTTTTCTTGGGTGCCTCTTCTGTGCTCCTGGTCCCCCCCTGCCCCTCCTGTTGAGTGCCCCAAGAGCAAGCAGCTTGCTATGGGGGCACACGAGCCGAGTCAGAGCTCTGTGTGTCCATTCAGACACAGAGCTGCGGCCTGCCCCCCTCTCTCCTGATTGGCTGACTGACTGACTGACAGCAGCGGGAGCCAATGGCGCCACTGCTGTGTCTCAGCCAATCAGACAAGCAAGTCTCAGGAGGTAGAGTCTCGGATGGCTGAGAAACTCATGGACAATCCTGGACAGAGATGGGGCTCAGGTAAGCATTAGGGAGGCTGAGGGGGGATGCTGCACACAGAAGACTTTTTATCTTAATGTATAGAATGCAATAAGATTAAAAAAAACCTTCTGACTTTACAACTCCTTTAAATGTGGGGCTGTGCTAGTTTTCTTTTCTTGGCCTTTTTTCTTTATTTTCCCCTGGTGATACAGCCAGCAACACACTCTCTGTCTTGGGGTGGCTTCTCTATCAATGGGGATACAACCCTGGGAGAGCAGCACTGTTTGGAGAGGATGATGTTAGATAAACTTTAGAAACAGGAAGTGACTAACAAATTAAAGCCTTAAACCTGATACACACCTCAGTGACAAACCAAGCAAGGTTAGTCCAGCGATCCCCCCCACTGAGCTGTTGTGTTCTGACAGGGGGATGGCCAGCTTCTGTCGGACAGACCGTCATAGACACGGACGTTTTTTTTTTTGAACCGGCAAATGTCTCCTGAGATTCTGTCCATGTTTATGGGGCTCAACTCCAACTAACACTTTTTAAGCAGTGAACAAAGAAAAATTCCTACGAGCCAAAATGAACCTAGTGCTAAAAGTAAGCACTACACAGCCGCATACATGAACCATGCCTTGTAATGCGTTTGAAATATTAAATAAATAAATAAATATGATGGGCTAGAGTGTGCTAACTGTGCCCTAACCCTGGCACACAGAGATACCTCATTGTTTTATCCAGATTTTATGCCTCTTCTGAGTGGTGCACTGACGCACCCTCAAAGTGTGAGTACCCCCTTCTGGGGGAGAGTTTTTTATCTGACCTTGTTAATAAACACTTTTTAAACGTTATCACACCATATGGTTGCTTTCTCTTTTTACCTATGATTTGAGCCTATGCTGAAACCTGTTTTCCTGTGATCCACACTGAGCCCTGGGTGGCTCATAAGCGTTTCCTGACTCTGTCTAGCGACTTAGTCACATTCCCTAAGGTGAGCGCTTTACCTTGGGGGGGGGTCACCTTTTGTTTCACCATCGCATGATATGTGGCACATGGAATCGCAGCACGTTTGAAAACATCATCACTGAAGCACAGTTGTCATCACTTTCATTAAGGACTTTTGTGTTTAATATATGTCTATTTTATGATGGACGATTAAGTATATGTATTGTGTGACACTCTGCACTTTTTGGCTGGCACATATCATTTTTCAGCTTTTGTTTGCATATATGAATCATTTATGAATTAACGTTATTTATTTTATTATTTATTTGTTTATTGCACTTTTAGCACCTGGTTTGCACTGATTCAGTTTGGAGCATTTTGTTGATATTACCATTTCACATGCTCACTGCACTGTTTATTTGTGCACATTAAGTTTGTTTATCTTGGGGGATATAGCATATATTGGGGTTAAATTATTTTATACTCTGTTGTATATGCACTGTATCTCTGTGTGCCAGGATTAGGGTACGATTAGCACACTCTAGCGCATCATATTTACTTTTTAAGCAGTTACAGCAGACATAAATGAAAAAAAAAAGCTCATCATTGTAAGCACCCCTGTCAGTGTTAACTGGTTTGTCTCAACCCTCTAAACTTCCACTTTCGCTGAACAGCTTGGTTCGTTAAAGGAAGCTGAAAAAAAAAGAAGCAGCAGGATGAACAGGTAGAAAAACTGAATTACAAGAGAGACTCAGAAAAAAAGACTTATTTGTTAAAGGTTGCAACTGACTGCATCATATGTAATCTTTGAATTTGCCGTTAGAACCACTTTAAGGCAACCCATTCATTTTGAACTGGCTGCCAACACACTCCAGCACACAGGAATATGAACCTGACCTGTTTTAGGAAGTGCATTACTGTCAATGCCAAATATGTTTCAAATGGCATCACGACACACTATTACATGCATGGTACCTTGCGTTGCTGTAACATGTATGTTATGTAGCACACAAAGGTGTGAACCGGGCCTGGACCCTTTACAGCAATTTGTGATATCCAGTGGCATTTAGTAGTAAATCAAGAAGGGATTCCACAATGACATTTCTAAAATGGGTGTCAGTCTGGAAGATGCAAAGCAAGCAACTGAACATTAGCATACAATACGGACTTCTCATGTTTTTACAGAATGGTATAATCATACTCCTTCAACATAACACTCCAACAAAACTTGCAAGGTGACATGACAGTTGGAGAAGGAATCTTTATTAATAAAAATCCCAAAAGTTGCTAATGCATTTTTTGGTATAATATAAAAGTAACGGCAAACACTTTGAATGTAAATGTCTAACACAAAGTCTCTAGACAAATCAATAACCTCTCATTTTATGTGGTGCCTACCAGAAAAAAATACAGAAGCCTCTAATGCAGAGAAGAAACAGATTCAGCCTTATACTATAAAAAGTCTTAAATTGCATTTGTAATCAGTCCAGGGCTTAAGAACTGTCTCAATTTAATAAAGTCATTTTCTAACTAGATCCAGGAAGTTGTGCTAAATCATTGCAAATCTTTAAAGGTCCGCTAAGGCCTGCTCATTTTTTTTATTCCCCTTTAGATGCAAGATGTCCAGCAAAAGTCACAGTTGGGGAAAACCTATTATACTGACTGGTATGATTACAATTGTCAGCTTTAATTCCTGTAGTTTAAATGTTTTTTCAAAAGGCAAAACAAGTGTAAGGGCAGGTGGGCGGGGATTGGGAAGGATTTCAGGATCATTGCATTCTAAACCACTTGCTTACAGGGCACTTAATGCCTCCTCCTGCCCAGGCCAATTTTCAGCTTTTAGCGCTGTCACTCTTTGAACGACAATTGGCCAGTCATACAACACTGTACCCAAATGCAATTTTTAGCATTTTTTCCCACAAACAGAGCTTTCTTTTGGTAGTATTTGATCACCTCTGGGTTTTTTATTTTTTGTTAAAAAAAAATTAAAAAGACCAACATTTAAAAAAAAAATACAAAAATGTTTTATATTTTGTTATTAAATTTTGCAAACTGGTCATTTTTCTCCTTCATTGATGTGCGCTGATGAGGCTGCACTGATGGGCACTGATAGGCTGCATTGATGGGAACTGATGAGGTGGCACTGGTGGGCACTAATAGGTGGCACTGGTGGGCACTGAGAGGTGGCACTGATGGGCGGCACTGAAGGGCATTGATAGGTGGCACTGAAGGGCACTAATAGGTGGCACTAATAGCTGGCAGTGATAGGCACTGGTGGGTGGCAGTGATGGGCACTGATAGGTGACAATGATAGGCAGCACTGCTAGGTGGCACTGATGAGGCACTGATTGGCACCATTGATAGGTGGCACTGATTGCTGGCACTAAAAAATTACAACTTTAAAAAACTCACTATGCCTCTTACTAAATACTTTGGAATGTCTACTTTCCAAAAAGGGGTCATTTGGGGGATATTTGTACTTTCCTGGCTTGTAAGTGCCGGTTCACACTGGGACGACTTGTCAGGCGACTTAGCCGCCTGACAAGTAGCGTCCCGTTCTGTACAATGGAACCGTTCTAACTGGAGCAGCGCAAGTCGCTCCGACTTAGAAAAAGGTTCCTGTACGACTTTGGGAGCGACTTGAGGCAACTTGCATTGACTTCTATACAGAAGTTGTTTTGCAAGTCGCCGCTCCTGTCGTGTCCAGGTCGCCTGAGGCAGTTGTGCTGCAAATCGTGCTGCCTCAGTGTGAACCGAAACTTAGGGTCTCAAGAAATGAGATAAACCGTCAGTACATCAGGTGTGATCAATTTTCAATGATTGGCACAATAGATTGTAGACTCTATAACTTTCACAAAGACCAAATAATATTCATGGATTTGGGTTATTTTTACCAAAGATATGTAGCAGTATTAATTTTGGACAACATGTATGAAGAAAAATTACTTATTTGCAAAATTTTATAACAGAAACAAATTTTTTTTTTTTTTTTACAGAATTGTAGGTCTTTTTTCATTTATAGCGCAAACAAATAAAAATCCCAGCAGTGATTAAATACCACCAAAAGAAAGCTCTATTTGTGTGAAAAAAAGGACAAAAATTTCATATGGGTACAGTGTTGGATGACTGAGTAATTGTCATTCAAAAGCTGAAAATTGGTATAGTTAGAAAGGGGGTTTAAGTGCCCAGTGGGTAAGTGGTTAATAGCTGTGTGTTGAGTTATTTTGAGGGGACAGCAAATTTACACTGTTATACAAGCTGTACACTCACTACTTTACATTGTAGCAAAGTGTAATTTCTTCAGTGTTGTCACATGAAAAGGTATAATCAAATATTTACAAAAATGTGAGGTGTGTAATCACTTTTGTGAGATACTGTGTGTATATATATATATATATATATATATATATATATATATATACCGTATTTGTCGGCATATAACACGCACCCCAAGTTTAGGAGGGAATTTTAAGGAAAAAACTTTTTATGGAAAAAAAACTTACATTTAAACATTTAAATGCCCATCAATGCAGCCTTATCAGTGTCCATCTGCAGCTTTGTTAGTGTCATTTGCAGCCTTGTCAGATCATTTGCAGCCTTATCAGTGTCATTTGCAGCCTTATCAGTGTCATTTGCAGCCTTGTCAGATCATTTGCAGCCTTATCAGTGTCATTTGCAGCCTTATCAGTGTCATTTGCAGCCTTGGCGGATCATTTGCATCCTTGTCAGTATCATTTGCAGCCTTGGCAGATCATTTGCAGCCTTATTAGTGTCTTTTGCAGCCTTGTCAGATCATTTGTTTAAATATGGCGCTGCTGCCGAGATACACAGAGCCGGTCTCGGCTCTTCTCGGCTCCGCAGTTTTATGGCATTTTTATTATTATTTTTTTTTATTAGTAATGGTGGCGATCTGCGATTTTTATCGGGACTGCAAAATTATGGCGGACACATTGAACATTTTTTACACTATTTTGGGACCATTGTCATTTATACAGCTATCAGTGCTATAAAAATGCATTCATTACTGTGTAAATGACACTGGCAGTGAAGGGGTTAACCACTAGGGGGCGATGAAGGGGTTAAGTGTCCCTAGGGAGTGATTCTAACTGTGGGGGGGATGGGCTACTAGTCATATGACAGCAATTACTGCTCTCGATGACAGAGAGCAGTGATCTCTGTCATGACACAAGCCAGAACGGGGAAGTGCCTTGTTTACATAGGCACTTCCCCGTTCTGAGGCTCCATGACACGATCTCCGGGAGACCGGCGGACATAAAGTCCGCCGGTCCCACGGGCACGGTCACGCTATACGCGGCGCCCGTGTGCGTGCGCCTGCTACCCCTGGTTATTAAAGGGGACGTACAGGTACGCCCATTTGCCCACCGCTGCCATTGTGCCGACGTATATCGGCGTGCGGCGGTCGGCAACTGGTTAAACTGAAGTCAATCTGATGCCAGCGACAAAGGCCAAAGCCCATCAACACAGGCCCATATATAATTTTGCACAGTTTAACACCTTACCGACCAGTCGTCGTGGTTATACTGCGGCAGGTTGGCTCCCCTGCATGAGCTGTCGTAGCTGTACGTCGGCTCTTTAAGACGCTTTTGCAGGCGCATGCGGGGCACCCGCGATCGCATGTGACAGAGCGAGAACCAGGATCTGTGTGTAAACACACAGGGGTTGATTTACTAAAGACAAATAGACTGTGCACTTTGCAAAATGCAATTGCACTCTGCAAGTGCAGTTGCTCCAGAGCTTAGTAAATGAGCAGAAGCTCTGCTGACTTCCATCATCCAATCATGTGCAAGCAAAAATGCTGCTTTTTAAATTTGAAAGAGAAAAAATATTGACTCGCGCTTAGCAAACTAGTGAATATGTGGCTAAAGAAAGCCACACCAAAGATAGTACAATATATACATGAATTAAATGTTGTACCAAACTGTACCACGCACAATGAAAGAAAGTATAAGGAAATACATAAGCCCCTCTGGTGAGCAGTGCGGTAATATAACACAAACAGTGCAATCAAACTTCAAAATGAGTCCATGTGTGATGAATGTAAACCAGGGAGTAGGTCATGAAGGTCCATATGGGAGGAAACCCAAAAGATGATAGACAGTTCCAGGTGATTCAGAGTATGTAAGGTCATAAATGTGTGGGTCCACCACCAAAAGACGGAGCTTGGCCGCTTACCAGAACCCCATGACCCCCCGTTACAGAGGGTCTAGATGGGCATTGAGATCCTGCTAGTCCGGAACTCCCAGGTATGAGGGTAAAGACTGGAAGGACGTCAAGAACTGTGATGGAAATGGATGGATCCGCAAGGAGGCTCAGCTCTCAGCATAGTGTAGTCATCATGGGAAAAAAGAAAGGGAGGGTCAGTTTTCTGGGTATCGATGGTATGGAAAAGCTCGCTTAGCTCCTCTGCACTTAGGATTCCATCAGCAAAGTAAGCCTTGAATTCTTCGAAGGACAGTTTTCCATCATCATTTTTGTCTGCTCGTCTCAGGATCTGGTCAAAGCCTCAGAGCCCAGAGCCACCGCCCTGAGATCCAATCTTTCCCACTATGGAAAGCCCATAGGCTTTCCCTCCTTGGGGATCCATCCATTTCCATCACAGTGCTTGACGTCCTTCCAGTCTTTACCCTCATCCCTGAGAGTTCCGGACTAGCAGGATCTCAATGCCCATCTAGACCCTCTGTAACGGGGGGTCATGGGGTTCTGGTAAGCGGCCAGGCTCCGTCTTTTGGTGGTGGACCCACACATTTATGACCTTACATACTCTGAATCACCTGGGACTGTCTATCATCTTTTGGGTTTCCTCCCATATGGACCTTCATGACCTACTCCCTGGTTTACATTCATCACACATGGACTCATTTTGAAGTTTGATTGCACTGTTTGTGTTATATTACCGCACTGCCCACCAGAGGGGCTTATGTATTTCCTTATGCTTTCTTACATTGTGCGTGGTACAGTTTGGTACAACATTTAATTCATTTATATATTGTACTTTCTTTGGTGTGGCACTCTTTAGCCACATATTCACTAGTTTGCTAAGCGCGAGTCAATATTTTGTCTCTTTCACTTTTGTTGTGTTTGTGTCACAATCCAGGACATCGCAGCTTTATGTCACTTATTTTGTAGAATTTGAAGCGCAATTATTTAGTATTTTTTTATATTTTTTTTGCTTTTTAAATTTCCCTTGCATGTGATTGGGTACTTTTTGCAAAGTGAAGATTTACCTAATTTACTAAGCTCTGGAGCAACTGCACATAGAGCGTGCAACTGCACTTTGCAAAGTGCACAGCCTATTTGCCTTTGGTAAATCAACCCCACAAATTCCGGTTCTCTCAGGGGAGAGGAGACAGATCGTGTGCTCCTACTAAGTAGGAACACCGATCTGTCTCTTCCCATAGTCAGTCCCATCCCCCTCATGGATAGAACACACCTAGGGAACACAGTTAACCCCTTGATCGCCCCCTAGTGTTAACCTCTTCCCTGCCAATGACATTTATACAGTAATCGGTGGCTATTTTTAGCTCTGATCGCTGTATAAATGTCACTGATCCCAAAAATGTGTCAAAAGTGTCCGATCTGTCCACCGTAATGTCGCAGTCATGATAAAAAATCACTGATCACCACCATTACTAGTAAAAAAAAATAAATAAAAAAAATAAATAAATCTATCCCCTATTTTGTAGACGCTATAAAATGTTTGCGCAAACCAATCAATCTACCCTTATTGCGTTTTTTTTTTACCAAAAATATGTAGAAGAATACATATCAGCCTAAACTGATGAAGACTTTTTTTTTTTTTGGATATTTATTATAGCAAAACGTACAAAATATTGTGTTTTTTTTCTACAAAATTGACACTTTTTTTTGTTTATAGCACAAAAAATAAAAACCGCAGAGGTGATCAAATACCACCAAAAGAAAGCTCTATTTGTGGGGAAAAAAGGACATCAATTTTGTTTGGGTATAATGTCGCACGACCACGCAATTGTCAGGTAAAATGATGCAGTGCCGTATCGCAAAAAATGGCCTGGTCAGGAAGGGGGTAAGTCCTTCCGGGGCTGAAGTGGTTAAAGTTCCACTGTTATCTACCCATCATTTGTAGTCAGCTGGTGGGTAGATCCCATCCCCACTGCTGACACATGCAGAACAGCTCAGGGAAGGGGCTGAGAGGAGTCCTCTTGTAGCTTGTTGTTCCCCGCCAGCCCCTTCTTCCCACCTGTTCATCCCAGGTGCTTATATGTAACATTAGCTGGGGTGGACGGTAAGAAAGAGAACTCATCCTAGCCGCTTCCCTGAGCTGCTCTGCATGTGAAGAAAACTTCTGGTACTGTAATGTGCCTTGCTCTCATTGTTATGTGCCCTGCCCCCATGTAATATGCCCTGCCCCCATGTAACGTGCCCTGCCCCCATGTAACGTGCCCTGCCCCCATGTAACGTGCCCTGCCCCCATGTAACGTGCCCTGCCCCCATGTAATGTGCCCTGCTCTCAAGTAAGGTGTCCTACCCCCATGTAATGTACCTTGCTCCCATGTAATGAGCCCTCCTCCAATGTAATTTAGCCTGCTACCATGTAATTTGCCCTACTGCCTTCCATGTAATGTGTCCTGCTCCCATATAACATGCCCTACCCCCATATATTTTGATCTGCTCCAATGCAACATGCCCTGCTCCTGTGTAGTGTGCCCTGCTGCTCCCTGTGTTCTGCCCTGCTCACCCTCTGTACCCAACCCTGCTGCCACCCATACACTGCTTATCTCAAGTTGGACCCAGAACTGAGCATCTGTGCAGAAAAAAGCTAACACAAATTTTACATTGAATTGGTAAGTTTATTAATATATATATTTATATTATTTTATGTTTTTTCTAAAAATAATAGTTTATCAACAGCTCGCTGAGCACATACATTTTTTCCTGTGATCTGTAGATATGAAAATTATTTCAGGGGTTCTCCGAGATTTCAAACTTTTTGCCAAGGGCTCCCCCAGAGTAAAAGGTTTGAGAAATCCTTTTTTAAAGAGTCATTCCACCAAAAAGTAATATCGGAGTTAAAAATGGAGTCTAAAGACTTGAGTTGTGAGATCTGCCTGTATAACTTAGGAGCAGCATCTGCTCCAATTTTTTACATTTAGAAAGAGTGGTGCAAACCTATGCTTGCACAGCTCTTTGTTAATTCCCCCCGTAGTTAAAATGGCATGATGTCAGGCTTTGCCATATGGGCTTGTTTGGTGGGTTGGGCAGCGCATTCAACAGGCTTGCTCTACATGCGGCAAAGAATGTCATGGATTTTTTTTTGCGCATTTGTAACCATGTTTTGCCACATTCGCAATGAATGGCACCACAAGCACAACATATATTCACACCATATATGTGCAGTAGTGTGTGCTGAATGAAAATGCAGCAAGTCTGCATTTATACGTAATGCAAAACACACCAGTGCATGTCACCACAGTGTGTTGTGACCCAATGTTGTGCATAAAAATCTATTTGTTTCGTTTACCTTCTAAAATAAAAAAAGGAATGTGTGATGTCTTGTAACATTGCATTTTTCTGCTCCTACACGACAGTGCGTCTTATGGAGCATAACGCCTAATGGCTGGTGTTAAGAGGCACCCATGTTTAATTTCCCAGTATCTTCTATACAGTGGCGGCTGGTGCTCAAAATTTCTGGGGGGGCGTTACAAATGAACACCCCCCCAGGAGAGACGAACGGCAGCGATCAGCCGCCACCCCACCACCCCCCAGCGGGAGACAAGCAGCACCGATTACCCAACACCCCCCACCGCGGGAGACAAACGGCAATGACCCGCCACCCCCCCCCCCCCACCGTGGGAGACAAACGGCGGCAATGACCTGCCACCCCCAGCTGCAGGAGACAAACAGCAGCGATGATGTGGGGTGGGAGGAGACACTGTGAATGCTGACTTTCCTTATGGAGTAGGGGAATGAAGAACCGGGGCTGATCCGGCAAGCACACACTGGGACATTATCCTCCTGACCGCACAGGAACAGGAAGTGTGTCCTGATACATGATTGGCCAGGGAGTCCTAAAACTCCCTCGCCATTAGGGGCTTCCTCATTGGCTGGGAGGAGGATCAGTGTGTCAATAGCGAATATTCATTTGCTATTGTCACACAAGTGGGTATGCTCAGGGCACCCCGAGCCCACCCCTTTTTTAAGCCTATTAGAGCCTCAGGCTCTAATCATGTGCTTAAAAAAAAAAAGAAAATCCTCATTGGAATCCATGTGTCCGGTGCCCTGTATGTAGATTAGGGGGCCGGACGCATAGATGGTGGGGGGGGGGGGTGCTCCTGCGCCCCTTATGGAGCAGCCGCCACTGTATATATTGAAAGTTTTGGGTACAGAATACTTACAGAATACTTTATTAATCTTTATTAATACTTATTAAGGGTTTAATGACCCTTTAGATCTGCATACTTTATGTACACTTTGTCATACTTCTTTTTAAAAAGTATAAGAGTTTACCTGTTCATGTGTAATGGGAATAAGTCTTTGTTTGGACAGCTCTCGTAGAGTATTCAGATCTGTCCTC
Source organism: Lithobates clamitans (assembly GCA_037952925.1). Classification (NCBI taxonomy): domain Eukaryota; kingdom Metazoa; phylum Chordata; class Amphibia; order Anura; family Ranidae; genus Lithobates; species Lithobates clamitans. Next base: position 5,839,509 of record JBBGZY010000110.1, read on the forward strand.
ATGTCAAGTTTACAGCCTACTAGAATGACTTTGGCACTTGGGCAGAACTCCTGAGTCTCTCCTTGCCACTGTGGAAACAAAACATCAACTCAGTAAACATTTATTGACTGCTGGGTCGTAACATCGCAGGTCACTATTCTTCATTACCAGCCTTTTTTAGTTAAGTACAAAAGTCATGTTATAGTTAATATTCGGAAGAAAAAAAAAAACCTACCGAAAGAATCTACAATCAAAAGTCAAATCCAATATACAAATTTCATGGGGGCAAAACTTTGCCAAACAGTATTTTATTTTGTCTTGTAAAGGTTAACTCTCACACCTGAAACAATAGTTTTCGATGGTTGATCTTAAAGGCCAGCAATAGCTGAAAATGTTTTGTTTATAGTCAGTGATGTATTTAGGTTTTGTGCTGCCCTAGGCCTGACTAAATTCATGCACCCCCTAATTTAAATACGACCCACCCTTCCTGTCAAGGCCACACCCCTTTATATTTAAGACCCACCCTATCATCTCTAAAAAACATCCCTTACAGACCCTGCCCCCTCCATCTCCCCCCTAGCAGCAAAAATCCCCCCTTTCAGCACAAATCCTCATCCTCATATAACCCTTTCCAGTACAAATCCCCCTTCTCAGCACAAACCCTTGCCGCAACCTCTCCTTTCCCAGCACAAATCCCACTTCTTAGTACAAATCCTCCCCCATCTCTCCCTCCCAGCATAAATTCCCCCTCTTAGCAAAAATCCTCCCACTTCTCCCCCTCCCAGCATAAATTCCCCCTCTTAGCAAAAATCCTCCCACATCTCCCCCTCCCAGCACAAATCCCCCCTTTTAGCACAAATCCTGCCACATCTCCCCCTCCCAGCATAAATCCTCCCCCATCTCCCCCTCCGAGCATAAATACCCCCTATTAGCAAAAATCCTCCCCTCCCAGCATAAATACCCCCTCTTAGCAAAAATCCCCCCTCCCAGCATAAACCCTCCCCATCTCCCCCTCGCAGCATAAATACCCCCTCTTAGCAAAAATCACCCCCCTCCCAGCATAAATCCTCCCCCATCTTCCCCTCCAAGCATAAATCCTCACTCTCAGAAAAAAATCATCCCTCTCCCAGCATAAATCCCCCCATCTTCCCCTCCAAGCATAAATCCTCACTCTCAGAAAAAATCCTCCCCCCATCTCAAACCTGTGCCTCCTTCTCCCCTCTCCCAGTAACCCCCCCCCCCGGTGCTTCTCATGTTCTGTAAGAGCAGCCTGCTCTGCTGGGACTTGTAGTGCCTTATGTGGGGGGCTGAGATATGGCAGCCCACTTTACTGGGACTTGGAGTGCCCTCTGTGGGGATTGAGACATTGCAGCCCACTCTGCTGGGACTTGTAGTTCCCTTGGGGGACTGAGGATTCCTCAGCCCCCCCAGTCTAGGGCACTACAAGTCCCAGCATAGGAGGCTGCCATATCTCATCCGGAGCAAAACAACTCATCAGGGCTCTTTAGGTGACAGATGGAAGTGTATTCAAGGCTCATTCATAAAAATTACTCACGTTCCACTCAAAATTGAGTCCCTGGGGAATACGAGTCTGAAGATGTAAAATCCGAAACACTTCCCTCCGACACAACAGCCGAAAGGCGCCCCCCCCCTTTTGAGGACCATGATCCTGTAAATGACCTGAACCTGTAGAGCCACCATGATATGTGTTAAAGTGTTTTGCCACATTTGTGGACAAGTTTTCTTCTACACTATATAGGTGTTTATGGAAGCGATCGCGAAGGCGCCTCATTGTCCTACCCACATATTGAACTCGGCATATGGTACAAGTAATCAAACATACTATGTACCTGGTGTTACAATTAAAAAAAATAATGGATTTCAACTTCCTTCTGGTTTGTGGTAGAACAAAAATTTGTTCCCTCCATGAATGTGGTTACAGCATGAGCACTTCCTCCACCCACACTTGTAGTTCCCCCTAAAGTGTAATCTAGTGAACGATCTAGGGGGTTCCTTATAGAAAAAACTGGGGGACAAGTGACGGCCCAGCATGGGGGGCTCTGCGTGAAACCACATTCACTCAATCTCGCAGGATATTAGCACATATTTTGTCTGAATGCAAGATAGGCAGATGTCTATTAAAGATTATCCTAATTTCACTAAACCCATTGCTGTAAAGTATGGAGAGGGTGAGTTTTTGTTTCTGCTATAATTATCTATTTTTCTTAGAACCTCCCCTCTACTCATCCGTCTAGCTATGGACAAAACCCTGTCCATGATCCATCTGGGATACCCCCAGTCCAGAAACCTATTGTACAGAGACATGGCCTCCTGCTCAAAGCATAACTCATCGCTACAAATGTGTTTAACCCGCCTAAACTGGCATACGGGGATATCCCTGATGGTATGCCTTGGGTGACCTGATTGTGCAAGCATAAGGGAATTGCCTGACAGAGGCTTTCTGTATAGTGTTGAAGACACCCTCCCCTCACCTCCAGTTAGATGAACATCCAGGTAACATACCTCTTTGTCGTCTGCATGTCCAGTGAAGTGGTTCTTGTCATTGCAATTGAAATGTTCCAACAGTGCCGGTAGGCACTCAACAACCAATTGCAGACCGCCGTACATATACGTCGGCAGAATGGCATGTACAGGCAAATGGCCATACAGGTACGTCCCTTTAGCCGTGAGCTCTGTGAGTGTGATCGCGTGTCCTGCGGACTTGATGTCCGCCGGGATACCCGCGATCGTCTCACGTAGAGGAAGAATGGGATAATGCTGATGTAAACAAGCATTTCCCCGTTCTGCCTAGTGACACTGACACTAATCACCACTCCCTGTAATCGGGAGCGGTGATCAGTGTTGTGTCACATAGCCCCCCCCCCCCACAGTTAGAATCATTCCCTAGGACACACTTAACCCCTGCAGTGCCCCCTCCTGGTTAACCCCTTCACTGCCAGTGACATTTACACAGTAATCAATGCATTTTTAATCTCACTGATCGCTGTATAAATGTGAATGTTCCCAAAATAGTGCCAAAAGTGTCCGATCCGTCCACCACAATGTCGCAGTCACGATAAAAATCGCTGATCGCCACCATTAATAGTAAAAAAAAAATTATTAATAAAAATGCCATAAACTATCCCCTATTTTGTAGACTCTATAACTTTTGCGCAAACCAATCAAATGCTTATTGCGATTTTTTTACCAAAAGTATGTAGAAGAATACGTATCGGCCTAAACTGAGGGGAAAAAAATGTTTTTTTTATATATTTTTTGGGAATATTCATTATAGCAAAAAGTAAAAAATAATGCGTTTTTTTAAATTGTCGCTCTTTTTTTGTTTATAGAGTAAAAAAGAAAAACTGCAGAGGTTATCAAATACCACTAAAAGAAAGCTCTATTTGTGGGGAAAAAAGGACGTCAATTTTGTTTGGGAGTCACGTCGCACGACCGCGCAATTGTCAGTTAAAGCGACGCAGTGCCGAATCGCAAAAAGTGCTCTGGTCTTTGGCCAGCCAAATGGTCTGGGGCTTAAGTGGTTAACCAAAAACAGTAAGTCATTAATTAACCTCAGGTAGAGCCTGAAAGATGACCTAAAGGGGTTCTCCCCTCCAAAGATGTGGGACTGCTCCCACCACCCCATGTAAAGGTTGGCTAAGTCAGGTAAAAATTTGGCACCCATCGTGGCCCCACAGGTAGAACTCCCCATCAAACACAAAATAATTGTGTGACAATAGATATTCCAAGATATCCATGATATACAATCTGTGCTCAATTGATAGACTAGTGAAGGTTTCCAAATAGAACAAAACCACCACTCCTGCGAGATGGTGAGGGATGGAGGAATACAAGCTGGTTACATCGCTGGTAATCCAGGAAAAACCATCCTCCCATTTGAAATCATTAATGATGTTAAGGAGGTGGTTTGTATTCTTAAAGGCAGCCTGGAAGTTGTTCAGCCAGTGGCTATAGTTGTGTGTCCAGCCATTGGCCCAGGTGCTCATTAAGGGAATTGATGCCTGAAATCATGGGTCTACCCTGTAAGGGTTTCAATTCTTTATGGGTTTTGGGTAAGTGGCAAAACTCTGGGAGGATGGGATAATCAGGTATTAAAGATTTATCTTCCTTCTGGTTAAAAATGCCTAGTTTAATCCCCCTCTCTATTAAGTTTGTAACCACCATCCTGTACTTCTTCGTTGGATGTCCCTTCAATTTTATGTCATCCAATCAGATAATTGATGAGCGGCCTCATTTTTATATAGGTCTTCATTCATGACCACAATGAGGCCCCCTTATCTGAGTTGCGGATGACAATGGTTTCTATGGGCATGGGTGATTTTATGCATGTCCAGGGTTGCTACATGTTGCAGTATGCTTACATGTAACATGTGACATTTAATGTGCATTTGTAGCCGCATTTAGGATTTTTAATCTTGGTTTTGTCAATGTTTATATGATGATATTTCCTCCTTTTATATTATGTTTTATTATTTACTTTTCATGTATTCATTTTTTTGTTTCATCTTTTTTCTTTACCGATTCCTTTATTCTTTTTGAATGCTCTATTTAGAAAATATTTGTTTTTATGCACTTAATTTGTATAATTCCATCATTGATCAAGATGCCATCTGCCTCTGATTGGTGTCTCTCCAGCATCTGTGCAGGAGATGGATCTATATATAACACATATCAGTCATGCATATCGTTGTAATGATTAAGCACATCTCTGTCGTGCGAAACGCGTCTACCTTGACATCTACTGGTGTCTGTTGGTGTTATTTTGGATATTTGGATGTTCCAATAAATTTAATTTGGAGCCCACGTGAGGTGCAGCAGTTTCTTACATTGACTATATACCATGGAGGCGAGCCGGGGCTAGCACTCAGGTGTGTGCTGCAGTGGGTGTAGTGATTGCACCTGGTGCGTTAAGTTCTCTTCACTTGTCTTTTCTAGATGTAGAGCTATATAAAAACAAAGACGGCACCTTGGCAAGCACACATTCAGGAAAGCCACAATGGGTAACACAGTGTTGCATGCCAGCAGTGCACACTTCTTTAATCCAAAGTATCCCCCACAGTCAATATTTGCGGTTGTGTTAAAATTGTTCAGATGGTAGAGACTTTTGGAGAGTATTCATTGCTATATGTGATAGGCTAATAGCTAGGGGTTATGCTAGAAGCATATTAAAGAAGGCCTATAACTGGACTAAAATGAAATCATGGGACTCTATTATTTGGCAATCAGAAACCACAAAAATTCTGTTACAGTAAATAATAACAGGCTAATTACAAATGACATAATGATTAATGTAAAATTTTGAGTAAATATTAGATTTAGAAGGATTTCGATTTTGTAGGAATTTCATAGACTTGGTTCAACAGCTCTCATGAGTGGCTGGCAACTATTCAAGGGTATTCCCTATATCGCAGGGATAGAGAGAGTAAAAAAGGGGGAGGGGTATGCCTGTATATCAAAAATGATGTCCAAGTGAATGTGAGAGATGACAGCACTAAGGGAGCAAGGGAGGAGGTGGAATCCTTATGGGTAGAGCTGCAAAGAGATGAAACTAGGGGGAAAGTAATACTGAGAGTATGCTATAGGCCCCCTAACCAGAGGGAGGTGCAGAGGCGGACCTCCTATCACAATCTGAATTAACGGCAAGGATGGGAAGTGTCATCATAATGGGGGATTTTAATTATCCAGACAGAGACTGGGTGGAAGGAACCGAGCATCCATCTAAGGCTTGCCAGTTCCAAAATGTCTTGCAGGACAATTTCATGGGTCAGATGGTAAATGCACCAGCTAGAAACAAAGCATTACTAGACCTACTGATTACCAAAAATACAGACTTGATCACGGATATAGAAATACGGGGCAATTTAGGAAAGAGCGATCATAGTTTCAGTATAAATCACACTAACAGGAAACATAAGGGGAATACAAAGACACTGAATTTCAAAAGAGCCAACTTCCCTAAACTACGAGCCTTGCTAGAAGATGCAAATTGGGATAAAATCTTAGGAACAAATAATACGGAGAAGAAATGGGTATGCTTTAAGAGCATATTAAATAAGGCCATTAGCCAGTGCATCTCAATGGGAAATAAACTTAAAAGAGCTAATAAAAGTCCTGGGTGGCTTAACTCCAATGTAAAAATGCATATAAAAGCAAAGGAGAAGGCATTAAAAAAAATACAAGGCTGAGGGATCATCATCAGCATTCCAACTTTACAAAGAATGCAACAAGAAATGAAAGGGTGCAATCAGGGCAGCTAAAATAGAACACAAAAGGCACATAGCGGATGAGAGTATAGAAAATCCCAAGAAATTACATAAATTATAAGAAAGGGAGGTCAGATCATATTGGTCCCATAAAGAATGATGAAGGTTATCTGGTTACTAAGGATGGAGAGATGGTGAAGGTATTTAATTTATTCTTCTCCTCAGTCTTCATGAGGGAATCAGGGGGCTTCAGTAACCAAAACTGCAACATTTATCCTCATGACACGTCACAGGAAGCACCCTCATGGCTAACAGAGGACAGAATTAGAAATAAACTTAACATTAATAAGTCACACTGGGAACAGATGGCTTGCACTCGAGGGTTCTTAAGGAACTCAGTCAAGTAATTGCCAGACCATTGTTCCTAATTTTTACGAACAGTCTACTGACTGGAATGGTACCAGCTGACTGGAGAAAAGCCAATGTAGCACCAATATTTAAAAAAGGGCCAAGATACATCCCTGGGAATTACAGACCAGTTAGCCTAACATCAATTGTATGCAAGCTCTTGGAGGGGATGATAAGGGGCTATATACAAGATTTTAGCAATGATAACTGTATCATTAGCAGTAATCAGTAGGATTCATGAAGAATCGTTCTTGCCAAACCAACCTATTAACCTTCTATAAGGAGGTGAGCTGCCATCTAGATAAAGGAAGGCCCGTGGACGTGGTGTATCTGGATTTTGCAAAAGCAGTTGCTACAGTTCCCCATAAACATTTACTGTACAAAATAAGATCCGTTGGCATAGACCATAGAGTGAGTACATGGATCGAAAACTGGCTACAGGGGCAAGTTCAGAGGGTAGTGATAAATGGGGAGTATTCAGTATGAGCAGGGGTGGAAAGTGGAGTCCCCCAGGGTTCTGTCCTGGGACCAATCCTATTTAATTTATTCATAAATGACCTGGAGGATGGGATAAACAGTTCAATCTCTGTATTTGCGGACTATACTAAGCTAAGCAGCGCAATGACTTCTCCACAAGATGTGGAAACCTTGCAAGAAGATCTGAACAAATTAATCGCGTGAGCAACTACATGGCAAATGAGGTTTAATGTGGAAAAATGTAAAATTATGCATTTGGGTGTCAAAAATATGAATGCAATCTACTCACCGGGAAGACAACCTCTGGAAGAATCTAGGGTGGAAAAGGACCTGGGGGTTCTAGTAGATGACAGGCTCAACAATGGCATGTAATGCCAAGCTGCTGCAAGCAAAGCAAACTGAATATTGCATGCATAGGAGGTAAAACAACAATTCTCCCACTTTACAAGACTCTGGCCTGGCCGCACCTGGAGTATGCTGTCCACTTCTGGGCACTTGTCCTCAGGAAGAATGTGCTGGAACTGGAGAGAGTCCAGAGAAGGGCAACAAAACTAATAAAGGGTCTGAAGGACATTAGTTATGAGGAAAGGTTACAAGCACTGAACTTATTCTCTCTGGAGAAGAGACGCTTGAGAGGGGATATGATTTCAATATACAAATTCCATACTGGTGACCCCACAATAAGGATACAATTTTTTCGCAGAAGGGAGTTTAACAAGACCGGTGGCCACTCATTAAAATTAGAAGAAAAGAGGTTTAACTTTTAAAATACGTAGAGGGTTCTTTACTGTAAGAGCGGCAAGGATTACAAGCTTATAAGCACTGAACTTGTTCTCTCTGGAGAAGAGACGCTTGAGAGGGGATATGATTTCAATGTACAAATACTGTACTGGTGACCCCACAATAGGGATAAAACTTCCGCATAAGGGAATTTAATAAGACACGTGGCCACTCACTAAAATTAGAAGAAACACTGTTTAATCTTAAACTGCGTAGAGGGTTCTTTACTGCAAGAGCGGTTAGGATGTGGAATTCCCTTCCACAGGCAGTGGTTACAGCGGGGAGCATTGATAATTTCAAAAAACTATTAGATAAGCACCTGAATGACCACAACATACAGGGATATCCAATGTGATACTGACATAAAATCACACAGGTTGGACTTGATGGACTTGATCTTTTTTCAACCTCACCTACTATGTAATATTTATACTTGGATGCCAAGGTAGCAAGATATCAGGCAAGTCCCAAAAATAGATTTCAGAAGAGCTAGTTCACTATATGGGAGACCCATGCAAAAGATTTGGATCGTACAAATGTGATTTGTGTAAAATTTCATTAGGGATGTAGGTACCAGTGACAATGTACAATATTTCAATGTCCATCTGCCCACATTTGTTCAGATATTTATTACTGTGAAGGTCCCCACTGGGGAAATTTCCTCCTTTCCCAGTCCCCTTTTAGTATATGTAGATAGAGTGGAGAAGGAAAGTATTCAGACCCCCTTAAATTTTTCACTCTTTGTTATATTGCAGCCATTTGCTAAAATCATTTAGGTTCATTTTTTTTCCTCATTAATGTACACACAGCACCCCATATTGACAGAAAAACAAAGAATTGTTGACATTTTTGCAGATTTATTAAAAAAGAAAAACTGAAATATCACATGGTCCTAAGTATTCAGACCCTTTGCTCAGTGTTTAGTAGAAGCACCCTTTTGATCTAATACAGCCATGAGTCTTTTTGGGAAAGATGCAACACGTTTTTCACACCTAGATTTGGGGATCCTCTGCCATTTCTCCTTGCAGATCCTCTCCAGTTCTGTCAGGTTGGATGGTAAACGTTGGTGGACAGCTATTTTTAGGTCTCTTCAGAGATGCTCAATTGGGTTTAAGTCAGGGCTCTGGCTGGGCCATTCAAGAACAGTCACGGAATTGTTGTGAAGCCACTCCTTCATCATTTTAGCTGTGTGCTTAGGGTCATTGTCTTGTTGGAAGGTAAACCTTCGGCCCAGTCTGAGGTCCTGAGCACTCTGGAGAAGGTTTTCGTCCAGGATATTCCTGTACTTGGCCGCATTCATCTTCCCCTCGATTGCAACCAGCTGTCCTGTCCCTGCAGCTGAAAAACACCCCCACAGCATTAGGCTGCCACCACCATGCTTCACTGTTGGGATTCTATTGGACAGGTGAGCTGTGCCTGGATTTCTCCACACATACTGCTTAGAGTTAAGGCCAAAAAGTTCTATCTTGGTCTCATCAGACCAGAGAATCTTATTTCTCACCATCTTGGAGTCCTTCGGGTGTTTTTTTAGCAAACTCCATATGGGCTTTTATGTGTCTTGCACTGAGGAGAGGCTTCCGTCGGGCCACTCTGCCATAAAGCCCCGACTAGTAGAGGGCTGCAGTAATGGTTGACTTTCTACAACTTTCTCCCATCTCCCGACTGCATCTCTGGAGCTCAGCCACAGTGATCTTTGGGTTCTTCTTTACCTCTCTCACCATGGCTCTTCTCCCCCGATAGCTCAGTTTGGCCGGACGGCCAGCTCTAGGAAGGGTTCTGGTCATCCCAAACCTCTTCCATTTAAGGATTATGGATGCCACTGTGCTCTTAGGAACCTTAAGTGCAGCAGAATTTTTTTGTAACCTTGTGCCTTGCCACAATTCTGTCTCTAAACTCTTCAGGCAGTTCCTTTGACCTCATGATTCTCATTTGCTCTGACATGCACTGTGAGCTGTAAGGTCTTATATAGACAGGTGTGTGGCTTTCCTAACTAAGTCCAATCAGTATAATCAAACACAGCTGGACTCAAATGAAGGTGTAGAACTATCTCAAGGCTGATCAGAAGAAATGGACAGCACCTGAGTTAAATATATGAGTGTCACAGCAAAGGGTCAGAATACTTAGGACCATGTGATATTTCAGTTTTTCTTTTTTAATAAATCTGCAAAAATGTCAACAACTCTGTTTTTCTGTCAATATGGGGTGCTGTGTGTACATTAATGAGAAAAAAAAATGAACTTAAATGAGTTTAGCAAATGGCTGCAATATAACAAAGAGTGAAAAATTTAAGGGGGTCTGAATACTTTCCGTCCTCACTGTACCTGGGAAATTTTGGAAATGTGCAACCTGTTAAAGCACCACCTTGTTAAAATCAACAGGATACCAGTGGATAGGCTCAAAGAAAGCAGTTTCATGTAACAGAAATACAGTTTTTACCCTATATTACTTTCACAGGTACATTTTTGTTACATCTACAGTAAGTTTTCTAAAGAAATCAGACCATTATCCCAAGTGTTCTGTGTAGTTACAATTTTACAGTACACATACAGTACATCTTCACTGAGCATGAGCAAGATTATATAATACATAAGTGACTAATAAGCTGCAAACAACAAGTTTGTATAGCTAATCGAAAACAAGGTCACACAATGGTGACAATGAGCAAGGAATCTTCTATGGCTGGAATTAGACCTGTTTTATTACTATAATACCTGTTTGCTGTTCTCTGTTTATAGCAAATGAATAAATGATAAGCTCAGCTCCTGAATTCTGAGCCCCTAGAGTTTATTCTCTTATTTAATGGAACACATTCCTTCTTCACAATGAATGCTAAGTAGCCAAAATGTCCTTTTTTTGGGAAACTATTGGCTGGAAACAGACCTCAACTTCAAATAAGGCCACATGATGTTATTTAGTGATAGCAATAACATACTGTCCGAGCTTCCCTAATGCACAATTCAGAGAACAGGCCTGTGCTGTGCTAAAAAATAGATGAAGCAGTGTCAGCAGCTCTGGATATTAATATAGAAAGAAATAGAGCTGACCATACCTGACAACACTGTTTGTGAGCTACCCATGAGGTGTTTTCAGCCAGATCAGGCAACAGTCTCGCAGCTATAAGTACCTACAGATGTCACCATCTGACAGTGCACAGAGGAATTATTGACTAAGCAGATAAGATAATTTTATTCAAGCAATGCTGGCGCCAGTCATTGTCCATATGCAATTCCTTTTCCCTCTTCATAGAGTAAACACAGCTACTTACCCAAGCTGAGCATTCGAGTTTATGTCTGTGCCTGCTACCAGAGGAACCTAAGTTCATACTAGCTTCTCTGACCATTCTCTGAAATCTATGGTCATTTCTATCTATGGAGGTTGATGGCCAAATCTGACGGATACTACATTTTCTGCATATGTTTATATAAAAAATGTGTGGGGAAACCTCTTATGATCACATCTTCTGTTTTGGCCATTTGATACCTGATCAAATATCTATTAAACTTTAAAGTGGATGTAAACCCTCACATATACCCAGTGAAGTGAGCAGCCTCAATAATACACAGGGATTAAACAAATCTCCCTACATAAGTTTTACATGTATATCTGCTGTCTTCAGCTTTCTACAATCTTTAGAAAGCTCAGATCGTGTTAGGAGATTTCCTCTTCCTGTTCAGCACTGCAGTGAAGCCTGGGCATACAGCTGATTGGAGGAATGGCACACACCCCTTCTCCTATTAGGTGGAGGCTTTCAAATCTGTTCACTGAATAGTTCAGCACTCTAATCTATTTATAGCATCCTCCCTAACACAAAACTCAGGCTTCTTTTATCTCAGTTGACGGAGAACTTGTCAGAAGTTATCAGGCTGATAACAGAAGAATGGAGAAGGAGACAGCTACAGGACATAGTGCTTTGAAGAGAGAAAAGAAAACACTGCAGATCTATGTGCTCAGCTCAAATTTCATGAATCAGGTTTACATCCATTTTAAAGCACAATTCAACCTTCAGCTTAATTCTAAATGCATATCCAGGTGATTCAAACCAAAGGTGTTCAGTGCCCTACAGCTTTTCTTCTCTACCACAGCTTGAATAAAAAAGCCTGCTCCCGGCCAGCACGTTGTAAAGTGGGACACTTGTAAAGTGGGACATCAGGATGACTTCCTGATGACGCGTGCTGGAACGGGAAATGCATAGAAGCTATATCTGAAATGCACTCTACGTCGTCACTTCTGCTGGGGGGTTGCCTAATGCATAGCATACACCGCTGGTCAGATAGCGCTGTCTGAACGGACTTCCACTGCACTAGGTGTTTCCAATATATTGATGCACTTCCCCTGCTGGAAATATTGTAAGTGACTTTTTTTTAACAATAAACAAACGATAACACACTATATCTGCCTTCCCTGGCTCTTTCTGGTGGAGCTGGATTTTCAGATGTGGGAGATTGGAGCGGAGGATAGATATCAAAGATTTGATCTGGCTATTCCCGGGCTCATTTGACCAAGTTTACCACACATGTGAACGATTGATTGGAAAACGATTGTTGAATGGTTTCCAGGATTTGAGGAGGTACTTCATGTCTTATGATCACTTGCTGGCCAGGGCCATCTGGTGAGTGCAATTTGTTGTCACTTTGGGCGAAAAGTCACCAATATTATTTGGAACACAGATTTTATTTCTCACACGGTGTTAGAGTGGAATCATCTAGAAAGAATTTTGGAGCTGTTTTGAACTTTTCATGATATATTTGTTTGAGCAATCATAAATATATTAATTATTTTTTCTGAGACATTTGTGCACATGTATAAAGTGAAGCCATTCACTAATACACATTTATACATGGTTTTGAATGTATACATACCATTTGTATAAATCACTTTTTTGCATTTTAATGATTGCATTGGGAGAGCCCTTGACCACAGCATTCATTCTTCATTAGTTTTCACTAATTTCAGGTGCAGCAACCCCTTTTTTCTTTTTTTATGGGCGCCAGTTCCATTTATTTATTATTCATTTTTTATTTTGATGTACCTGGAATATATTAAGCCAATATAAACTGAATGTTCATTTGGGCATAAAGGATAAGTATGGCCAAAGCTTTTTTTGGCCATACTTCTCCTATGGACCACAGGTGTGCAGTTTGTTTTCCAGTGACCCGTTTTCGCCGCCACGTCACTCAGCCGGTACAGGCTATGGAAAGATCCTGACCATATGGCTGGGAACTACTCAGATGCCTGGACTGGCACCTCACTCAGAATCCCAGCGATCCCCTTAGAGCCTGAGTCAGCCCCTCTCACAACCTCCCACAACCTCCACAGCACAGCGCTCCAGTGAGCACTGGAAGAGACAGGAGAAAGCCGCTGACTTACAGTCACTGTTCTCCCCTCAGAGTGGAGGGGGAGAACTGGGCGATCGCTCAGAACTCACTGCAGATCCAGCGAGGGGCAGATGCAGCATCGGATTGATGCTATATCCACCTAGGTGAGTATAAATGTTTTTTTTTAATCCTGAACCTTTACAGGCAGTGGCAGCTGTTTATTAGCAAAAAACGTCTAAGGGTACTTTCACACTGGCCATGTCAAAGTCCCTCCAGCAGGGGATCTGTGAATAGATCCAATGCTGAATCGGAGCAGAACAGATGGATGTCAATGGACGTCTCTTTGTGACATCAGTGCCTGTTCAGGGTTTTCTGCATTTTGACAGTGGACCTTTCTGGACCCGTGTTTGATTTGTGCGGCTACTTACGTGCATCAGGCAACCTCTGTTCTGCCACATTTAGGTCAGAAAAAATAGAAAGCATGCAGTCCTTTTCCATTTTTTTCTAAACCTTAAGGTACGCTGAAGTAAGCGGATGTAAACAGACGCACATTTGTTTACATCCGTCTGCCCACAGATTTACATGGAGCTTCTGATCAGGTCACCTGAAAAAACAACAGGTCGCACGAATGGAAAGCCCATGTGACAGAACACTAAAACAACCACACTTTAACAGAAGTCCTTCTGCGCACACCCCGAAAATAGTATTGTGCTTCATGACCGAAGATTTGGTTGTAGATGCTAATATTCATTCCTTAAAAGAAAACAGTCCAACTTATTTAGAGGTTATTTGTGCATTGTGCCAGATTTGCTCTCTGTAAATATGTATGGTACTGTCAAGGTTAAGGTTGCCTGCTTTAGCAGAGGGCCAATGCCAGGTGATTACTGTTGAAGAGTATCAGACATCAAAATGCAATCAAGCACCATAACAAATCTAGTTTTATAACATTTTATCAAATTTTTGCTGCAAGCTGCAGCTTCTACGGCTTGTATGAGTCTTATAGAGATGTACAAAACACAGTGTTATAAAACTATATTTGTTATAGTGCTATATAGCATTTTGGTGTCTCGGAAACTTTCCAACTATATTCACCCAGCCCTGGCTCTTTACTACAGCAGACTGCATTACCTTGACAGCACTACACAGATTTGCAGAGCAAAAATCTTATAAAGACCTCTTCGTTTATCAGAAATCAGCAGGACATCTGTATTTGCTGACTCCTCTTTTCACCCACTTTCCTTTGACCATTGTTGATTATAGAAACATCAGATAGTGCTTTCTTATCGCTACAAAAATGATACAAGAGAACAAAAGAACAACAATGTGCATCTATTCATCTTGATTTCCTGTAGAGAACACAGCCACCTCTATGTGACAGAACATGCCTTGTTTAAATTAAAAGTACAACTTACACCGCCGCAATCAAAGTAATTCAGCCATATGCGAAAGGCCTCTCCTTCACACAAACATGTCCTGTATAATGATGTTCAGGATAAATACACACTTGATGCCCATCACTGCTCTGTTTAATGAGACACAGAGGTGTGAGCAGTTCAGCATCACTATGTTGGTGTTGTAATACAGTGATGTGCATGAGGTCTGCTTAACAGACTAGTTAAAAAAAAATAAAAAAAAATGTAAAGCTGGTACTATTTGTTCCACAAAAAGAGGATTTTTTTTTTTACACACAGTAAAATTGCTTTCTCGAGCTCCAATATACATTAAGGACACAGCACTGTAGCGTCATCGTCATTCCACAAGGGATACAGTATGTAAAATCCCAACTACAGGATATTAGCGACTCACTCTGTCAACCCTGCTCTTCCATCCCCTCAGGCTGGGTTCACACTATGTAAGGGACATGGCATGCGCACACGTGCATTAGCAATAGGCTAAAGCATATGTGCATGCGCAGGAACATTAGCGCTAACATGTGAAAGCATACACGAAAATATGCGTGAATGTTAGCCATTAATTCTGGCACCAAATAGCCTATATAAAAGACAGTAGCTGCACTAGTGCAGTGCTGTCTGATTTGCAGCTTTACCATGTGTTCTGATCCTATTCCTGTGTCTGATCCAGTATTTGACCCAGCTTTCTGACCAGGCTGCTGTCTCCAGTCCTAACCTTTGGCTTGTCTTGACCCTGATTATTCCTGCCTGTCTGCCTGATTTCCTGTTGCCAAACCCAGCTTGAACTCTGACTATTCTCTGCCTGCTGTTTATGATAGACTGATCCTCCGTGTAAACTCACTTTACTGTTAAAAATAAGTGTAAAATGCAAAACTCTGGTGGGTGTAACAAGATGTCTGCTTTCCCCCTTCTCAGAGTATTCTTACTATGGAGGAGTGTGGGGTGTAGCAAGATGGCGGTGACAAAACGTCACTTCCGTTACACATTCTGACGGGTCGCCAAATCTGATGAAACACCGGCAACAAGTGTCTTTTTCTTCTTCATATTAGAACATTTTGGGTTGCTATTGCTGAAATTGCTCTTTTTAAAAATATTAACCTGTATAAAAAAAGATGAGTGTACTAACCTATTTTTAATCCAGTCCGGTCACATGATCCAGCAGCTCATTCTCTCCTCTGTCAGTGCGTGGCTGCTGCAGGGGAGAGGAGGGAGCGCCGACAACGCTGGGCCATAGGAGCCCATGAATGACATTGCGGTTCCTGAAAATCATGGGTTGAACCGGAGCGGATAAAAATAGGTAAGCACACAAATCTTTTTTTAAACAGGTTGGGCAGGATAGGAAGGGTGGGGGGGGGGGGGCATTTTTATAAATAATTATAGTTAGGGTTTTTGTTCAACCTTAAGAAACACAATTAAATTCAGCTAAAATGTTGAGATGGAGTATACATTTTTTAGCAATGGCAGCCTGAGGACAGTTTCTTTAATTTTTACATTTACAGCCTATATACACAGCCACTGAAATGGAGCACTTGAGTGTTCCTGTTACCTGTCAAGTGCTCCCTGATGTCAGATGGAAACCGTTCATGGGGCTAATTATTTGGTGAAGTGGTGGCTTAATATTGGTTTGGTTCATGTTAAAATGTATGATTTGGATTTTCCCAGAACACATTAGGGGAATTGATTAAAACCAGAGCAGCTAGACTTTGGAGTGGTTGTGCATGGCAACCAATCAGCTTCTTTCTTTCATTTTCAAAGATTGAAGCCAGATTCAAATACTGTATGTGCAAATTGGATGCAGTTTTCCTCACATCAAATTCACATGACATGCGAGTGTGACTGGCTCTCAAGTGAGCCGGTTAACACATGTGCAGGCGGCCGCGTTGCCGTTTCCAAAAAGGTCTTGTGCGTTCTTGGGTCTGGTTCAGGTGCAAATTCAGGCAAAAATGTGGACCTAAATCGCACCTGATCCGGGGAACAGAAACGCACCAGACCCCAGGCTGGAAACCACAGCCACACATACGTGAACCCAGCCTAACTGAACAAGCTAAAGATAGAAGATAAATGGTTACCATGCAAGGCTGCTCCAGATCCAGTTTGCCCCATTTTTGATCATTTCCCCTCATAGTCTAATGGAAATTGCTTCCCCACCAAAGAGAGTGCAGAAACAGAAATGCTGCTACCCTCTGATTGTGTATATACAGTATCTTACAAATGTGAGTACACCCCTCACATTTTTGTAAATATTTTATTACATCTTTTCATATGACAATACTGAAGAAATGACACTTTGCTACAATGTAAAGTAATGAGTGTACAGCTTGTATAACAGTATAAATTTGCTGCCTCCTCAAAATATCTCAACACACAGCCATTAATGTCTAAACCGCTGGCAACAAAATGAGTATATCTCTAAGTGAAAAAGTCCAAATTGGGCCCTAAGTGTCAATATTTTGTGTGGCCACCATTATTTTCCAGCACTGCCTTAACCGTCTTGGGCATGGAGTTCACTAGAGCTTCACAAGTTGCCACTGGAGTCCTCTTCCACTCTTACATGACAACATCACATAGCTGGTGGATGTTAGAGACCTTGCGCTCCTCCACCTTCTGTTTGAGGCCATGCTTGGCCAGTCCATCACCATTTATCCTCAGCTTCGTTAGCAATGGCAGTGGTCATCTTGGAGGTGTGTTTGGGGTTGTTATGTTGGAATACTGCCCTGCAGGCCCAGTCTCCGAAGGGAAGGGATCATGCTCTGGTTCAGTATGTCACAGTAAATGTTGGCATTTATCGTTCCCTCAAGGAAATGTAGCTCCCCGGTACCGGCAGCACTCATGCAGCCCCAGCCCATGACACTCCCACCACCATGCTTAACTATAGGCAAGACGCACTTGTCTTTGTACTCCTCACCTGGTTGCCCCCACACACGCTTGATACCCGCTGAACCAAATAAGTTTATCTTGGTCTCATCAGACCACAGGACATGGTTCCTGTAATCCATGTACTTAGTCTGCTTGTCTTCAGCAAACTGTTTGCGGGCTTTCTAGTGCAACATCTTTAGAAGAGGCTTCCCTCTGGGACAACAGCCATGCAGACCAAATGGATGCAGTGTGGGGCATATGGTCTGAGCACTGACAGGCTGACCCCTCACTCCTTCAACCTCTGCAGCAATGCTTGCAGCACTCATACATCTATTTCCCAAAGACAACCTCTGGATATGATCCAATTGAGATATTTTCACTTAGGGGTGTACTTACTTTTGTTGCCAGCGTTTTAGACGTGAATGGCTGTGTGTTGAGTTATATTGAGGGGACAGCACATTTACACTGATATACAAGCTGTACACTCACTACTTTACATTGTAGTAAAGTGTAATTTCTTCAGTGTTGTCACATGAAAAGATATAATAAAATATTTACAAAAATGTGAGGGGTGTACTCACTTTTGCGAGATACTATATATATATATATATATATATATATATATATATATTTTGTGACTGCAGGCAGGTAAAATCACCTGGTTGCATCCAGGATGGAAAATATGTATGCCCTAGGTTCAGGCTTTATGCTGACTTATACCACTAGGGAGAGTGCTGGGAGTCCTGCAGGGGAAGAGTTAAAGTGGAGGTCCGCTGAAAAAAAAATATTAAAAGCCAGCAGCTACAAATACTGCAGCTGCTGACTTTTAATATATGGACACTTACCTGTCCAGGGAGCCCGCGATGTCGGCAGCTGAAGCCGATCCGTCCTGCGCAGTGTTCTGTGTCTCACAGAATACAGCGGGGGAGGACGGTATAGGCGCCGGAAGTGGCATAGGTCACCGCAAGCGACGCGGTGAGCTATGCCAGGAAGTGGGAGCAAATACCTGTATTAGACAGGTATCTTCTCCCTCCTCCCCCTGAAAGGTGCCAAATGTGACACCAGTGGGGGGGGGGATCCAAAAAGTGGAAGTTCCATTTTTGGGTGGAACTCCACTTGAAAGAGCCCAGCTGAAGTAAGTGGGCTCATTAAGACCTATACAAAAAAAACCCAGAATGCTGAGGGAGATGCTCCATTATGGAACCAGTTCTGTGTGTGTAGACTGGGGAGTGTGGTATCTGTCCTGTGCGGTGAGTTAACGCCTGTGTAGCAAACTTCTAAAAGAGAGATAGGGACTGGGGCAGAACAAGGCTGCACCCAGTTGTTAGATAGGGAATCTACGTGTGTAGTAAGCGGTCAAACTGACCAGGATTTCTTTCCATGTTTCTTTTTGTTTTGCTGTTATATTTTTCACTGCATATAGCATAAATAAACCGCACCTTTGTTTTTTTTTTCACCTGCAACACTGTCTGCTGTGCCTGATTTTGTGTGGTGAACCCATCCAGGGGGTCACACACACCCGCTGCCGAGCTAACCCCCCCTATAACTTGTCAAGCTAGCAACAAAACATAACAATACCCACAGAAGAGAGTAGAAATAAATATATGTAAAGCTGAAGTTCAGGTATGGTATTTACATTAAGTGTAAGTAAGTGGCATAACTGTGTGGCCACCAAAAAAGATTGAATACATTGTAGTAAGCACCACTACTACAGTTATCTCCACTAGCTTCTGAGTCCTATGCCAAGCTACTGTCTTGCTGCATTGTGATGTAAAGTGTTCTCTGACTGGATGAGGTGGAGATTGTGATATTACCACCCCACCTCTCCATCTTATCCAATTAGAGAATGTGTTGCATTTATTGAGAAAATGCAAAATGTTCTCTGAATGGCACTTGTACTGAGCAAGCAACCTACTGTGCTCAGTAAGCAGAAGAGCAGTCACTCGACACGCACCAGGAAGATGGCAGTGACTACAGCAGGGTTTTCGAGTTTCCACAGGAATCCCATAGGTATGGCACATACATACTGGACCAATGTATATATGTAAAAATTACAAGTGTGATTGCATCACCAACACTACTTCTCAAAACAATATTACACAATGTGATCTGTGCAAATATATTACCAGTAAAACATCAAAGTAACACAGAGTAAGAATAAACTGCCATAAACAATGTGGCAGATCAAAATATTAAAAGAAACAACCAATGAATTACCATTGGCCCAAATATGCATAAAAAACAAAGTCCTCAACTGGTAAGAGCCGGTTCACATTAGAAGCGGCACGACTTGCACACGACTGCCGCGGCGACTTGCAAGACGACTTCTGTATAGAAGTCTATGCAAGTCGCCCCCAAAGTAGTACAGGAACCTTTCTTCTAAGTCGGAGCGACTTGCGTCGCTCCGATTAGAACGGTTCCATTGTACAGAACGGGAGGCGACTTGTCAGGCGGCTAGGTCGCCTGACAAGTCGCCCCCGTGTGAACCGGCTCTAACGATCTTTCACCAATGTGAAAAACATCTTGTTAAGAGAGATCTTCCAACATGTGTCTTCACTCCAGAAAATAAGCCTCTAAGGATAAAAGTATAATCACTCTAAACTTTAATGTGTGCCTCCAAACCCAACGCTGTAACCTGAGACCAAGCATCAGGGACACCAAAAACGGCAGCCACTACAACTTGAGGACCAATTAGCCCCATTTCTCAAAGGATTTGATTCCACACTGTGTGGGTAGTATGCGCCAACAATCATATACAAGACAAGAAGAGCTGACTCATAGTGCAGCATAAAGCTCTGCCATATGCGCCTTGTCCAAACAGAGGTCCTCAGGGGCTATGTAAAAACTTCCATACCTAAAACCGAACAGAGCGTTACACTTTACATAATTCTTTATTGAAAATAACATTTTGACAATTCTTTATTGAAAATAAAATTTTGTTAACAAGAAGAAAAAAACGTATCCAACACGGTTTGGAGGTTACAGAAATCCCCCTTCAACCAATGCCTAGTACCTTGACTGCTCGTCCATTGAGACAGCTCCGGTTTTACACTTAACAGAGACTTCCCTTTAGGAGTTTCTAAAATAGAGTCCATCGTTGTCACATTTGGGTCCTGGTAAAGGGATTTTTTGGCCCCTAAAACCCAATGGATAGCATATGACTTTTGTTATCAAACATTATTGGAAAAAAAAGAATGATGGACTCTTAAAACAAACCTTTGATGCTCTATTATTAGGTTTTTATGTAAATGTATCCATTTGGATGGTCCTTACCTCTTTGGGGAACCCCATTGTCGTGGAGCTGCTATTGTCATTCCATTAAGTCTCAATGCCACCTTTTGATGGGCAGGTGAGAGAATGGAGTCCACCGCATCTACTTTTCCTTGTGCTTACTGTAAGTATTGGCTACTTAATATAGATATTTATAAAATAATCTAAAAGGGTTTTTGCATGTTGCAACTGGAATTTAAAATAAAAGTTATAATCCCGCACAGACCCTTATTACCCAACAAGAGCGCTGGCATATTAATGACTCATACTTCAGCTAATTAGAGTGTCTGTTTTTATTTACCCAATTATTCTCAATATTGGTCCATGTATGTTTGCTGCTGAATGACTTCCCACACTGCACCTTCTGTTCACTGTAATCTTCTCTACGTTCACAGTTGGCTGTATAAATAAAATACACAAACATACAAACGCCCACACACTGACAAAGTACTTTCACATGTCTCACTGAGCCAACTAGCCTATAAACTGATAGCGAAGGCTTGTGATTTGAGTGGAATCCCTGAAACCTAGGTGCTGCATGAAGCCGTGTGTGTAAAATTATTTCTAGAGTCTCATATGCAGCTCGGCTTTGTTGCTCATAGATGTCCATTCACTCAGCTAACCCATTATTAGGACTACTATGGAATTATAAAGGGGGCTGGATTCAGGTGGAAGAAACCAGCTGTCTATTCCACATCTTCCAGCAGTGCTCCTATGTGAATGTTTGAAAAGGCAAAAAGAGTGCAAAATCATAGGCAGTTTGCAAATGACAACTTGTGTATGATCGTTTACAGTATGACATGCTTGTCACTGTGACATGTACAATAACAACATGTTTCTCATTGCATGGGAAGAGTTTACACCGCAATGGCAAATTTTCTCTTGTTGGAGGAAGAAAATGGTCTCTAGTATTTTAATCAGGTTTCTATAAGCTGGGATCGAAATTATTTTGAAAGCCAAGCCGATCTGGCAATAAATACTGTTCCCGTGCAGCCTCCCTCCTATATAACAAAGGAGAGCCAGCTAGCAGAGTGATGTATTTCATCCTCATAAATTAAAGTTGGACACAAGAAAATGTGCAGGACTTATCTACAGTGGTGACCAAAAATATTAAAATGTTATAACAAACAATAGAAAAATAAATATCATGCGCTAAAAAAGACACACAAAATGAATATAGGAAGCAATAAATAATAAGATACATAATAATAACATCCCAAAAGTGTCCATACAAGAAACAATCCAAATACGCATTAGTGTCTCTACAAGACCTTCTAAAATAATGTGCCATATGAGTCACAACCCTCAAGTGATCTTTCCTGCTCTAAATGTGATAGTAAATAGACCTCCACCCACACCTCCACACTGTGCAATCCACTTCACCATCTTCTGGATGATCTAAAAAATCAACTCTTGAAGAATGCCAACCTGGGCTCGCTTGGCTGGGCTTCTCCTATGGGTCACAGGGGTGCAATTCATTTTGCACTCCTGTGACCCACCCTCTGCTGATGTCACCAAGTTCAGTCCAAGCACCGCGTCATTCCGACTTCGGAAGTCTGGATCCACCAGGTGCCTGGACTGACGGCAGTCTCAGCCTCTCAGCGAGCCGCTCCCTGCCTTTCCACAGCTCAGCGCTCCAGTGAGCATGGAGGAGCAGAGCAGGAGAGCTGCTGATTGACAGGCAGCAGCTCTCCTCTCAGGGAGGTGAGAGAACCGAGCCATCGGCGGCGTTCGATGGCTCAGTTCTCAGTGCAGAGACAGATGCAGCATTGGTCCGATGCTGCATCCACCTAGGTAAGTATGATTAGGGAAAAAGAGGAAAACCCATACTTCTCCTTTAAGCTGTCCTTAAATTACCCTAGCAGATGTAAAGGAAGTATCTAACATTTTTCCTCAAGTGCAGACAAAGAGAGAAAACAGACCTGATCTAAATGTTCTCCAATTAGATTTATTTAAATTAACACTTAATAAACTTCATAAACATACTCAAAAACAGTAGCATAAAAGCATACTACAAATGCAAACATTTCTGAACAAACTAATTTGACTGACCATGTATGAGCACTAATGCACTTTTATGTATGGGATTTCATTATTTATTTTATCTTTTTTTTTATTATATATTATTATTATATCATATATTCATTTTGTGTGTCTTTAGTTGTGCATGGTATTTATTTCTATATTGTATATTCGTTATATTATTTTTATATTGTTTGGTCACCACTGTAGATGAGCGCTGCACATTTTTTGATTTCCAAGCCAAGCCAATATTCACAAATGCAAACAATTAATTTTTTCAGGATTAAGTGTTGCCAGATATTCTGAATATTTATTTGTGAACAGAACAGTGTATAAACTTGCCTTTGCAATGTTATTGGTTTGTAAAGAATTAATGTGTTCTATCTGCATATGTATCGGGGATAATGCCAGAATGGTTAACCTATTTCTACTATTAGGAAATACTGAATTTTATTAAAGGATAATGCCACCTTTTGCACCATGATACACATTACATCATTATTCATTTTTATTTTTCTGTAAATTTATGTGCATCTATTACTAGTTTGTAAAAGGTTGTTTTTTTTTTCTGTAAATACTGTATGCATGTATTTATTTTTTTTTGTAAAAGGTGGCGTTAGCCTAGATTATAAAGATTTTACTTGTGAAATGGCTACCTCCCTGACTGTTATTACAGCCTCAACACAGGAGTCTACCTTGTTTATAGAACAGAATGACACTTTAGTCCTTTAACTACCACTCCAATGTTTCTATTTTCACATGTGCAATAAAAGCATGGTATGTGTGAATTCATTAAAGCGTATCTAAACCCAAGAACACAATATCGATAGTATTGCAGCTTATGAGTGTGGTGGCTGCATTACATTTTTGTTTTTTTTGTACACTTGTTCAGATAGATGCTCTCTTCCTTAAAATCTTCCATCCTCAACCAACAGATACCCCTGCAGCTGATCATCTGCAGGGGTTAACATTAGAAGCTCCTTGTCACAAACACTTGTCAAAAGTGCCTACTGTACCTGCTCTTTCTGCCCCCTTCATTATTCATAGAATCTGTGCTATCACTTCCCACAATGAAAAACAATTTATGAGCGCTTTTCATTTTGCGGACTTATAGTACATCTTCTATGAATGAGGCAGGAGGGCACCCGTGACTAATTGAGAATTAAATACTTGAAGTGCAGGGAGGCCCCACTGCAAGGGTGGATTTAGTCAAATTCCTGGAGTTCAGGCTAGAGGTGGACAAAGTGATGTCTAAGAAAAACAGCTGGAAAAGGAGTTAGGAATACAGTATAAATATCTTTAAAACATCACTTGTAAGCCCAGATCTTTTGTATTTGATCTAGTTTTGGGCAACTATATTGTAAGACTGACATAAGCGTTATGAAGAAGGTTCAAAGGAATGCAATCAAATTAATACAGGAGATGGAAAATTTAATTCTCAATACAAGGATGGAAAGAGGCTATATTCACATTGGGAAAAGACGTCTTAGAGATTAAGTATACAGTATCACTCTCTCTATTGATAATTTTATCCTTGTGGAACTAGGGATGAGAGAAAATCTTCCAATAGACACTTGTTCCAGAAACAGCTAAGGCCCCTTTCACACTGCCGTCACTTGAAAGTTGCGCGATCTTGCAGCGATTTCAAGGAATGTCTGTGTAAACTGGAGGTTTACACCTGAAGTCGCACAGATATGAATGGTTATCATGGAGAATCATGGGGTATGACTTATCATGCAACTTTGCACTCCCAAGTCGCAGGACAAGTCGCACAAGTGTGAAAGGGGCCTTACAGAGGATTTCCATTCACTTTGCAGAGATTTCCAGCATGATATGAAGAAAGGGAAAATCTCCCCAATGGTACACAGATGGACAATAGTCCAACCCTTCTGTGCTCTCTCCAAAATTTCAAAGAAATCTTTTGGTTAGAAAAGCATTTTCAATTAGTATTCATTGGGCCCACCAGAGAAAGGGAGGAGTGGAGCCCATTGTGTGGCACCCAAAATGTGCCATGGCACAAATTGGGAATGGCTACAAAGTACAGCATAACGGGCATAGTTTGGAGGGGCATGGGTAAATAGAGTCTGTACACACTGCACACATTTGACGCGGTCCTTGTACAAAATACTCCAAATAATTTCCTGTTGCCTGTTCCTGTAGGGTTTCAGTCCCCACATCCAGCACCATTTACACTGAAGTGACTTTCTTTTCAGCATGCTGCAAAGCAAAATGTAGGGTCAAAAGTGTGCCAGGTAGTCAGTGAACAGAGAGATGATCATGCAAAGAAATGTGCATTTTAGGGTGGTAAAAAGATGTCTAAGTGAAAATCCCTGGTGAATTTTTAATAGCTGGGAATTCTAAGTTGAAAGCCCATCTCCAGTCAATTATAAATTTAATCTAGTTTCTCCTTCCCACCCTGGACTCACTCATTTACAACCTGCAATTTTACCTCACATTAGTCCAATGCCCATGTCCCTGGCTGGCGCCTCATGATTTGTGTGGACCAGTGATTCAGTGCTGCAGCCTATACCTGCACCAACCGGTTCCCTGCTGGTGATGTCATCACACCACTGTGGTCCTCTGAATCTTTATAGGACCACACCACTGGACAACAAATAGGAAGAGTCTACATCTCCCTGCCAGCAATGTGGACACCTGAAGAAGGGATCTCCTTCTTTGCAGTAGGGAAGATATTAGGGACCTTGAAACATCAGTTTGGTTTTTGAATTTCCTCAGTTAAAAAAAAAGACAGTAAGAACAATCTGTCAGAGGTCCTAACTAACCTCTGAAAAAAATGTGGTACCTGGAGTTTACGTTAAAATGATTCTGTATTATCGATGATCTTGCACCAAAGACAAAGGACTACTTATTGAGTTCAGAGGGAGGGTATATCAGCTGGAAAAGGAGGTTTCTCATGTGAGTAGTCTGCTAAGTTACTGGCAGGCAGTACATATCCTTTAAGCCAGGCCCAATCTGGAGGGAATCTGCAGCAGTTTTCTTTACTGCCGTGATCACTTTGGTAATAAGGCATATAACCCATTTTAGTTTTTTTTCTACCTGAAATAAAAACTGGCGCAGGTAACATATCTATTTGCTTTGTTAATGTGGTACATGCCATTCGCACCCTTTGTTAAAAGGGATTGTAAAGGTAGATTTACATTTAAAAAAAAAAATAACAAACATGTCTATACTTACCTACTCGCGCTCCTGGCCCCTCCTCTCTGGCCAGTGCCCCCATGGAAAGCCGCTTTCCATAGGGGAACTCGTGCGTGCTCACACTAGAGTCCCTCCCTCTGCTGCGTCCATTGACACAGACATCGGGACTCGGCCCCCTTCTCCCTTGTCACTGGCTTCGATTGACAGCACTGAGAGCCAATGGCTCCCGATGCCCCAGCAAAGCCAGCAAGACCCGGGACCAGATGGCTTGCACCCGAGGGTACTTAGGGAACTCAGTCAAGTAATTGCCAGACCATTGTTCCTAATTTTTACTGACAGTCTACTGACTGGAATGGTATCAGCTGATTGGAGAAAAGCCAATGTAGCACCAATATTTAAAAAGGGCCCAAAATACATCCCTGGGAATTACAGACCAGTTAGCCTAACATCAACTCTTGAAGGGGATGATAAGGGACTATATACAAGATTTTAGTAATGAGAACGGTATCATTAGCAGTAATCAGCATGGATTCATGAAGAATCATTCTTGCCAAACCAATCTATTAACCTTCTATGAGGAGGTGAGTTGCCATCTAGATAAAGGAAGGCCCGTAGACGTGGTGTATCTGGATTTTGCAAAAGCATTTGGCACAGTTCCCCATAAACGTTTATTGTACAAAATAAGGTCTGTTGGCATGGACCATAGGGTGAGTACATGGATTGAAAACTGGCTTCAAGGGCGAGTTCAGAGGGTGGCGATAAATGGGGAGTACTCGGAATGGTCAGCGGTGGATAGTGGGGTCCCCCAAGGTTCTGTGCTGGGACCAATCCTGTTTAATTTGTTCATAAACGACCTGGAGGATGGGGTAAACAGTTTAATCTCTGTAGTTGCGGACGATACTAAGCTAAGCAGGCCAATAACTTCTCCGTAGAATGTGGAAACCTTGCAAAAAGATCTGAACAAAATAATGGGGTGGGCAACTACATGGCAAATGAGGTTCAATGTAGAAAAATGTAAAATAGTGCATTTGGGTGGCAAAAATATGAATGCAATCTATACACTGGGGGGAGAACCTCTGGGGAAATCTAGGATGGAAAAGGACCTGGGGGTCCTAGTAGATGATAGGCTCAGCAATGGCATGCAATGCCAAGCTGCTGGTAACAAAGCAAACAGAATATTGGCATGCATTAAAAAGAGGATTAATTCCAGAGATAAAACGATAATTCTCCCGCTCTATAAGACTCTGGTCCGGCCGGACTTAGAGTATGCTTTCCAGTTCTGGGCACCAGTCCTCAGGAAGCACGTGCTGGAAATGGAGCGAGTACAAAGTAGGGCAACAAAGCTAATAAAGGGTCTGGAGGATATTAGTTATGAGGAAAGGTTGCGAGCACTGAACTTATTCTTTCTGGAGAAGAGACGCTTGAGAGGGGATATGATTTCAATATACAAATACCATACTGGTGACCCCACAATAGGGATAAAACTTTTTTGCAGAAGGGAGTTTAACAAGACCTGTGGCCACTCATTAAAATTAGAAAAAAAAGAGGTTTAACCTTAAACTACGTAGAGGGTTCTTTACTGTAAGAGCGGCAAGGAATTCACTTCCACAGGCGGTGGTCTCAGCGGGCTGCATTGATAGTTTCAAGAAACGATTAGATAAGCACCTGAATGACTGCAACATACAGGGATATCCAATGTTTTACTGACCCGGAAGTGAAGAGAGAAAAGATCTGCAGATGTGCACGGCGCTGGATCGAATGAGGCCTCAGGTAAGTAAAAGGAGAGGTGAGGGGGAATGCTGACACCTAAACATTTTTTACCTTAATGCAAGGAATGCATTAAGATAAAAAATGTTTAGACTTTACAACCATTTTAATCCCCCTGTGAGTAACACTCTGCCTGTTAAGCATAAATTGCCTAAAACAAAACCCAATTTTTGTTATCGAATTTCATCAAAGTCTAAATGTCCCCAGCTTTAAAGTGCAGTATAAAAAGTCCAGCTATATTAGATATTGTTGCCATCAACTCTTAAAGTGACACTGAACGATATCCTTTTTCTCTAAGAATAAGCCATGTATATCCACTACTTAAAGCGGGGGTTCACCCACACCGCCAAAAAAAATAAATATTAAAAGCCAGCAGCTACAAATACTGCAGCTGCTGACTTTTAATACATTGCCACTTACCTGTCCCGGGGTCCAGCGATGTCGGCAGGGGACGCCGAGAACCGAGCCATCCTAGGTGAGGGAATCAGGAAGTGAAGCGTTGTGGCTTCACTTCCCGGTTCCCTACTGCTCATGCGCGAGTCGCGCTGCGCATCCCTAGTGGTCCCCACTCTCTGCTGGGAGCTGTGTGTTCCCAGCAGACAGCGCGGTCGGGACAGGAAGAAGCATAGACTCCCATGGGAGTCTATGCCGGAAGTGGGTGCAAATACCTGTCTTTGACAGGTATCTGCACCCCCCTCCCCCCTGAAAGGTGCCAAAATGTGACACCGGAGGGGGGGAGGGTTCCGAAAAGCGGAAGTTCCATTTTTGTGTGGAACTCTGCTTTAATGGTCCTGAAATCTATTTTTCAGAAATGTGTTTATTGCTTTTTCCTGACACTTTGTAATGTCCTTTGAGCTCCTAAACCTTCCCCCCTGCCCACTTCAGTTTGTTGGAAATGAGCAGTGCACAGTTGCGCTCATGTGCACTGCTCTATGCACACTATATATCCCATAGTCCCTAGCCCATCTCTGGAGCAAGCAAGAAAGGTTGGCTACATTCCTACATACAGTGAAACCAACCTTCCTCTAATAGGAAGTTAGATCACAGCAAAAAAAAATAATGGAATTTGGATGGAGCTGAGCATAATAGAAGGTATTTTTTTAATTATCGGTCTATAACACACACTTTTTCCCCCTGAAAATCAGGGGCAAAGCAGGGGTGCGTGTTATACGCCGACAGCGTACCTCACCGAGCCCTCATCTCCTCTCCACTCGGCTCCTCGGCTTTCACTCAGCTTTCACGTCACACACACACCGTCCCGCCTCTGCCACCAGCATTGGACCAGTGTTCTGCCTATCACGGGAGCTGGTCCAATGGCGATGGCGGAGGCAAGACTGTGTATGTGTAATGTGAGAGCCGAGTGGAGAGGAGATGACAGCTCGATAATTTCCTGATTCAGGCTGCTGGTGAGGCTGCAAATGATGGTAGTCTAAAAAAAAGGCATTAATCAGGCTGCATTGAGGACAATAATCAGGATGCATTGATCAGGCTGCTTTGAGGACTTTATTTGGGCTGCATTGAGGACAATAATCAGGATGCATTGATCAGGCTGCTTTGAGGACAATAATCAGGATGCATTGATCAGGCTGCTTTGAGGACAATAATCAGGATGCATTGATCAGGCTGCTTTGAGGACTTTATTTGGGCTGCATTGAGGACAATAATCAGGCTGCATTGAGGACTTTATTTAGGCTGCATTGAGGACATTAATTAGGCTGCAGATGAACATTGATGGGCACTGACCCTTAATTTGCTTCAAAGTTGTTTATTTTAAAAATATGTTTTTTTCCTGAAACTTCCCTCTTAAAATTAGGGTGCGTGTTATACGCCGATAAATATGGTAAATAGATTTTTTTTTAATAAAACAGAGTTTACCATCATTTTAAATTGAGTGAAAGCTGTATATTAACATGTAGAACACCGGTAGGGGCAGACCAATCACAGTGCAGGAAGTCTTAATCTTAAAGGAAAATGCTCCAGGAACTTTTTACAGTGACAGGTACTGTAATAAATAGGGGACAGTAGAAGGAATAGCAAGGGTAATTTTTATTAATTAGTGTTATGCCAACTCAATGTCTGTAAATCAAAGATGATTAGGTAGCCCCCTGGTCCTAAACTGGGGCTACATGTAAATTTAGTTTTTGGCTTTAACTGTAGACAGCTCAGACTGATTGCATAGTTTAATCCTGGCCTTTTCCCTAAGCTCAATTTGGTTGGCATAGTATGAGATTGGACAACTAGGTTGAGCCAGCCCAGTAGGAGGTTCTTGGCCACTGGTGCATTCTGGGAGAGTATATATATTTGGGCTGGGCCATGTGCTTGCTCTCTTACAACAGGCCCCTGGCCTGTATGGGGCCTACTAATGCTGGTCCTTAGGCTGTCTTGCCTAGGGTAGAAGAAGCCAAACCAAGGTGGGAAGACCCAGGGGATGACCCTTGCTGGAGAGAGCCAGGATGAAGGCTGGTCTATCAGAAGTGCCTGGAGGATTCACCTACATTTAAAACGTGCTTACAGTGTTGCCGGGTCGGCTTAAAGGTTCTGACACTCTGAATCTGGATCTTGTTCTACATCTAAAACAGGGCTCGACAAAACCCGGGCGCCAGGTCGCATTTGCGACTAGAATTAGCGACCTGGCGCCTGGGGCATCCTGTGTCCGTTCGACACTCACATAGCTGCCAACTGTCCCGAATTTCCCGGGACATTCCCGGGACTTGGACTTCATTCCCGGATTTGTAGCGTCCCGGGAAATGTCCCGAAAAATTCGGTTCCGGTTTTTGAAACCGCCGCCGCCGCCGCTAGAGGTCGGCGGCCGGCGGAGACATTGTCTCCGCCGGCCGCCATTTTGTTGAAGTTCAGGAAGACGGCTGGGGGGGGCTAGACGAAGCTTCTGCGTCGCCGCCCACCCCCTGCCCCGCTCCGCCTCGGCCCGCCCCGCTCCGCCTCGGCCCGCCCAGCTCCGCCTCGGCCCGCCCAGCTCCGCCTCGGCCCGCCCCGCCTCGGCCCGCCCCGCTCCGCCTCGGCCCGCCCCGCCTCGGCCCGCCCCGCTCCGCCTCGCCCCGCCTACCCCCCGCCCCGCTGCCAGTCTGATATGGAAAGGGGCGGGGGTTCTAGGTGGGGGGTGAGCGCGCTCACGATGTGAGTGGGGGGTGGGGCACAGGGGACACCTGATGTGAGGGGGGGACACCTGATGTGAGTGGGGGGGGGGGCACTGGGGACACCTGATGTGAGTGGGGGGGGGGGCACTGGGGACACCTGATGTGAGTGGGGGGGGGGCACTGGGGACACCTGATGTGAGTGGGGGGGGGGGCACTGGGGACACCTGATGTGAGTGGGGGGGGGCACTGGGGACACCTGATGTGAGTGGGGGGGGGGCACTGGGGACACCTGATGTGAGGGGGGGACACCTGATGTGGGGGGGGGCACTGGGGACACCTGATGTGAGTGGGGGGGGGCACTGGGGACACCTGATGTGAGTGGGGGGGGGGGGCACTGGGGACAACTGATGTGAGTGGGGGGGGGGCACTGGGGACACCTGATGTGAGTGGGGGGGGGGCACTGGGGACACCTGATGTGAGTGGGGGGGGGGCACTGGGGACAACTGATGTGAGTGGGGGGGGGCACTGGGGACACCTGATGTGAGTGGGGGGGGGGGCACTGGGGACACCTGATGTGAGTGGGGGGGGGGCACTGGGGACACCTGATGTGAGTGGGGGGGGGGGCACTGGGGACAACTGATGTGAGTGGGGGGGGCACTGGGGACACCTGATGTGAGGGGGGGACACCTGATGTGGGGGGGGGGGCACTGGGGACACCTGATGTGAGTGGGGGGGGGGGGGCACTGGGGACAACTGATGTGAGTGGGGGGGGGGGCACTGGGGACACCTGATGTGAGTGGGGGGGGGGCACTGGGGACACCTGATGTGAGTGGGGGGGGGGGGCACTGGGGACAACTGATGTGAGTGGGGGGGGGCACTGGGGACACCTGATGTGAGTGGGGGGGGCACTGGGGACACCTGATGTGAGGGGGGACACCTGATGTGAGGGGGGGACACTGGGGACACCTGATGTGAGTGGGGGGGGGCACTGGGGACACCTGATGTGAGTGGGGGGGGCACTGGGGACACCTGATGTGAGTGGGGGGGGGCACTGGGGACACCTGATGTGAGGGGGGGGACACCTGATGTGAGGGGGGGGGACACCTGATGTGGGGGGGGGGCACTGGGGACACCTGATGTGAGTGGGGGGGGCACTGGGGACACCTGATGTGAGTGGGGGGGGCACTGGGGACACCTGATGTGAGTGGGGGGGGGGCACTGGGGACACCTGATGTGAGGGGGGGACACCTGATGTGGGGGGGGCACTGGGGACACCTGATGTGAGTGGGGGGGCACTGGGGACACCTGATGTGAGTGGGGGGGGGGCACTGGGGACACCTGATGTGAGTGGGGGGCACTGGGGACACCTGATGTGAGGGGGGGGCACTGGGGACACCTGATGTGAGTGGGGGGGGGCACTGGGGACACCTGATGTGAGTGGGGGGCACTGGGGACACCTGATGTGAGTGGGGGGGGGCACTGGGGACACCTGATGTGAGTGGGGGGCACTGGGGACACCTGATGTGAGGGGGGGGCACTGGGGACACCTGATGTGAGTGGGGGGGGGCACTGGGGACACCTGATGTGAGTGGGGGGCACTGGGGACACCTGATGTGAGGGGGGGGCACTGGGGACACCTGATGTGAGGGGGGGGCACTGGGGACACCTGATGTGAGGGGGAGCTCCGCCGGGGACTCCTGATGTGAGGGGGAGCTCCGCCGGGGACTCCTGATGTGAGGGGGAGCTCCGCCGGGGACTCCTGATGTGAGGGGGGCTCCGCCGGGGACTCCTGGTGTGAGGGGGAGCTCCGCCGGGGACTCCTGATGTGAGGGGGAGCTCCGCCGGGGACTCCTGATGTGAGGGGGGCTCCGCCGGGGACTTCTGATGTGAGGGGGAGCTCCGCCGGGGACTCCTGATGTGAGGGGTGGCTCCGCCGGGGACACCTGATGTGAGGGGTGGCTCCGCCGGGGACTCCTGGTGTGAGGGGTGGCTCCGCCGGGGACTCCTGATGTGAGGGGGGGCTCCGCCGGGGACTCCTGATGTGAGGGGGGGCTCCGCCGGGGACTCCTGGTGTGAGGGGGGGCTCCGCCGGGGACTCCTGGTGTGAGGGGGGGCTCCGCCGGGGACTCCTGGTGTGAGGGGGGCTCCGCCGGGGACTCCTGGTGTGAGGGGGGCTCCGCCGGGGACTTCTGATGTGAGGGGGGCTCCGCCGGGGACTTCTGATGTGAGGGGGGCTCCGCCGGGGACTCCTGGTGTGAGGGGGGCTCCGCTGGGGGCACCTGATGCAAGGACGGACTCTGCTCGAACATCTGAAGCAAGGACGGACGGCTGGTGGCAGGCGACGTGGCTGGTGACACGCTCAGGGATCCCACTGATTCTGCATTATGGTGAGTTGAATGATTTCATTTTATATTACAATGTAATAATAGAAATAATGCACTTCAATCATCCTGACACCATAACAACCATGGTGCCGGTATGATTGAAGCATTAACACCAGGTGTTTGGAGTATCTTTATCTGCTGATTGTTAAACTTTCTAGAATACACACGTTTTTATTGTGTAGGATCTGGGGCTGCTGTCCCGTCATTTCCCTCTCTCTCCCCCTCTCTCCCCCTCTCCATCCCTCATTCATTTCAGACTCTAACCACACCCTCTAGAGCCACGCCCATTTAAGCCACGCCCACAATTTCGCGTAAACCACGCCCATTTTTCGCCGCGGCGCGCTTCGCGCGCCGCACTTGTCTATTTTTGCTAGGCCACGCCTGCTGATGAATGCCCCGCCCCCTAATTATTGGACAGCTCCGCCTACAGCCACAAAAGTGTCCCACATTTTTTTTTTACAATGTTGGCAACTATGCACTCACCCCCCCTCCCGCCGCGATCGCGCTGGGCCGCGCCGGTAATTGAGGCCCCGGCTTTGCGGCCTACTGCAGTCCTATGGTTCCTGGTTCCTTCTGCAATCGGGCGCCCTCTGGTGGTGGCCGTTGGTATGACAAGACATCCACCAATGCTAATGGAGCTTTCCCTACCTGTTTTCACTGCCCGCTCATCTCCTTCCCTTTACTTAGAACCCCCAAACATTATATATATTTTTTATTCTAACACCCTAGAGAATAAAATGGCGGTAATTGCAATACTTTCTGTCACACCGTATTTGCGCAGCGGACTTACAAGCGCACTTTTTTGGGAAAAAATACTTTTTTTAATTAAAAAATAAGAAAACAGTAAAGTTAGCCCAATTTTTTTTATATTGTGAAAGATAATGTTACGCCGAGTAAATTGATTCCCAACATGTCACGCTTCAAAATTTCATCCGCTCGTGGAATGGCGACAAACTTTTACCCTTTAAAATCTCCATAGGCGTCGTTTAAAAAATTCTACAGGTTACATGTTTTGAGTTACAGAGGAGGTCCAGGACTAGGATTATTGCTCTCGCTCTAACGATCGTGGCGATAGGGGGGGCCCTCTCCTGCCGCCGATAAAAGTGATCTCGCTGCTAATCTGCTGCAGAGACCACTTTTATCTGAAAGAGAACCGCCGGCTCTTGAAGAAGATACTGGGGTTATGGAGCTAGCTGCTACCATAACTACGGTATTTCTCTTCAAAGACAGGACGTATATATTCGTCCTGCGGGAAGGAAGTGGTTAATTAAAATGAATTTATTATTTGTCACCTCCCTGCTTGGCCCCTTTCACTCGGGCTGTCTGATCAGGTTCGCCTGTCAGTTTTTCAGGCGGACCTGATTGGATCCTTAGCGGGAATATGGCGGTCTTATGTCCCTGCATGGCAGGAAATAAAAGCAGTCACATTAGTTCTAGTCGTCTCTGTGTAAATTTAAGATTGGTTAATTTTTATATTGAAAATAAAGCTTTGTCGGTCGTTTAAAAAAAAAAAAAAAAACCTGGCTCCTAACTTTTTTAGCTGGCTCCTAGATTCCAAGCAAATTTGTCAAGCCCTGATCTAAAAGCATGTTTGCAGTATGGCCGGGTTGGCTTAGAGGTCCTAGTACTGTGAAGCTGTACTTTTTCAGGATCCAAGGAGTGATCTGCTGCAGTATCTGAGACCCCTTACCCTCTCTCCTACTACCTTCTTCTAAAAGATCAAAAGGAACTAGCGCCCAATTTTTGCTTAAAACTCCCCCTTATAGCCATGGACTCAGCCCTGGGGTAAATGCTAGTGTGCTCCCTGCCTCTGGAGGTTTCACCCTGCCTTCAGAAGACGCAGGGGTGGCACTTCAATTAAAAAACAAACACTAAAAATGAAAATGGCATACGATCCAGAAATCTAAAATATACACACTTATATGCATATATAGATAATTTACACACTTGTTTATTGATTAAACTGCACAGATTTGTAATTTTGGTATTTGGTGTCCCTATCATCAATGTAAATGGAGAAAATAAATATTAGAATAGTATTATTTATGCAAATATATCAGTTAAAAAAAAAGTACATACATACATACATACTTGCAAACCTATGCACTCAGACGTTTGCAGGCGCAAATATCCTCTAGTATAAAAGTCTCAGTGGGAGGTGGCAGGTACAGATGGCCATAGAAGTGGATAGCTGTACACAGTCATACTTGGGCAAACACTGATGCCCATGCATGTGCGCATGACGTATCCCCCAAATGTAGAAGTTTACCCAAATCCAGCTCTGTACAGCAATTCACTTCTATGGCCAGCTGAATGCGCCACCTGTAGCTCTCCGGGCTCAGAAAAACTCCAGATTTTTACGCTAGAGGAGATTTGGGCCTGCAAACATCTGTGTGCATGAGCTCTTGTCAACCTAGTTGTGGGTCTGTTTTAGGCCCAAAATGGTCAGTTTTAGTTTTGTGTGATCTGCAGCCAAATGGCAAATGTCCACCTATTTTCTCAGCAGAGCCGATACTGCAAGCACTTATTTTGCAAGATAAATCAGCCTCACAGCTGTCGCAGAATTTACAAAGTGCTAAAGAGCCATCTTTAAATACGCACAGATATGTCCATTTTCATAGTGGCTAATTTATTATGTAAAATGTGTACAGAACGTAGTGACAGACTGTCAGCCACAAACATTACGACAGTTTTGATAAATGTCCCTTTATGTCCTGTGGCTCTCCCAATAGGTTTTTCAGCTGCTGTGCAGCCATAACAGCAGGATAAAGGATAACTGAAGGTCTCTATAATATAGCTGCTTTAACCACTTGTTGTCCGGGGCAATTTTTAAAAATGTTTTACATGCATATTAAAATTACCACTTTTTGCCAGTAAATTACTTAGATTCCCCAAAACATTATGTATTTGCTGAAGGAAAAGACCCTCGAGAATAAAATGGTGGCTGCTGCATTTTTTTATGTCACACAATATTTGTGCAGCTGTTTATCAAATGCAAATTTTCAGGGAAAAATATACAAAAAAAATGAATTTTATTGTGCACAAACAAAATATAATACCCAGTTTTCAGTAACATATAAAAGATGTTGCTACAAGTAAATACAAACATGTCAAGAATCAAAATTTCATGTACCTAGAAAGAACTCCAAAATACATGTACAGATTCCCATTGACTTTCTGCTCTTCGATATTCATATGTGATCCCCCACTGCATTAACCATTGGGAACTTGAGCAAAAAATTTTCACTAGGTGGTATCTTACTCCCTATCACATAGCCCAATTATCGGCAACCTTTGGTCCTGTAACAATATATGTAGCTTCTGGCGGAGTGTGTTCTAGCTTACCTCCAGTGTCTCAGGGATCTTTAACAGTCCCGAGCCAGGGTTGGCAATCCTGAACATAGGGATAGACAATTTCCCTGTGACTCTTAGGAAGATAATATCTTGTATATTCTTGGCCGCTAAACTATCACGAGACACTGGAAGAGAAGCTAACAAGCCCCCTTTGTGATAGTTTTGGGTGGGTTACAGGTACAATTTATCAGGGGTCTATTGGACTCCAGATGTCTCCCCTACCCTTCAATGCAGCTAATCAAGCACATATGGTGCTTGGTTAGCTGCTTTTCTGGCTGTAGCAGCCAGGGAATGACAGCTCTGAAACCAGTGATAAAAGTGATGAAATCATAATCGCTTCCAGCTTCATTAGTCACAGAGGAGATTGTCTGAGTAAATTGGCACATATCGTGGGCTGGTCGCAAACACTTTGATTACCTCCAATGTTACCAGATGACCAGAGGCTGAAAAGCAAGACATATGACCTGTTGTCAGTATAGTGATGTCCCTACAATTTGACACAATGAAGCTAGAATTTTTGAGAAACCAGTGTGTTGGCCCAATCATCCTCACACTGTTATATAGTGCTAAAGAGTAAAACTGGGGTACCCAACAGTTACTGTGCCCACAAATACAAGAGCAAAAATTAATTTCCTCCATGTCTGACTGTTACGGTGTTTGTATACATCACTGGTAGAGCAGAGATAGGCAGAGAGGGGAGGGGGGAGAAAGACGCAGGAGACAGATAGCAGGCTGCGGCTGACGGAATCACGCAAATGGACCACAATGTCAGGGCTCAGCAGCTATGATTATCGTGGTCTGTTTGCAGGGAAGGGTATAGCCAGGCCCGGATTAGACAGATATTTCAGGTGATACAGGGGTCCAAATGATACAGCACAAGCACTGTGCTTAACATGCTTTAAAGGAACAGGATCTTTATTTTTTGGGGTTAACAAACGCTTTAATTTCTCCCGTTTGGTAAGATATACCGTGTTTCCCCGAAAATAAGACATACCCATAAAATAAGCCGTGGCAAGATTTCTAAGCATTTGTGCAATATAAGCCATACCCGAAAATAAGACAGTGATAGGCGTGGCTATGCAGCGTACCGGTGCGGAACGGTAAAGAAGACGGGCAGCCCTTCTCATCTTCCCCATTGTGACAGTTGCTATCTCGGAGGTGACCAGAGAGGTGCAGGCAACCCCATCAACAAGGTCGGTTCCCCCTGTCAGCTCCCGGTCATTCTGTGCGTGCTGCAAGCTGAGGCATAGAGGGAGACATAAAAAGTGAAAGTAAAAGTCTCCTCAGTGAAGTGAGGAGCAGGACGCTCTGCTTTAGGTATTGTGTGTCCTCAGGGGAAGAAGTAAAGTTGTGCCTGCCTTTTTAATCAGCACTGTGGGTCTCTCTCCCCCAGCACCAACCAGCAACAGTCTGTGGGTCTCTCTCACCCCCCACAAACACCAGTACAGCTGCTGCTTAATAAAAAATAAGACATCCCCTGTAAATAAGCCATAGTGTGTTTTCTTGAGGAAAAATGGTATAGATCATTAAAA
This sequence comes from Lithobates clamitans, assembly GCA_037952925.1. NCBI lineage: Eukaryota > Metazoa > Chordata > Amphibia > Anura > Ranidae > Lithobates > Lithobates clamitans. The sequence continues at coordinate 5,877,540 of JBBGZY010000110.1, forward strand.
GCGTTTTGTTATATCTGTTTAATGAGTGCAAAAAAGACTAACTGTTCTTGTCATGAATTCAAAATTGTATATCTCAAGAAGCCCGATTAGCATTTTCAATTCTTATCTTGGGACTACAGATCAACCAGTGTTTATGTTGTTTGGATGGAAAGAAGGGCTTTAGTTTAGTGTTTTAGCAAAAGACCACTGTGCAGAGCTGACACCATTCAGTCCACAAGATGTTCATTCATGGAGATGCAGAGGCCTGTACAGCCTGCAAGAGCCCTTTGATTTATGTGTCTGCACTAGTGTAGAGCTGCTTGCTGCCTGTCTATGTTGGTCAATAGAGATGCAGCAGCAGTATGGACTTATCCACACATCCAAGTTTGATAGATGTGCAGGGACGGGTGCATGGCCTGAATGCAGACAGCGTGTTTGGGGGCACCCATCTCCATTGGCTAACACAGGCTGGCTGCGCACAGCTCTACACTGCTTAAGATGCAAAAACAATCAGCTCTTGCACACTGTATCGGCCTCTATACCCATATGAGCCCAAAAATGCAATGTGATGTTAGCCCACAACTTAGGAGTTGAATGCATCACTGGTACATCAACAGGTATTTCTCTATACTTAAAGGGTCTTTAAAGAGATAAACATGGTAAATGTACATGCATTGCAGAGATGGGCTGTATATTTTTTATTTTTCTTTGTCATACACTTTAAAGCATAACTAAAGAAAAAAACAAAAACTACATACAGTATATGATTCAAGTTTTGATTGTTTCACCCTATTTTTTTTTTTTTTTAATTCTGAACATTTAATCCCCATAAATACCTAAGGCCCCTTTCACACGAGGCGGACTCCGTTTCTACAGAGCCCGCCTCGGTCCGCAGGCTCAGCGGGAGATCTCTCCGTTGATCTCCGCTGAGCCGGCGGATGACAGGTCCCTCTCTGCTCACTGAGCGGGGAGGGGCTTGTCAGGCGCCGCTGCCGCCTATGGAGGGATCGGACGAAAACGGACAGCGTGTCCGTTTTCGTCAGATCTCACCCGATCCGATCCGCCAGCGACGGATCTGGACGTAGAGCCATATGTCTGCTTTTAGCGGATCTGACGGGGTCGGATGTCAGCGGACATGTCTCCGCTGACATCCGACGCTCCATAGGCTAACATGGATCGCCTGTTCAGGTCCGCCGTCAAAACTGACAGGCGGACCTGAACGGTCCGATCGTGTGAAAGGGGCCTTAGAATCGTTGTTTTGTCTACAATTTATTCTGCTCTCTCAATATCTCTCTTTGTAGTCACACATTCAATATAAGGCCCAGTTCACACTGGTGAGACATACGCTCCGACTTTGGGAGCACATGTCGCATGACGTGTATAAATCAATGGTTCCCTATGAAAGCCATCTTAACTGGCCCGACACAAGTCGGTTTGACTTTGGAAAAGTTTCCTGCACTACTTTGGCCCTACTTGGGCACGATTTCAGCCCATTGATTTGAATGTAAGCCACATACAAGTCGGATCATTGTCTTAACTGATCCGATTTGTACTCTGAGGATCTTGAGGGGGGAACCCCACGCCAAAAAAAAAAACACGGCGTAAGGTCCCCCCCGAAGACCATAACCGACCCTTCGGTCTGGTATGGATTTTAAAAGGAAACCCCACGTCAAAAAAAACATCCCAGGGGGTCCCCCCAAAATCCATACTAGACCCTTATCCGAGTATGCAGCTTGGCAGGTCAGGAAAGGGGGGTGGGGGGGGACAAGCGAGCAAGGGCCCCCAGATCCCGGGCCCCTACCACATGTGAATAAGTATGGGGTACACTGTACCTCTACTCATTCACCCAAAAAAGTGTCAAAAATAAATAAAAACAGTACACAGATTTTTGACAAATCTTGGGGCTGTGGTAAAGTTCCAGCACCTATTGTTTGAGAAAAAAAACCCTGCTTATGGTATTCCAATTTTGGAGAAGACTTCTACTCACCTCATACATCACGGACTTTGGTCCCTTGTCGTTTCATATTCCACTATAGAACTATTTTCAATTATATTTAGCAGGTCTACTGCTTATATTTTGTGTGTCATTTCATTCTAATTTTTCACAGGTGTATTCACAATTTTACCCACTTATGTTTATGTCCTAGCGCTGCACTTAATTACTCTTATTCTGTACTGACTTGGTTTGTTTGTGTGCTAGCAGCTTTTGGCATATTTTTGCTTTTGTTTTGTTTTGGGTTAGCGCAGCATTTTTTATATTTTTGTTTGATGTCATCCGGAGACCCTGCCCCTTGTGACATTACCGCTCCATCATGCCCCAGGTGTAGTGTCCTAAAGAACGATTTTAGGGACTTGGGAGCTAAATTGAGGAAAAGGACCTCCAAGGTAGTATTCTCAGGAATACTACAGTTACCTTCAGCCACACCAGAAAGGCAGAGGGAGATTAGGGAAGTAAACAAGTGGCTGAGGAGCTGGTATAGTAAGGAGGGGTTTGGGTTCCTGGAGGACTAGGCCGACTTCTCAGTTGGTCACCAGTACTATAGAAGGGACAGATTGCACCTAAATGAGGAGGGTACAGATCGGCTGGGAGTCAAGATGGAAAAAAAGTTAGAGGGGTTTTTAAACTAGGCAACAGTGGGGGGGTGAGGTGGAGTTAGTCAGCGCGGAACATATTCCAGAATGGTAGTGGAAAAGTAGTAGTAGGTTGCATTAGTGGTGGGTTGACTAAAGCACATAAACCCAAGGTAAGTATAGTAACATGTCCTAGTTGCAATCTCGGAACACCCAATAAGAGGATAGTATGCGACCGGTCTAAACTACGTTGGCATGGTCACCAATGCCAGGAGCCTGGCGGACAAGATGGGTGAACTAGAGATACTGTTGTACGAGGAGGATTTGGATTTTGTGGGACATTCAGAGAACTGGTTCAACAACTCTCATGATTGGCTGGCAACCATTCAAGGGTATACCCTTTATGGCAGGGATAGAGAGGGTAAAAAAGTGGGAGGGGTATGCCCATATATCAAGAATAATGTACAAGTGAATGTGAGAGATGACATCACTAAAGGAGCTAGCGAGGAGGTGGAATCCTTATGGGTAGAGCTCCAAAGGGATAAAGCTAAGGGAAAAATTAATACTAGGAGTATGTTATAGGCCCCCTAACCTGAGGAAGGAGGGGGAGACGTATCTCCTATCACAATTTGGATTAGCAGAAAGGATGGGAAGTTTTATCATAATGGGGGATTTTAATTATCCAGACATAGACTGAGTGGAGGCAACCATGCATTCATCTAAGGCTCGCCAGTTCCTAAATGTCTTGCAGGGCAATTTCACGGGTCAGATGGTAGACCCACCAACTAGAAATAAAGCGTTACTAGATCTACTGATTACCAACAATACAGACCTGATCACAGATGTGGAAATACGGGGCAATTTAGGAAACAGCGATCACAGTTCAATTGGCTTCAGTATAAATCACACAAATAGGAAACATAAGGGGAATACAAAGACACTGAATTTCAAAAGAGCCAACTTCCTTAAAGTACGAACCTTGCTGGAAGGCATAATGTGGGATAAAATCTTAAGAACAAAGAACACGGAGGAGAGATGGGTTTGCTTTAAGAGTACATTAAATAAGGGCATTAGCCAATGCATCCCATTGGGTAATACATTTAAAAGAGCGAACAAAAGTCCTGGATGGCTTAACTCCAATGTAAAAATGCATATAAAAGCAAAGGAGGAGGCCTTCAAAAAATACGAGGTTGAGGGATCATCATCAGCATTCAGACTTTATAAAGAATGCAACAAGAAATGTAAGGGTGCAATTAGGGCGGCTAAGGTAGAACAAGAAAGACACATAGCAGAGGAAAGCAAAAAAAATCCCAAGAAATTCTTTAAGTATGTAAACAGTAAAAAAAAGGGAGGACAGATCATATTGGCCCAATAAAGAATGAGGAAGGACATCTGGTTACCAAGGATGGGGAGATGGCGAAGTTATTGAATTAATTTTTCTCCTCAGTCTTCATGAGGGAATCAGGGAGCTTCAGTAACCAAAACTGCAGTGTTCATCCTCATGACACATCACAGGAAGCACCTCCATGGTTAACAGAAGACAGAATTAAAATTAGACTTGGGAAACTTAACATTAATAAATCACCGGACCAGAGGGCTTGCACCCGAGGGTACTTAGGGAACTCAGTCAACTAATTGCCAGACCATTGTTCCTAATTTTTACTGACAGTCTACTGACTTAAATGGTACCAGCTGATTGGAGAAAAGCCAATGTAGCACCAATATTTAAAAAGATCCCAAAATACATCCCTGGGAATTACATACCAGTTAGCCTAACATCAATAGTATGCAAGCTCTTGGAGGGGATGATAAGGGACTATATACAAGATTTTAGTAATGAGAACGGTATCATTAGCAGTAATCAGCATGGATTCATGAAGAATCGTTCTTGCCAAACCAATCTATTAACCTTCTATGAGTAGGTGAGTTGCGATCTAGATAAAGGAAGGCCCGTACACGTGGTATATCTGGATTTTGCAAAAGCATTTGAAACAGTTCCTCATAAACGTTTACTGTACAAAATAAGGTCCGTTGGCATGGACCATAGGGTGAGTACATGGATTAAAAACTAGCTACAAGGGTGAGTTCAGAGGGTGCTGATAAATGGGGAGTTCTCAGAATGGTCAGGGATGGGTAGTGGGGTCCCCCAGGGTTCTGTCCTAGGACTAATCCCATTTAATTTGTTCATAAACGACCTGGTGGATGGGGTAAACAGTTCAATCTCTGTATTTGCGGATGATACTAAGCTAAGTAGGGCAATAACTTCTCCGCAGGATGTGGAAACCTTGCAAAAAGATCTGAACAAATTAATGGAATGAGCAACTACATGGCAAATGAGATTTAATGCAGAAAAATTTAAAATAATGCATTTGGGTAGCAAAAATATGAATGCCTCTGGGGAAATCTAGGATGGAAAAGGACCCGGGGATCCTAGTAGATGATAGGCTCAGCAATGTTACCAAAGCAAACAGAATATTGGCATGCATTAAAAAGGGGTTTGACTCCAGAGATAAAACGATAATTCTCATGCTCTACGAGACTCTAGTCCGGCCGCACCTAGAGTATGCTGTCCAGTTCTGGGCACCAGTCCTCAGGAAGGATGTACTGGAAATGGAGCGAGTACAAAGAAGGGCAACAAAGCTAATAAAGGGTCTGGAGGATATTAGTTATGAAGAAAGGTTGCGAGCACTGAACTTATTCTCTCTGGAGAAGAGACTCTTGAGAGGGGATATGATTTCAATTTACAAATACTGTACTGGTGACCCCACAATAGGGATAAAACTTTTTTGCGGAAGGGAGTTTAACAAGACATGTGGCCACTCATTAAATTTAGAAGAAAAGAGGTTTAACCTTAAACTACATAGAGGATTCTTTACTGCAAGAGTAGCAAGGATGTGGAATTCCCTTCCACAGGCGGTGGTCTCAGCAGGGAGCATCGATGGTTTCAAAAAACTATTAGATAAGCACCTGAACGACCACAACATACAGGGATATACAATGTAATACTGACATATAATCACACACATGGGTTGGACTTGATGGACTTGTGTATTTTTTCAACCTCACCTACTACGTAACTATGTATGTGACTGATGGGCAGATTGCATAGCTAAAGTCTACATCATGCAGTTTACATCTTCCTCCTTGGAACAGAGATGTATTCTTTCACTTTTGCAATCAGCAGTAAACTCTTCTGCTGGCTGTTATGAAGAGCCAAAAAACTACAGCTCCAGTCACAGTGATAGACTGTGGATATACACACATTTTTTTTAAGTAAGGAAGAAGTATTTCAGCAATACTAATACAACATTCTGCATCCCTGATTAATGCTTGTTATCAATACTTAATGTAATGAAGGTGACTTTGGTAATAATTTAGGTGTTGGTCAAGCATTTCTTTTTGAGCAATATACCCATTTAATAGAGAGCAACACGTGGTTCACACTTTCCCCCCTTCCTGCCCAAGCCAATTTTCAGCTTTCAGCACTGTGTTTAAATGACAATTGCGCGGTCACGCAACACTGTACCCAAACATTAATAGTATCATTTTGTTCCCACAAATAGCGCTCTCTTTTGGTGGTATTTGATTACCACTGGCGTTTTTATTTTTTGCTAAACAAATAAAAAAAGACCGAAAATTTTGAAAAAAAAAAGTTTCCTTGTTTCTGTTATAAAATGTTGTAAATAAGCAAGTTCTCTCCTTCACTGATGGGCACTGATGAGGCTGCACTGACAGACACTGATAAGGTGGCACTGATGGGCACTAATATGCAGCACTGATGGGCACTGATGGGTGGCATTGATATGCAGCACTGATGGGCATTGATAGGCGGCACTGATGGGCACTTATGGATGGCACTGATGGACACTGATAGAAGGCTCTGATGGGCATCACTGATAAGAAGGCACTGGCAGGCATTACTGATGGGCACTGATTGGCATAGTTTATGCGCACTGAGTGGCATCCCTGGTGGTCATTCCTGGTGGATAATCAATCAGTGCAGACCCCCCCGTCAGGAGAGCAGTCGATTGGCTCTTCTCTTCTTGCGTCTGTTAGACGTGATAGAGGATAAGCCGATACACGGCTTTTCCTGTTTACACCGTGACAGCTGTTATTGGACACAGCTGATCACGTGGTAAAGAGCCTCCATCAGAGGCTCTTTACCTAGGCTCTTTATTGGTAGATCGCCCACGGCATGCCCCAGCTTGTTATCCTGAAAGTCGTCATATGACGTCCAGTCAGGATGACGAAACCACCGCCCGGCCGTCATTCTGCTATAGGCCAGGCGAGAAGTGATTAAACATACACATTTATACATATTATCAGATGTTGCTGACTGACATTGCCTTATGCTGTCCTAGTCTGACAACAGACAAACTATTCCAGCTAGTCTGATTAACAAACATGCTAATCTGACCTTTGCACAAACATACATAGTGGCTGTAAACTGTTTTTGGTGATCATGTATCTTCCTTTGTAGAGTTATGAGGGTCAGCAGGATTTTTCCTAAAGGAGAGGCAACCCCTCCACTTAGCAAACTTGCAATAGCTTTACTGTACTGAATGCAAGCCGAACCTATTTATAGTTGATCGTTTTTTAGCTTTACATAGTTCTTAAAAGGTAATAGAAGTGAAAGTATAGTCACAGCATGCCTAATATTTTTTTATATGTCTCACCTTTTAAATGTTTCTCAGGAGGAAGTGTAATGGCTGACTGCAGGGTTTTTTCTAACATAAGAGTGAGTCCTCATTAACATACATTACAATGCAAGATGCCCAGCCTTTACCTTTAACGCTTTGTTAGGACAGATGGTGTTCAAATCTAGTCACAATTGATAATGAAGATCTACCTGAACAGTACAGACAAGATTAATTATGGAAAACACTGATGCCCAGCCCCCTCCTAAAAAAAGAGAACTACATGATTTATTTGTGCTGGAGGGCCCAGAATAGAGCATCTAAAATACGTAACCAATAAAAAGTTATCCTTTTTTTGCTGCAAAAATGGATATACACTTTGAAGACATTATATACTGTACATTATATATACACATACACACACACACAGTATCTCACAAAAGTGAGTACACCCCTAACATTTTTTGTAAAAATGTTTTATTATATCTTTTCATGCGACAACACTGAAGAAAATTACACTTTGCTACAATGTAAAGTAATGAGTGTACAGCTTGTATAACAGTGCAAATTTTGCTGCTCCCTCAAAATGAATCAACACACACCCATTAATGTCTAAACCACTGGCAACAAAATTGAGTACACCCCTAAGTGAAAATGTCCAAATTGGGCCCAATTAGCCATTTTCCTCCCCGGTGTCATGTGACTCATTAGTGTTATAAGGTCTCAGGTGTGAATGGGGAGCAGGTGTGGTAAATTTGGTGTTATCACTCTCCCTCTCTCATACTGGTCATTGGAAGTTCAACATTGTACCTCATGGCAAAGAACTCTCTGAGGATCTGAAAAAAAGAATTGTTGCTCTACATAAAGATGGCCTAGGCTATAAGATTGCCAAGACCCTGAAACTGAGTTGCAGCACGGTGGCCAAGACCATACAGCAGTTTAACAGGACAGGTTCCACTCAGATCAGGCCTCGTCATAATCGACCAAATAAGTTGAGTGCACGTGCTCAGTGTCATATCCAGAGGTTGTCTTTGGGAAATAGACGTATGAGTGTTGTCAGCATTGCTGCAGAGGTTGAAGGGGTGGGGGGTCAGCCTGTCAGTGCTCAGACCATACACTGCACACTGCATCAAATTGGTCTGCATGGCTATCGTCCCAGAAGGAAGCCTCTTCTAAAGATCATGCACAAGAAATCCAACAAACAGTTTGCTGAGGACAAGCAGACTAAGGACATGGATTACTGGAACCATGTCCTTTGGTCTGAAGAGACCAAGATAAAATTATTTGGTTCAGCGTGTGTGGCGATAACCAGGTGAGGTGTACAAAGACAAGTGTGTCTTGCCTACAGTCAAGCATGGTGGTGGGAGTGTCATGGCCTGGGGCTGCATGAGTGCTGCCAGTACTGGGGAGCTATAGTTCATTGAGGGAACCATGAATGCAAACATGTACTGTGACATACTGAAGCAGAGCATGATCCCCTCCCTTCGGAGACTGGGCCGCAGGGCAGTATTCTAACATGATAATGACCACAAACACACCTCCAAGATCACCACTGCCTTGCTAAAGAAGCTGAGAAAGAAACAAGAAACTTTGGACCCAATTTGGACATTTTCACTTAGGGGTGTACTCACTTTTGTTGCCAGCACTTTAGACATTAATGGCTGTGTGTTGAGTTATTTTGAGGGGACAGCAAATTTACACTGTTATACAAGCTGTACACTCACTACTTTACATTGTAGAAAAGTGTCATTTCTTCAGTGTTGTTACATGAAAAGATATAAAGATATAATAAAATATTTACAATATATATATATATATATATATATATATATACACACACACACACACATACAGTTGCGCTCATAAGTTTAAATACCCTGGCAGAATTTATGATTTCTTGGCCATTTAAAAAGAGTAAACACAGTTAATTGATAATAAATGGCTTCAGCCAAACACTAACCATGAGTGAAAGAAAAGTTTTTGTTTTATCACTCATATTCTCTGAAAAATTGCCTATATATATATATATATATATAATTTGTATAATAAATGTGTCCAAATTGTTGATTTTATGTAACAAAGGCCATCAATGAATACAAAACTGTTCTATAATTAAAGTGGTAAAGATAGGAATGTCACATTTACGGAAACGGAAGCAATTGCATCCCAACATTAAACTAATGAGCCCATTAATAGATCCTCTGATATAGTGTGACAAGGCTTATGTAGATGGCTATTAGGAAGGCTGCTAAGCCTCTACATACTTCCCTCCACTGTCCTGTGCGCCCTGTCATGCCCACTCTTTAAGTACAGACATCTGTCTAGAACACAGGGGCATTGTGGGATCCGTGTATGGTTCCATTGTGTGAAATGCCCAGGACACTCTGCTTCTCTGGACACAATCCAGGCACTTCCTAGCAGCTGCAGAGGATAAACATGCAGCTATGTGGGTCAGCAGGGCCTGCAAACTAAGTCACAGGATGCTGTCCAGTCTAGAAAAAACCCAAGGCCACTGAACCCTGTGGCTGACACTGCAGAGATTAAAATTGGTGAAATCAAATCTAAAGGTTTTAACTGTTTTGCCGCATGAAGTCAACATTCCTAAATTGAATGAGTAACAAACACCTTTTGATTAGTTTAGAGAAAAAAACCCTGCACATGCAAGGGTTAATTGCTTGTTTAGGTCAAGGGGAACAAAAATAAATACATTTACATACCCAATCCTCCACTCCTCCCCACAGCTAGACCAGTCCCAGGCACATCTTCTCCTTCATGCTCCTGCAGTCTAGGGTCCTTACATCAACAAGACCAAAGCAGGGGCCAGTGTCCTGCATTGAATTTTACAATGCTGAGAGACAGTCCATCGCAGGAGTGTGGGGGGATGTAGGATCAGGTAAGTAAAACTGTTTTTCCTCTCCCCTAGACAAAACAAGCTATTAACCCTTGCAGTGCGGGTGCAAAACAGCTGCAAGGGATAATTTCCTAGTTGCCCAGAGTAGGGTTTTAAATATTTAAAAAACAATTGCTAAATTTTGGCCTTCGTATTAAAAGACCACACAACCTTTTTAAAGGCTAAGTTCACCTTTTCATAAAAAAAGTTCACCCCCGGAGGCTGTGTTGCATCATACTGCTTACAGCAGCTAGCAGTCACTAGTCAACATAACCGCTCTGACCAACAAGAGTCTCTTCTGACCCTTCTTTCTCCTGGGACAGCACCCTGGAAGAAAGAAGAGATTCTCAGTGGCCAGCACACCCACATGACCAGGCTGACCAAAGAGAATCTCTTCTCAGCCTTCTTTCCTCTGGGATGGCACCCTGGATGAAAATGGACATTGTGATCTGACAGCGTGGATTGAGTCTGCATGAACAAGGGAAAGGGCAAAGGTAGATTTTGTCTATTCCTGGAGTTGGGCTTTAACAAGGGACACTACTATTATATAAGGCAGAGTAAGGCTGGCTTCACACTATTGCAAATTGGATGCAGGATCTCCACATCCAATTCGCAATAGCAGGAGAATGTGACTGGCTCTCTATGGAGCCCGTTCACATATCTCCGATGCGGCTCTGATGCGAATTTGCACAGGAGCCCTGTGCGTCTTTTGGTCTGTTTCAGGTCGGAATTCAGCCCAAAATTTGGGCTAAAATCGGACCTGAAACGGTGAACCAGGACGCACCGGACCCCTGCTGTGAGCCGCATCGGCATCCAGTGTGAACCGAGCCTTAGACATCTTGCATTAAAGGTTCGGCACACATCTAGTTCTGGGAAGGAGATACGCCATGACCCAACATACGGTACTTTGTTTTTTAAGTTTAGGCCAAACAGCAACTGAGACACCTAAAACTGGGCAGTCACTTTAAGCTACCATATATTTTTAGATTGCACATATCCCTGAAAAAGGCTAAAAGATTAGGTAGGTGCTATAGCAGCTACCAGCTGGCAATAGGTTACATCATAAGTAGAAGTGTATATCACCAGCACACCACGGATCTTGAAAATGTTGTCCAAACATATTTCATTTGGATGTCTCACCCTTGAGTTGTTCCATAGGGGTTCTCCTCTTATCCACGTGCTGTTTTTTCACATATTTACTTAAGCCCTACTTCTGATCTCCTTTTCTTAGATGATTTTACTCTGTCTAAAATAAAATGTATATTTCTATATACATGATTGCCTATGTAGTCCTTTGTCCGCATTGTCTAATAAAGTCCCGTATTTTGGAGGGTCTTTCTCTTGTTTTATATACACTGGGATGATGGCATTCTCACAGCCCCCTACCATATATTTCTCAACGTATTTAGTACATAACATACAGTATAAATCTGACCGATTAGTTAATGCATGGTGCATAATTTTGATTAATGCACATACTGTAGCCTAGTACTTTCTTCAGCTTCTATCTAGTGCCCATACCCACCGAGAGGGTTAGGTATATGTTACAGGATAATTTACTCTGATGTTTGGTCTTTTTTGGTGGCTTTTATGACATCACAGTACAGCAAGTCAGGGGGGTGGCTCCTTGCACAGGTTTTTATTGGGCGGATGGCACGTTAAAGGTTCGTACACAATATTATGTGCTGGTTCGGGGGTCCTGCGTGGCTCTGAAATGTTGCACTTTACAGCTGTGATGTGACATGAACAATCAATCATTTGGACATTTTCAAGATCAGTGGGGTGCTGGCAATATATACTTTTTACTTCTAGCTACTAGACTTCTCTTCTACGGGAAGAGATTTCAATGACACATTTTTATTCTTTATCAGATATAGTATTAAAAAGAAGATAGAACTAGTTCACTTTACTTGCAAAGGATTGAAAGTAAACCATTTGACGTCTTCCAAAATTTTAACAGACGCTGTACAACACTGGTACAGGATGGCAGGGGGATTTATCAAGCAATTTACTGACAGAATCAGGCACTCATGTATTACAAATCCAACTGACTCTCACATATTAAAGGATTTTAGGTGGTTTTGTGTGCGTTGATGAAGTCCGCATCCGTAATCCCAAAATACTTGTGACAGTGTTTCTCTGAGCAGAATGAGAGAAATTGAGGAATCACGCTATAATCTTCCAGTAACTCTGTCTCATAAAATACAATTCCGATTCTGCCCTGCTGTGAGGATGATGTTTTCATATGCAGATGGTACTCCTAGACATCAGCCATCCTGAAAATAGTGTGGCAGTCAGTGTGTGATTACAGCCTTGTCACCTTGATCGCAGATCCCCCACTAACAAGCCTCATCAGCAGGCTTCTAGGACTAGTCAGGCTCGGGAGTCGCGGTGTGAATGAAGGAGATGGAAGCAGCATTCATTTACACCTCTGCAGACAGCAGCTCCGTGTGCGTCCTCACACCTCGCTTACAACGTTACAGCAGCAGTCTGGGCACCTTCTAGGTGATTCTCCTTTCACTAAGATAGAAGGAGGTGCACAGGAGAAATGAGCTTATATACCTTTCCTATGCTATTTCTTGGTGAAAATTTGTATGCACAGTGGCTTAGTGGTTAACACAGATCAGTCCCGATCAGGCACTATAGGCATGGAGTTTGCATGTTCCTCCTGTTGTTGTGTGTGTTTCCTCCGGGTACTCTGGTTTCCTCCCACACTCCAAAAACATGCTGGTAGAATAATTGTCTCCTCTATTAAACTGACCCTGGTATGATTCTTTACTGAGCACACCCATGGTGGCTACCTCACTATCTTCCCCAACAGCAGATGAAGTACTTTGGATCCCTAGGGAGACATACCCTATCGAAAATTTAAACTGAATGAAGTATCCATGGCTATGAGGTGCAGGGCCGGTGCTACCACTAGGAAAACTAGGCAGCCGCCTAGGGCGCACTGCTGCCTAGGGCGCCGGCCACTGGTGTTCCTACACTCTTCTCTCTGCAGCAAGCAACTAAGTCTCAGCATTAGCAGGCAGCCGCCGTTCCGTTCGCACATATTGTCAGAGGCGCAGCGTGGGCGGAGGACTGTGTCCCAACTCCCGAATGAATGGAAGCAAGCAAACATTCATTGATGGGCACTAGTAGGCTGCATTTGATGGGCGTTGGTGAGGCTGTATTTGGTGGGCGCTGGTGGGGCTGCATTGATGGGCGCTGGTGAGGCTGCATTTGATGGGTGCTTGTTAGGCTGCACTTGATGGGCGCTAGTGAGGCTGCATTAATGGGTGCTGGTAGGCTGCCCCATTATTACAGATGATTGTAACGTCACAATTCCTTACGCAAAATAGACAAGCAGAATCTTTATGTATGAAAATATTACTTTCGCATTTCTGCATATTTAAACACCAACTTCAGGAAACACAAGTGGGGCTGCACCTGCATAGCAAATGGTTAACTGCTTGTTTAGTCTAGTCTCTTTACACTTTAACCTTCCTGGCAGATGGCGCTCCCCCCACGCTCCGGCGGTAGACTGTTCCTCAGCGACATCACGTCCAATGCGGGGCTATGGAGCCTGCATTGGTCTTAATGACTTCAGGACTTTAGACCTCTAGATCATGGAGGAGACGGCGCTGAGGGGAATGGTCTAGCAGAGCAGAGGATCAGGTATGTAGATCTTTTTCTATGTCTCCTAGACCTAAATGAGTAGTTAACACCACAGAAGCAGCCCTACTTAAAGGGATCATTTTTACATTTCTTGAAGTTAGGCTTTGATAAAGCAAGGCTTCGTTCACATTGGTACGCCTGCCTTTTTCTAAACACAGGAGATGTCATCTAGGAAATGATACCTGACTTTTAGGCTACATTCACAGGGCTGATGGGATGCAGACTATTTGCTGCTTTTGTAGGTGGTTAAATGCAGCCTCTGGATGCAGCAACACTTTGTGCTATGGCTACATACACACTGACTGATTAGCTGCGGCCAGGTTGTGTGCAGCCAAAATTCTTGAGAAACGTCAACCCTGGACGCACATTGACTGCATCCAGGATCGCTCAGGGGCTTTATTTGCATGTAAGCGATTGCCTGCTAACTGTGCCAGCACTAGCCAGAGTACCAATTTGAACGCCGCCAACAGCAGCTTGCTCACAGTTTTGATTTACTAAAACTGGAGACTGCAAAATCTGGTGCAGCAGCGCATGGTAACCAATCAGGTTCTAACAGCTTGTTCAATTATGCTTTGACAAAAAAACCTGGAAGCGGATTGGTTTCTATGCGGAGCTGCACCATATTGTGCATGCTCCTGTGTTAGTAAATGTACCCTCCCAGATTACTTTATTCTGCATTTAGATGTCTCTGCTTTAAGGGCCCTTTCACACTACTACACTGACAAAAGGCAGTAAAAATGCATAAATATTTTTAATGCGTTTCTCGTGCATTTTCTGGTTAGTTGACTCCCAGTATGCACCTGTGAAGCACTGATATGCGACTCAAAAAGCAGGCCAAAAATGCAGCCACAATGCATTTTTATGCATTATTGATTTATTACAATAGATGCATCTTGCGGGACTTTTCAAAACGCACCGCACCTGCAGTGCATTGGTGTTCCTAAGGATTTAAAAGGAAATATTTTTATTGTGTTTTTCTTGTACTTTTAGCAAGTTAAGTGTGCAGTAAAAATGCATCAAGGGCCCTAAAACAAGTTTAGCAGTGTGGACATGTTTAGTTGTGCTTACATGTGTTTAGAGTGTCTAATTGGGTTCTGATGCACAGGATTCTGTTTTCTCTAAATGCAGCTAATTTCATCTAAACACAGGTAAAACCACAGTGTGAATGGCACCATTGAAAAATCATTGCATGCATTTATATGTGTTATATCTAAACGCAGGTTTGACAGTGCCAGTGTGAATGAGGCCTAAGGTGAAAAAATATTGACAAAGGGCTGCCATCTTGACCCAATGTTGTGACCCTTGCCAATGGTTTATATGGCCTTTACCTAGGCATGCCTACATACTACAGGGGTCTTTACAACATTTTGCGGTTCGTGTTTGTAGCTTTCTAGTACACAATCTCTGTTTTAGAAAATTATTTATTTTTTTAGGAGCCAATTTAGAGATGCCAATAAGTGAAAATTTGCAATCCATTGGAACCTCTGCCAGGGTGACTGCAGTGATTGCTAGAGTGAATGAATAAAAACTATACTGAATGTTATGGTTTCTATAAATAATGACCTCCCCTATGATTTTTTTGCAGATTAGTTGCAAAATTTCCTTATTAACCAGCAAACCACAAAAATCATTAAATTGTGGTTATAGGAGGCTTAATTAGATTTTGGAGGGAAGGGGATGCTTAAAAAGGCTTTTTGGTGTATAAAGTGTCTTTGGGGCAACAGTGTTTTCTTTCTGATCAAAGCCGTAAATATAATGTATAATTAAAATAATGTTTCTGGTGGAATTAGCACTGGCTGGACGGCAAAACAGCAGAAGCAGCAAAGCAAAGACAATTTTTTTTTTTTAAACTGAGAATTCTTTTTCAACCACACTATTGGTCTTGTGGCAGGCTGACACAGCTGTATTGTCAAGGTTGTTGAGCAGTTATAGGCAATAGTGGCACAAGTAACAGAATTTACCATTTTTTTGCAGCAGAGTTAGCAGCAACATTGTCTTTAGAAACATGTAAACTAAATTAAAAAGGTAACAACAGTCCTATTTTATACATAGGTACTTATAAAAAAAATCTGCATAGCTGTTCATCCATTGAAACTGTATTCATTATGTGTAATAAGGGGAAAATGTAATGTTCTGAGGCTACATTCTCTACAGAATGAATGTTATTCATGGGGGAAAAAAAAACTGTAAATGAGGAAAATGCCACATTATGGCCACTAGAAGGGGCTGAGGAGCATGTGTAGCTCCTATGCTACTCAGCACCAAAAACAAATGTACTTTGTTTAGATGGATGAACAAATATGCAAGTTTTTTTTATACATACACCCCATTGTTTACATCTGGCACCCTATGGCACTGTTATATTTATTTATTTGTCACAACTCCTATCACTTTTGCAGGATAGCTTGGTCTACATGCAAATGTGGAGAAAATGGACATAAAAGCATGTGAAATGAAAAAAAAAAAAAAAAGGAATATGTACACTGAATACTATCACTATAAATATTAACCACATTTCAGTTATCAACTATTTTGGTGATATTAGTCCTTTAAAGGGGTTGTAAATCCTATGCATTAAGGTGAAAAAACACCTGGTAGTGACCGGCCCCCCTGCCCCCCCGTTCTACTTACCTGAGCCCTGGAATTTCCCTCACCAGGGACATGCTGTCCCTCTCTCCACAGGGCCCCGGCTCTTGATTGGACAGATTGGATAGCCACCGGCTCCTGCTGCTGTCAATCAAATCCAATGACGCAGGCACTGGGGGGCGGGGCCAAGTCCGGCATTCGTGTCTATGGACACAAATGCTGGACTCGGGAGCGCACACGAAGGTAACCTCCCCTGGGAGAGGGCTTCTCCTAGGAGGTTATCTGATGCCAGGAGGAGCTGCGAGAGCCACCGAGGGACCCCAGAAGAGGATGTTCGGGGCCACTCTGTGCAAAAGGAGCTGCACAGTGGAGGTAAGTATGACTGCTAGCTAGCTGCCATAACCCCGGTATCCTCTTGTTCGGCCGGCGGTCCGGTTTCAGATAATAGTGGTCTCTGTGGTAGATTCGCACTCCCGCCGCGCTCCGATGCCCTCCGCCGCTTACCGGAGCCGTCTGCAGTGGCGGAGGTGACAATGCCATAGCATTGCAGGGCGGAAGCAACGTCAAAACGTGACTTCCGCCCATAGCTCTTAAAGGGCCATTTTTTTTTTGTTTTTAACCACTTAAACCCCCTTAATAACTAGACCAATTTTCAGCTTTTGGTGCTCTCACATTTTGAATGACAATTACTCAGTCATGCAACATTGTATCTATATGAAATTTTTGTCCTTTTTTTTTCACACAAATAGAGCTTTCTTTTGGTGGTATTTAATCACCGCTGGGTTCTTTATTTTTTGCGCTGCGAAAAAAGACCGAAAAATCTGTAAAAAAATGCAGTTTTCTTCATTTCTGTTATAAAATTTTGCAAATTAGTAATTTTTCTTCATATATTTTGGCCAAAATTTATACCGCCACATATCTTTGGTAAAAATAACCCAAATCGGTGAATATTATTTGGTCTTTGTGAAAGTTATAGAGTCTATAAGCTATGGTGCCAATATCTGAAAATTGATCACACCTGAAGTACTGACGGCCTATCTAATTTCTTGAGACCCTAACATGCCAGAAAAGTACAAATACCCCCCAAATGACCCCTTTTTGGAAAGAAGACATTCCAAGGTATTTAGAAAGATGCATGGTGAGTTTTTTGAAGTTGTCATTTTTTCCCACAATTCTTTGCAAAATCAAGTTTTTTTTTTTTTACTTTTTTTTTTTTTTTTCACAAAATTGTCATATTAGCAGGTTATTTCTCACACACCGCATATGCATACCACAAATTACACCCCAAAACACATTCTGCTATTACTCCTGAGTACGGCAATACCACATGTGTGAAACTTTTACACAGTGTGACCACATACAGAGACCCAACATGCAGGGGAGCACCTTCAGGCGTTCTGGAGCACCCAGGCCAATTCTGACATTTCTCTCCTACATGTAAAAATCATCATTTATTTGCTAGAAAATTACACAGAACCACAAAACATTATATGTTTTTTTAGCAAAGACCCTAGAGAATACAATGGTGGTCATTGTAACTTTTTATCTCGCACAATTTTTTTGTGCTTTAAAAAAAAAAAAAAAAAAAACAGTAAAGTTAGCCCAATGTTTTTGCATAATGTGAAATATGAAGTTACGCAGAGTAAATAGATACCCAACATGTCACCTTTCAAAATTGCAGACGCTTGTGGAATGGGGCCAAACTTCGCTACTCAAAAATCCCCATAGGCGACGCTTTAACATTTTTTACTGGTTACATGTTTTGAGTTACAGAGGAGGTCTAGGGCCAAAATTATTGCTCTTGCTCTACCGATCGCAGCAATACCTCACATGTGTGGTTTGAACACCGTTTTCATATGTGGGCGGGACTTATGTATGTGTTCGCTTCTGCATGCGAGCACACAGGGACAGGGGCGCTTTAAAATTTTTTATTTTTTTTTATTGTTCATATTACTTTATTTTAGTTTGATGCTTTTTTCCAAAAAAAAATTTTCTTTGACCACTTTTATTCCTATTACAGGAAATGTAAACATCCCTTGTAATAGGAATATGGCATGACAGGTCCTCTTTACAGTGAGATATGGGGTCAATAAGACCCCCCATCTCACCTCTAGGCTAGGAAGCCTGAAATAAAAAAAAAAAAAAAAAGATCCTGACTTCGATCGTAGCAGTGAGTCGGTAGAAGCACCAGAGGGCGGTGGGAGGGGGGGACATCCCCTCTCGCCTCCCGTAAGAACGATCAAGCAGTGGAAAAGCTGCTATGATCGTTCTTATGGTGTAGGGAATCGCCGGCTAAAAAAGTTGATATCTGAATGATGCCTGTAGCTGCACCCATCATTCAGATATCCCCACACAAAGTCAAGGACGTTGTATGACAGCGGGCAGGCGGGAAGTGGTTAAAACGCTTTTTTTTAACACAAAGTTGTCCATTTATACAAAATTTCTAACACATAGCACGTACATACCAAAAATGACACCCAAAATAGATTCTCCTACTCCTCCTGAGTACAGCGATACCACATGTGTGAGACTTCCACAGCCTGGTCACATACAGAGGCCGAGTATAGCAGAGCATGGCAGGGTATGGCCGAGCATGGCTGGGTATGGCCGAGCATGGCTGGGTATGGCCGAGCATGGCTGGGTATGGCAGGGTATGGTTGGGTATGGCAGAGTATTGCGGGGTATTGCAAAGTATTGCAGAGTATGGCTGAGTATGGCAGGGTATTGCCGAGTATGACTGGGGATCACCGAGTATTGCAGAGTATGGCTGGGTATGGCAGAGTATTGCGGGGTATTGCAGGGTATTGCAGAGTATTGCAGGGTATTGCAGGGTATTGCAGAGTACTACGGGGTATTGCAGAGTATTGCAGGGTATTGCAGAGTATTGTGGAGAATTGCACAGTATTGTGGGTATTGCAGAGTATTGTGGGGTATGGAAGAGTATTTCAGGGTATTGCATAGTATTGCACAGTATTGTGGGGCATTGCAGAGTATTGCACAGTATTGTGGGGTATTGCAGAGTATTGCACAGTGTTGTGGGTTATTGCAGAGTATTGCACAGTGTTGTGGGGTATTGCACAGTGTTGTGGGGTATTGCACAGTATTGTTATTAAAAGCAATACAATATTTTTAAATAAAATGTCTTTCAATATTGCAGCAGCGCTTCATGTCCAGATCGCCAGGACACACTTTCATATACAGTTCATTATATGAAACAAATATTGTGGTGAGGATCCTATATGTTCTGTGAGATAAGGTATTTCTTCCACCAAGCGTTACACCACGTGCGGAGAACCCCTAATGAAATTGCACTCACCAGAGATCCAGCAAACATCAGCTTTGAATGGTAATAATAGGTCTGCACCGATTCTAAAACGACCACCAGATGTCAGCATTACCCTCGGTAGCTCCAATAAAATATGTGGGAGAAATGGAATGTCCACATAGTGTGATATTGCTAAAACACTTTGTTTAAAGCATCCAGATATTCCCCCATAAGTAATAAGCGTACCAAAGAGTATTATAAAAAGAGCAAATAAGAAAGTGCACTGTGCCTGTTGCGTATTCCAACCGGGCAGGTGTTAGGAGCGTTTGCCGTATGGAGCTAAAACTATACGCTTCCTGATTCCTCCCTGGTCTGTGGAGCGCAAGCGTCACTTCCGGTAGTTCACGTGTGTGACGCGTTTCGTCACTTCTGGACTTCGTCTGAGGTTGTGAACTACCAGATGAAAGGCCGATATTTATATAAGTGACAGGTATAGCAACCAGAGGAGCCAAAACGCAAACGGGGCCATAAACCCATGCCCATATGCAAGTTACTGTCATTAAACTTATTTCTCAATAAGATACATTTATGGTAAATGGTAACCGCCATCACTAGGTACTTAAACTACATATTAAAACATATGAAATTATGTGCAAAATGTTAATGTATGATAAATATTATGATTAATAGTATTCAAATATTTAAGACACGTCTGAATGACATTATACATCTGAATAGCAAGAAATTGAAAATCAATGGTTGATACCCAAATAAATTCAATGCATATAAATATAATGGATTCAAATGGAAGATTAAAATAGAATTAAAATGGAAATAATCATGCAGTTAAAGAATTACTATATGATAAAACTAGAATATAACTAAGTGTCACTGATGAAACAATTAATATCTAGCTCAATGTTGAGGCCCTTGGGGGAGATCACATCCACAGAATAAATCCATCAAGTTTCACATTTGGATAATTCGCGGATGCGAATTCAACAGCATCTCCAACCCCCCAAAATTCTAATCCTGTGGGATCCCTATTATGTTTCAACTTAAAATGTAGTGAGACATTGTGGTCCTTGTAACCTATTTTGATATTATGTATATGCTCAGCGATTGTCACGCGTAATAGTCTTTTCGTGCGGCCTATATAGCATATACCACAAAGGTGCTGTTACACGTGATGAACTGTTTAATATCAAAATTCCGAATACTAACAGGGAAAATGAAGTTATCAATGCCCCTGAGTGGTCTAGACACCTCTCTGCCTTACACTTCCTGCACGCAAAAAAGCCATTTCGATCCCAGAATGTCTGGGGGGGGGGGTGCTTAGGAGGATCAATCACTATTTTGTCACCAAAACTCGTGGTTTTCCTATAGATAAACTGGGGTGTGGTAGGTAGTGCAGTGGAGACCCAGACAAGATCCGGAGCGTGCTAGAGATGCCCGCCGCTACAGACCTGGCCACGAGTTCAGGAAGAACTGGAAGAGAAATAAACCTTCCGGACAGAAATCCTCAAAGACAGCCTCTTCTGGGGGACGTGAAGCTTCCAAGTCCTTTTGATATAGGACCTGTCCAGGCAGAGCAAGTTGGGGCCCGTTTACTCCTTTTTCAGCACGTCTGGGCAACCGCGATCAGGGATTACTGGACCATCAAAACAGTCTCCTTAGGTCATACTTGGGTATTCAGCAGTCCACCCACACACTGGTTTGTACCCACAGTCCTACCTCACTTGGAAGAGAAGAAAAAAGTTCTTCCCATATACAGACTCTCTGGTGGCTCAAGGCGCTGCCATTCTGGTACCAACCGAGGAAAGATTTCAAGGGGTTTACTCCCCCCTTTTCAGAAGGAAACTCTGCTAACAATTCGTCAATACAACCAGGCGACTGGCTTGTGTCCATAGACCTGAAAGATGCCTATTTCCATGTCCCGATAGCGAGGGAGTTTCAGAAGTATCTTCGGTTTGCAGTGGACCAAATCCATCTCCATTTACATGTCTCCCGTTCGGGCTTACAACATCACCTCGGGTATTTTCGAAGCTCTTACTGGCTGTTGTGGCACTAATCAGGGTCAGAGGTATCCGGCTGAATAACTATCTGGACGATCCGCTTTTACTTTCTCTAGACAGGGAGCAGCTGTTAATACATCAATCTCAGGTTATCTCCACTCTGACCGAGTTCGGTTGGCTGTTGAACAGGAAAAAGAGCCATCTAGAGCCAACACAGTCTCTAATATTCACAGTAATATAGCCACAGCCCCCATGGTGAAATGGGCACAATGGTAGATTCAGAAGGGTTTCCTCCAACAGTGGGATCTAGGATTTCGAGACCATTTTGTCCGGATAACCCCTTCAATGTGGGAGAGTCTTCCCTGGTGGCTGCAGCGGAAAAATCTCCTCAATTGCATTCCATAGCACCCGTCTTCCTGGATCACGGTGACAACGGATGCCAGCAACAGAGGCTGGGGCGCTCTCTGTCTGACGGAGGTAGCTAAAGGCAAATGGGATTTCCCATCCCGAGGGGTAATGTCGAATGTTCTGGAGCTCCGAGCAGCCTTCTGTACTCTACAAGCATTTCTCCACTTGACATCAGGAGCCTCAGTTCTCCTAAGACTGGACAATACAACAGCAGTCTCGTATATCAAGAGACAGGCAGGTACACGCAGTCTTTCCTTACTGAGGGAAGTAGACCCCACCATGTCCTGGGCCCAGGCGAACTTGGCAAATCTGACAGCTGTTTATCTCCCCGGAATTCAGAACATCCGGGCAGACTTTCTTTCAAGGGTTTCCCTGGACAACAACGAATGGTCTCTCCACACCGAGGTGTTCAACTGGGTCCTGTCTCTGGGAATCATGCCAGAGGTAGAACTGTTTGCCTCCCCGTGCAACTTCAAACTGAAGAGGTATTACAGGAGATGTCGTTGTCCCCAGGCCTTCGGAGTGGATGCTCTGATGGACAAGTGGAGAGTCCACAGGTCCTATTGCTTTTTCCCCAGTTCCTGTCATTCTCCGATTTCTATTGAGACTTAGGTGGGAAGAAGCGGAAGTAGTGGCAATTGTCCCGTATTGACCCAACAGACCATGGTTTCCTCTGCCGATGCAGCTCAGCTTCCGGGATCCAGTTTCTCTCCCTTCCAGACCAGGTCTCCTGTCGCAGGGAACGACTCTTCACCCATGCCCAACCCATCTGAACCCGATGGCTTGGTTTTTGAGAGGGGAAGGCTGGAAGCCATATGATGTCCAAGTAGGGTTATCGCAACATTGCTGAACGCCAGAAAAGCAATACCAACAGAGTTTACAAAAGGATTTGGTCGAAATTTGCAGAGTATGTTTCCACCACTGACGGTTCCTGTAATGATCCAAAGATACAGGATATCCTAGGCTTTCTACAAACAGGCCTGGATCTTTCCTATCAGTTAGTTCTTTATGGGTTCAGGTTTCTGCTATTTTTTGCCTTCACAGGTGTATCCTGGGCCAGACACCCTCTTACTAGGCGGTTTTTCAGAGGAGCAATAAGACTCAGACCTCAAAAGAAAGCCGAGATTTTCCAAGTGGGACCTTCCTCTTGTCCTGGATTTCTTCTCATGAAGAGAAATACAACATATGGATCAGTTATCAATTAAAGAACTTTCTCTCAAAGTTGCCTTTCTAGTGGCCATAACATCGGCTAAGAGGGTTTCCGAAATTGGTTCTTTAGGATTCAAGGAACCATTCCTAACTTTTTTTCCTGATCGAGTGGTCTTGATTCCTATGTTAGGATTAAATCCCAAAGTAACATCTGTCTTCCATTAGAATCAGGAGATTGTTCTTCCTACGTTCAGGTCTATTGAGGACTCTAATATTCACCCACTAGATGTTGGAGAAGTTTTGAAACAATATTTAGAAGCCACAGCTTGTCTGAACATCTGTTTGTTCTCTTCCATGGAAAAAACAAAGGATTGTATGCTTCTTCTAGAACCATTGCAGCGTGGATTGTTCAGGCCATTCAGTGGGCTTATAAGTCTAAGGGTTTGGCTCCTCCGGAGGCAGTGATCGCTCATTCTACCAGGAGAGTTTCTACATCGTGGGCAGCCTCCCCTCATGTATCCCCGGAAGTAATCTGTAAATCAGCCTCATGGTTGTCGATTAACACATTTATGACAAACTATTGCATAGAACTGGCTTCTTTGTCTTTAGGTAATTTTGGTTTGCATGTCTTATCTGTGGACAGTGCCAATTAAACCTTTTCTTCTTTAACCAGCAATTGCCCATCCAGCTGTGTATGGCTAGTTATTTCCCATATGTAGGCTGCCATGGAGTCTGTCAGGAAAACTGAAAATTTATATCAAATACTTACCGTAATTTTCCTTTCCTGATGGACTCCATGGCAGCAGGAGTTCCCTCCCATTTGCTGGAGTATGTTACAGAACACGGTCTCTGACTAGAAGCAAAGACTTATGGGAGTGGGGTCCTATGTGGTATGAGAGGCGAGATTAACCCATTACGTAGGCTGCCATGGAGTCCATCAGGAAAGGAAAATTACGGTAAGTATTTCATATAAATTTTCCGTTTTAACTTGTAAACAACAAATCTCAAAATGAGGCTCGGTCCTTAAAGCGGAGGTCCGCCAAAATTTTTAATTTTTTTTTTTTAAAGTCAGCAGCTACAAATAATGCAGCTGCTGACTTTTAAAATATGGACACTTACCTGTCCAGGGCGCCCGCGATGTCGGCACCCGAAGCCGATTTGTCGCTCGGCTCTCGGGTGCTGCCGCCGCCATCTTCGGTAAGGGAATCAGTAAGTGAAGCTTTGCGGCTTCACTTCCCGGTTCCCTACTGCGCATGCGCGAGTCATGCTGCGCAATCCAGATGGTGCCTGCAGACAGCGGGGGAGGGAAAGAGGCGTAGACTCCCGTGGGGGCCTATGCCCAGAAGTGGGTGCAAATACCTGTATTATACAGGTATCTGCACCCCTCCCCCCAGAAAGGTGCCAAATGTGACACCGGAGGGGGGGGAGGCTTTCGAAAAGTGGAGGTTCAATTTTTGTGTGAACTTCCGCTTTAAGTTGTTAGGGCACCAGATTTCCTTTGCCTAATACTCCTGGGATGCTTCCAGCCTGCCTGCCATGAGCAAATGGTAAGGCTGCATTCTCACCTGAACCTTCACACCTATTTTTTTTTAGGCAGAAAGTCGCACGTTTTTTGCAGCAATTTTGTAAAGGTCAAAAGGTCACCAATGTAAAAAGCAGAAAAACGCCTGTAATCTGCCTAAAAAGAAGCTCATGTACTTTTTTGAGCTTCAGGCGGTTTGATTCAGGTGACAAAACGCTCAGATGTGAACAGGAGCCATTGAAAGGAATAGGATTTTGCTTGTTGGGCGTTTTACGAGCTGAAAATGCACAGGTGTGAATGCACAGGTGTGAAGATTGTGCTGAATAATGGACTCTGGAATGTATGGAGCCTGCATGCACTGGAGTGTTCTTTTCACATATGGTCTAACTAGAGCAAAATGAGAAAGTAAACTTATCATTTGATTTGTTTTAAAAGGTTAGGAGGTCTCCTGTGTAAGTCATTATTGAGAAAATTCCCTGGATAAAAGGTGATAAAGATTACTGAAACAGTAACTCAAAGTTTTGCAATTTGTACTGTTTACACTTGAGTCACTTCTGCACAAAGAAGATTCTGATTGCTGTACCAAATAAAACTCCCTCTTACACCATCGACCATTTGAAATAGGTCATTACTGCCAACCAGAAGAACAGATGATTAACCAGACAGAAAAACATGGAAAAAGAAGCTTACATCAAAAGCAAAAAGAGTGCCAGTGGAGATAAACTTGGGAAATAATTAAAGTGGTTCTAAAGGCAGAAGTTTTATTTTTTACCTTAATGCAGCCCCCCCCTCACACTCTTACCTGAGCCCCATCTCAATCCAGTAATGTTGCCCGAGAGCCTTGACTATTCAGGACTCTCCCTCCTCATTGGCTGAGTCAGTCAGTGAGCCAATGAGGACAGAGGGGGTGGGACCAAGCTGGGGTTCCCTGTCCAAATGGACACACAGAGCAGTGGCTTGGCTCGGGGTGCCCCCATAGCAAGCTGCTTGCTTTTGGAGCACTTGGCAGGAGGAGGATCTAGGTTGCTCTGTGTTTTTCCACATTCTGAGCAAGCAACAAAAGTAAATTTAAACAAGCCCTCATTCACCTTTGCAGCTGTAGGCATTGTGGGGAAATTCATCTTCAAAATGTTTATTACCTTCTATTGCACCAGAACCTTGGCAGCATATGTAAACAGACAAGGTATTTTAAAGGTATTAGAAAATAATTGAAAACCTGAGTTTGATGTCTTATGTGGTCGAGAATTAATTACTTTACACTACATGCAGATAGAGAGGTCAGGGATGGCATGTATTACCTCTTGATGACCGGCCACTGTACATATACTACCAGTCTGCTCCCCTGTAGTTCTGTGAGGATGTACCTTTACCAGTGCCCTCTCATTGCGCAGAGGCAATGTCCTGTGATAGGACACACAGATCAAAGGCAAAAGGTACTGAGCCAATGAGTGGCTTTGTACCACGTGATTGCTGTAACCAATCATAGAATGTAAACAAAGGCTCCCGTTAGCCAACTGGTACATATATAGAAATAAAGCCCCCTGATCACCACCCCAGCATCAGTGCAATCGAATAACAGTGCCCATAGTATTAAAATCCACCCCTCTACTGTATCAGCCCAAATTGGTATCTGATCTGATGTGTATATTAACCCCTCACCTTCCTTATCCTGCACATCTGTACATTAACCCCCTATCTCCGTTCTCCCTCTGTATATGACGTATACATTAACCCCTTCAACTCCTGATCATTCACTGTATGACCTGTACATTCAGACCCCATTCACACAGGGGCAACACGACTTGCAGGTCGCCTCAGCGAGGCGACCTGCAAACGACTGCCCGGGCGACTTGCAAAACGACTTCTGTATAGAAGTCTATGCAAGTCGCCCCAAGTCGCCCCCGAAGTCGTACAGGAACCTTTTTCTAAGTCGGAGCGACTTGCGTCGCTCCCCTTAGAACGGTTCCATAGCACAGAACGGGAGGCGACTTGTCAGGCGACTAGGTCGCCTGACAAGTCGTCCCTGTGTAAATGGGCTCTCAATGTAACCAGTGCACAATTACCAAGCTTCAAGTTTTAATCCCCTTAATACAAGCATGTGTCTTTATTTCAAAACAATTGTGGCAAAAAAATCTGATTACTTTGCGGTGTCTACTTTCCAAAAAGTGGTCACTTTGGGGGTTTGGTACTGTCCTGTAATTTTTATTTGCTATGTTTTAAACAGAAAAGGAAACTTTTTTTTTCCCTTCATATAGTAAAAAATAAAATCATAGTGTTTAATAAATACCATTAAAGAAAGCTCTGTCTGTCTCAATTACTCTCAACAAGAAATTGTCAATGACCTGAACAGATAGTGGGTATAGAAAAAAATCACCCCCCTTTACAATAATCACATTTTGTTGCTTTGCAGTCTGAAATGAAGACAGACACAGTTTTTGTTTTATCCAGCTGTATTTACTACGTGCATGTTATAACATCCAAGTGAAAGACAGAACACCAACATGTCAGAAAAAAATAAACAAATTTCAAAAACAGAATCACTGAGTTGTGTCAGTATTTTGCTGAACCACCTTTTGCTTTAACCACTTAAGCCCTGGACCATTTGGCTGCCCAAAGACTAGAGCACTTTTTGCGATTCGGTACTGCGTCGCTTTAACTGACAATTGCGTGGTCATGCGATGTGGCTCCCAAAATTGGCGTCCTTTTTTTCCCCACAAATAGATCTTTCTTTTGGTGGCATTTGATCACCTCTGCGTTTTTTATTTTTTGCGCTATAAACAAAAAAATAGCAACAATTTTGAAAAAAACTCATTATTTTTTACTTTTTGCTATAATAAATATCCCCAAAAAATATGTAAAAAAATTTTTTTTTCATCAGTTTTGGCCGATACGTATTCTTCTACATATTTTTTGGTAAAATAAGCAAACACAATAAGCGTTTATTGATTGGTTTGCGCAAAAGTTATAGCGTCTACAAAATAGGGGATAGTTTTATGGCATTTTTATTAATATTTTTTTTTTTTACTAGAAATGGCGGCGGTCAGCGATTTTTATCGTGACTGCGACATTATGGCGGACAGTTTGGACACTTATGGTGAGATTTTGGGACCATTCACATTTATACAGTGATCAGTGCAATTAAAAATGCATTGATTACTGTGTAAATGTGACTGGCAGTGAAGGGGTTAACCACTAGGTGGCATTGTAGGGGTTAAGTGTGTCCTAGTGAGTGATTCTAACTGTGGGTGGGGGGGGGGGGCTATGTGTGACACGACACTGATCACAGCTCCCAATTACAGGGAGCTGTGATCAGTGTCCTGTCACTAGGCAGAACGGGGAAATGCTTGTTTACATCAGCATTTCCCATTCCTCCTTTCCGTGAGATGATCGCGGGTATCCCCGCAGACATCGAGTCCACGGGACCCGTAATCACACTGACAGAGGTCGCAGCGGGCGCACGCGCCCGCAAACCGCTTCTTAAAGGCCAAGGTACAGGTACGTTAATTTGCCTGTACGTGCCCTTCTGTTGACATATATCGGCGTGAGTCGGTTGGCAAGCGGTTAAATACAGCCTTTAGTCTGTTGGGATATATCTTTACTAACTTTGCACATCTAGACCTTGTAATATTTGCCCACTGTTCTTGGAAGAGCTGCTCAAGTTCAGTTAAATTTGATGGTGATCATTTGCGGACTGCAGTCATTCCACTGATTTTCGATGGGGTTTAAGTCTGGGCTCTGACTAGGCCATGCAAGGAAATTCACCCTTTTCTCCTTCAACCACTGTGTGGTTATTTTTGTAAACCTACTTCCCATTGACAACTTTCTGGGAGAGGGCAGCAGATTTTCCTCAAGAATTTGGTGGTATTTTGCCCCATCAATTTTTCTTTCTATCCTGACAAGTGCTCCAATCCCTGCTGTAGAGAAACACCCCCATAACAGGATATTACCACCTCCATGCTTTACTGTAAGAATGGTGTTATTTGGATGGTGAGCTGTATTGCCTTTCCGCCAGATATATAGTTTGACGTTGAAGCCAAATAATTACATTTTAGTCTCATCTCACCATAACACCTTTTTCTATGTGGCCTCGGAATCTTCAGGCCGGGTTCACACTAGTGCGACAAACGCTCCGATATTGGGAGCTCATGTTGCATGACGTGTGAAAATCAATGTTTCCCTATGGGAGCCATCTCAACCGGTCCGACACAAGTCGGTCCGACTTTGAAAATGCTCCCTGTACTACTTTGGTCCGACTTTGATCCTACTTCAGCCCATGGACTATCATTGAAGTCGGATCAAAGTTGGATCGCCGTCTTGCATGATCCGACTTTGGCATGCGACTTGTGCTCTGATGATCTTGAGGGGGAACTTCACGCCAAATTTTAAATAAAAAAGCGGCATGGGTTCCCCCTCCAAGAGCCTACCAGGCCCTTCGGTCTGATATGGATTTTAAGGGGAACCCCCTACGCCAAAAAAACGGCGTGGGGGTCCTCCCAAAATCCATACCAGACCCTTATCCTAGCACGCAGCCCAGACGGTCAGCAAAAGGGGTGGGGACAAAGGAGCGCCCCCCCACCCCGTCCTGAACCATACCAGGCAGTATGCCCTCAACATGGGGGGTGGGTGCTTTGGGGCAGGGGGGCGCCCTACCCATTCACCTGGGGAAAAAAAGTGTCAATAGAAAAAAAAACACACACTAGACAGGTTTTTAAACACAGCATTACACCGGGAGTGAGCGCCGTGTCAACATCGGAAGAAGACCAGAGGGAAGAAGGCGATGGAGAAGACCAGGCCAACACTAGCAAAAGAGCCGGCAAAAGAGCAGAAGATCGCGGAGGAGCCTGGCAGAAGATACGGGAGTTCGGGAGAAGAACCGGAGAGCACAGAGAAGTCAGAAGAGACCCCTGAAGTCAGAAGAAGACCCCCGGAGCTGCCTAATAGATTACTTTAAAAACCTGTCTAGTGTGTTTTTTTATTGACACTTTTTTTCCTAGGAGAATGGGTAGGGGTACGATGTACTCCAAACTCACTCATAGAGTGGGGGGCGGGGATCTGGGGGCCCCCTTATTAAAGGGGGCTCCCAGGTTCCAATAAGCCCCCCGCCCGCGAGCCCCAACAACCAACGGCCAGGTTTGTGGGGAAGAGGCCCTTGTCCTCATCAACTTGGGGACAAGGTACTTGGGGTGGGGGGGCCGCAGGGCGCCCCCCTGCCTCAAAGCACCCACCCCCCCATGTTGAGGGCATGCGGCCTTGTACGGTTCAGGAGGGGGGGCGCTCGCTCGTCCTGACCGGCCGGGCTGCGTGCTCGGATAAGGGTCTGGTATGGATTTTGGGGGACCCCCACGCTGTTTTTTTGGCATAGGGGGTTCCTCTTAAAATCCATAACAGACCGAAGGGCCTGGTATGCTCTTGGAGGGGGAATCCATGACGTTTTTTTATTTAAAATTTGGCGTGGAGTTCCTCCTCAAGATTCACACCAAACACATTGCCTGGTATTGGTGGGGATCCAAGTTGGATCCCTGTTCATTGAAAGTCAGACGTATGTCGGCTTCAAGTCGTGGGGCAAAGTCGGATCCAAAGTAGGACCGTTGTCATGTCGCACCAGTGTAAACCCGGCCTCAAGGTGCATTTTGGCAAAGCTCAGTCATGACTGCATGTGGCCTCTCTTGAGAAGTATTTTTTTTCTTGCAACCTTCCCATACAAGCCACATTTGTGGGGAATTTGTGATATTGTTGTCACATGCACACAATGACCACTCTTTGTCATAAATTCCTACAACTGCTTCAGAGTTACTGTAGACCTCTTAGTAGCCTCTCTGACTAATTTCCTCTTTCATCCAGTTTAGAGCAAGGTTCTGATCCAGGGAGGGTCTGCGTTTACCAAATACCTTCCACGTCTTAGTAACAGTCACTGTGCTTCTATGCATTGATAAAGCCATTTGAATTTATTTTGTATCCATCTCTTAAATGGGGCCTGTTCACAACTTTATCCCAGAGATCTGTTGACGGTGTATTGTCACCCATAGTTGATTGTCTGCTTCAGTTGCCCTTCATGCTGAGCTAATCAAAATGACCACAGGTGATCACAGTTGGAAGTCAAATGGCTTTGCTGTCCCCTCAAAATAATGCAACAGACAGCCATTAATGTCTTAACCGCTAGCAACAAAAGTGAGTACACTCCTAAGTGAAAATGTCCAAATTGGACACAATTAGCCATTTTCCCTCCCCGGTGTCATATGACTCGTTAGTGTTACAAGGTCTCAGGTGTGAATGGGGAGCAGGTGTGTTAAATTTGGTGTTATCGCTCTCACTCTCTCATACTGGTCACTGGAAGTTCAACATGGCACCTCATGACAAAGAACTCACTGAGGATCTGAAAAAAAGAATTGCTGCTCTACATAAAGATGGCCTAGGCTATAAGAAGATTGCAAAGACCCTGAAACTGAGCTGCAGCATGGTGGCCATGACCATACAGCGGTTTAACAGGACAGGTTCCACTCAGAACAGGCCTCGCCATGGTCGACCAAAGAAGTTGAGTGCACGTGTTTAGAGTCATATCCAGAGGTTGTCTTTGGGAAACAGATGTATGAGTGCTGCCAGCATTGCTGCAAAGGTAAAGGGGTGGGAGGTCAGCCTGTCAGTGCTCATACCATACACCGCACAATGCATTAAATTGGTCTGCATGGCTGTCTTCCCAGAAGGAAGCCTCTTCTAAGAGCCCTTTCACACTGAGCCGCCCCGGGCGTCGGCGGTAAAACGGCGCTATTTTTAGCGACCCTTTACCGTCGTTTTTGCGGCGCTATTCGGCCGCCAGCGGGGCGCTTTTAACCCCTGCTAGAGGCTGAAAAAGGGTTAACACCTCCCGCAAAGCGCTGCTACAGAGGCGCTTTTCTGGCGGTTCAGCGGCGCTGCCCATTGATGTCAATGGGCAGGGGCGCTTTAGGAGTGGTGAGTTCACCGCTCCTAATGCGCTTCAAAGAAGCTACTGGCAGGACTTTTTCTGACGCCCTGCCAGCGCACTGCTCCAGTGTAAAAGCCCTCGGGCTTTCACACTGGAATGAATGGAGCGGCTGTTTCAGGGTGCTTTGCCGGTGCTATTTTTAACGCTATAGCGCCTGCAAAGCACATCAGTTTGAAAGGGGTCTAAAGATGATGCACAAGAAAGGCCGCAAACAGTTTGCTGAAGACAAGCAGACTAAGGACATGGATTACTTATTTAGATTACTTATTTGGTTCAGATGATGTCAAGCATGTGTGGCGGCAACCAGGTGAGGAGTACAAAGACTCCTACAATCTACAGTCAAGCATGGTGGTGGGAGTGTCATGGTCTGGGGCAGCATGAGTGCTGCTGGTGCTGGGGAGCTACAGGTCATTGAAGGAACCATGAGTGCCAACATGTACTGTGACATACTGAAGGAGAGCATGATCCCCTCCCTTCGGAGACTGGGCCGCAGGGCAGTATTCCAACATGATAACGAACCCCAACTCCAAGACGACCACTGCCTTGCTAAAGAAGTTGAGGGTAAAGGTGATGGACAGGCCAAGCATATCTCCAGTCCTAAAGGCTATTGAGCATCTGTGGGGCATCCTCAAATGGAAGGTGGAGGAGCGCAAGATCTCTAACATCCACCAGCTCTGTGATGTTGTCATGGAGGAGTGGAAGAGGACTCCAGTGGAAACCTGTTAAGCTCTGGTAACCTCCATGTCCAAGAGGGTTAAGGCAGTGCTGGAAAATAATGGTGGTGACACAAAATATTGATACTTTGGGCCCAATTTGGACATCTTCACCTAGGGGTGAACCCACTTTTGGACATAATGGCCGATTCACACTAGTGCGATGCCAGACATTGCATGTGATTCGCACCGCATTGCTGTGCAGATCACATGCGATGTCTTTGTGATGCAGCCATACAAACTGTAAATCGCATTGCATTCGCACCACAATGGTGCAGTACCTTTTTGTGGTCCGCACTGGATTCAGATCGCATGGGTGTTCACACCCATGCGATACGATTCCTGCACCATTTCACAGTTCACACTGTGATCACGATCTAGGGGTGTCGTTAACTTTACATTGACAGCCACAGCAGTTTGCAGATCTCAGTGTGCACCACTATACGATTCAGGTGCGATGCGGGAACCCGCACTGGGTTTGCAGGGTTCTCACATCGCACTAGTGTGAACTGGGCCTAATGGCTGTGTGTTGAGTTATTTTGAGGGAACAGTAAATTTACACTGTTATACAAGCTGTACACTCACTACTTAACATTGTAGCAAGTGTCATTTCTTCAGTGCTGTCTCATGAAAAGATAATAAAATATTTACAAAACCTTTTTAGCAGCCAAATGGCCGAATATAGAAATAGAGGCCAAACATTTTTTCTCTAGAGGCAGGTTTCTTCGGTTAGGGGAACTCGCAGCTCTTTCTGAGTCCAAGTCCTTTCCCTTTTGGGCCTACCTGCAAATAAAGCACTACCTAGACCACTGGTTCTCAACCTACCTAGTGCCATGACCCCTTGATAAAATTTCCCAAGTTGCGGGGACCCCCAACAGTAAAATTATTTTCGTAGCGCGGGTTGTCAGCACCCAAGGCAAGACAAGTAATTTTTCGCCCCCAACCCACAGATATTTAGCATTCCCTGAGTCCCTTCCACTCGTACAGTATTAAAACCCCTTATGGCACATTTTAGGATGTATCACTCCTTTCTTTCCCTTTCATCTCTCTCTATGCTAATTTCTTGTTCTTTTTCCCCCCACCCCTCTCTCTAGCCGTCGTTCTGGTTCTTTCTCTTATTCTTTCTCACCCTTTTTCTTTATTCCTCCCCCCCTTTTCCTCTCCCTTTGTTCCTCCCTCTCCATTTTTATACCTTCTCTTACCCCATTGGTGGGAGGAATGGGATGAGTGGCAGTGCTGGGGGGGAGTTCTGATCAGCCAACTTAGGTGCTCTGGATCAAGGTCATCTGCTGATCTGAGAACTGTAATGGGGACTTTTAATGGCAACTATAATCACAGGTAGTGTTACTCATTGTGTCTCCTACTTTGTGGTGTCTCGTAGCAGTGACACCTATGCCGAAATCAGGAGATAGGGTCTCCTCCAGCCCCTCCCACTTCACATTCCTCACTAGTCAGCTGACCTCTAGTCTCTGGCCCCTAGCCATGCCATTAACTGAATGGGCAGCTGCGAAGAGGCTGAGTGGGCAGCCATGGGCTCCAGGAACAGCCCAGCTGGGCGGCCGCGAAAAGGCTGGGAGAGGGGTACAGGTTTCAGGAACAGCCCAGAATTCGGTGACCCCTGGCAAATCGTCATTCGACCCCCAGGTTGAGAACCACCGACCTAGACGATCCAGCGAACAGGGAAGGCTTCACGAAAAAAGCCACGGTCTTTGAGTCAATGTGTTCCAGAAGCTATCCCCAGAGTCACGTGATCTCGACACTGTACGCCTCAATGTTTGGAGAACCTCATGCCTCTTTGCGTGCGGAGCATGCGTACTGGGAGAAGGAGCTGGACGCAGAGATTGAGGAAGCTGGCTAGGATCGGGTTCACCTTTATATTCACAAGGGCTCCCTGAATGTAAACACCCAGGAAAATGGAAAATTAAAACAAGGTGGTATAAGACACCCGAGCTGCTCCATAAATTTGCTCCAATGGTCTCAGAGAGAGATATATATATATATATATATATATCACACAAATACACTATATACATAAAGCTGTGCTCATAAGGCCATTTTTCAGAGAATATGAATAACACAAAAGCTTTTCTTTCACTTATGTTTAGTGTTTGGCTGAAGCCATTTATTATCAATCAACTGTGTTTACTTTCTGCAGTATGTTATCAAAAAATACTGGAGGAACATTTGCATTCATCAGCCAGGAAGCTGCCCATGGTACGTATTTGGACATTCCAACATGACATTGATCCAAAACATAAGGCCAAGTTGACCTGTCATTGGCTACAGCAGAATAAAGTGAAGGGTTCTAGAGTGGCCATCTCAGTCTCCTGACCTCAATATCATTGAGCCACTGTAGGGTGATCTCAAATTTGCAGTTCA
This sequence comes from Lithobates clamitans, assembly GCA_037952925.1. Taxonomy (NCBI): domain Eukaryota; kingdom Metazoa; phylum Chordata; class Amphibia; order Anura; family Ranidae; genus Lithobates; species Lithobates clamitans. The sequence goes on from JBBGZY010000110.1 coordinate 5,912,272, forward strand.
TGCAAGACAGCCCAATAATTTACAGAAACTGGAAGCTTTTTGCCAAAAGGAATGGGCAGCTTTACCATCTGAGAAGATAAAGAGCCTCATCCACAAATACCACAAAAGACTTCAAGCTGTCATTGATGTTAAAGGGGGCAATACACTGTATTAAGAACTGGGGTATGTAAACTTTTGATCAGGGTCATTTGGGTAGTTTATGCTGTCATTCTGATTTAAAAAGGAGTAAACAGTTGATTGATAATAAATGGTTTCAGCGCCTGCTCGACCTCTCCTCTTCATGACCCCTTTCCCCCTTTTTCACCCCCCCCTTTTTTATTTTCTTTCCCTCCTCTCCCTGTGTGTCCTACCTTTTCTATCTTAACCTTTTTGCCCCTTTCCTCTCTCTTTCCCCCCATACTCCGTGTTTACCTTTTCTTCCTTGGCTATCTACTTGATGGCTGACCATCACAATCACAGCTCACCAAGGCCCTACCCACATGCCCTCACGGATACCTCACTCAAGATGTTTTTACTGTACCCAACTGTACTAGCCGCCTCCCTTCCTCAGTTGGGCCATACCACTTAGGGGGGTAGGAAAGGGGGAGGGGAAAATGGACAATGAGCCTCCACCCCACCTTTACCACAATGTTTATCTGGTTGTGTTGCAGATTACTATAACCTACATAAGTTGTATCCTGTGCTCTTTTTGTCTTTGCCTTTATACCCTGCTTGTTAAGTGCCTTATCGCGTCATTTGATGTAAATTGTTACCGGTTACCTTTACACTAAATAAAATCTTTATGGAGGGAGAAAAAAAAAAAAGAGGAAAAAGAAAAAAAAGAAAGGAAAAATAAAAAAAAATTAAAAAAAATGGCTTCAGCCAAACACTAACCTTGAGTGAAAGAAACTTTTTTGTGTTATTCATATTCTCTGAAAAAAGGCCATGAAATCATAAATTCTGCCGGGTATGTAAACTTATGAGCACAACTATATATACAGCGTGTAAAATAAGTATTGAACATGTCACCATTTTTTTAAGGTAAATATATTTCTAAAGATGCTATTGACATGACATTTTCACCATGTGTTGGTAACAACCCATGCAATCCATATATACAAAGAAACCAAAACAAATAAGTTCAGAAATGTATGTGTATCAAAATGGAGTGACACAGGGAAAAAGTACTGCACGCATGAAGAAAGGGAGGTGCAAAATGGCATGGAAAGCCAAGAAATTAGCTGAAATCTATCACTAAATAGAAAGCAATCCTGCCCCTTGTCATTGCAAATAAATATCAGCTGGTTCAGTCTCAACTGATGGCCTATAAAAGAAACATTTCATGATGGGTAACAATAATGCTCTCTCAAGACCTTTGCAACCTTATTGTTGCAAAACATACTGATGGCATTTGTTACAGAAGGATTTCTAAACGTCTGAATGTTCCAGTGAGCACTGTTGGGGTCATAATCTGGAAGTGGAAAGAACATAATTTCACCATAAATCAACCAACGACCAGGTGCTCCTCCTCCTAAGATTTCTGACAGAGGAGTGAAAAGAATTATCAGAAGAGCAGTCCAAAAGCCAAGAACCACTTGTAGAGAGCTTCAGAAAGACCTAGAATTAGCAGGTACAATTGTTTCAAAGAAAACAATAAATAATCCACTCAACCACTATGGCCTGTATGCACGCTCACCACACAAGACTCCATTGCTGAAAAAAGTTCCTCCATGCCTCTTATCAGTTTGGTTGCTCTTTGCACTTTCTCCAGTTCCCTCATACCCTTTTTGTAAACTGGTGCCCAAAACTGAGCTGCATATTCCAGATGAGGTCTTACTAATGATTTGTACAGAGGCAAAAAATTTTCTCTCTCTTTGGAGTCTATACCTCTCTTAATACAAGAAAGGATTTTGCTCACTTTGGAAACCGCAGCTTGGAATTGCATGCTATTATTAAAGTGGTTGTAAACCTTTGTTTTTTTGTTTTTTTTAAAATATACTTACCTCCACTGTGCAGTTCGTTTTGCACAGAGTGGCCCCGGTCCTCTTCTGGGGTCCCCCGGCTGCGCTGGTAGCTCCTCCCCACATCGAGTGCCCACATTGGAGAAAACTCTCCTAAGGTGGACACCCGTGCGGGCACACTCCCGAGTCCTGCTTCTGTGTCCTTTCACACAAAATGCAGGACTCAGCCCGCCCCCCAGCGCCCGCGTTATTGGATTTGATTGACAGCAGTGAGAGCCAATGGCTGCTCTGCTATCAATCTATCCAATCAAGAGCCGAGACAACGGGCAGAGAGGTAGAGCGTGTCTCCGCCGTGGGAATGAATGGGCTCAGGTAAGTAAAACAGGGGGCTGGTCAGTGTCAGAAGTTTTTTCACCTTAATGCATAGGATGCATTAGGGTGAAAAAACACGAGGGTTTACAACCCCTTTAAAGGAGTTGTAAAGGCAGAAGGTTTTTGATCCTAATGCATTCTATGCATTAAGATCAAAAACCTTCTGTGTATAGCAGCCCCCCCCCCTCAATTACCTACTTGAGCCCCTTCTCTCTAAAACGATGTATACGATCCCCTCAGCCATCCAGCACACTCTGATTGGCTGAGACAGAGCAGCGGGGCCATTGGCTCCTGCGGCTGTCAATCAAAGTCAGTCAGCCAATTGGGAGAGAGAGGGGCAGTTTTGCCAGGTCGGGGCTCCGTGTCTGAATGGATACACGGACCTCTGACGCAGCTTGGGTGCCCCCTGTAGCATGCTGCTGGCTGAGGGGCACTCAAAGGAGGGAGGGGCTAGGAGCAGTGAAGAGGGACCTGAGAAGAGGAGGATCCAGGCTGTGTGCAAAACCAACTGCACAGAGTAGGTAAGTGGTTTTTTTTTAAATAACAGAGACTTTACAATCACTTTAGGCTTATGATCTACCAAAACTCCCAGATCCTTCTCCACCATTGATTCCCCCGGTTGTACTCCTCCTAGTATGTATGATGCATGCATATTCTTATTCCCAAAGTGCATAACTTTACATTTTCCAACATTAAACCTCATTTGCCACATAGTTGCCCAATTAAACAGTGCATTGAGGTTGGCTTGTAAGTTGAAGACATCATTTAGGCCCCTTTCACACGAGGCGGGCTTCCGTTTCTACGGAGCCCGCCTCGGTCCGCCGGCTCAGCGGGAGATCTGTCCGTTGATCTCCGCTGAGCCGGCGGATGACAGGTCCCTCTCTGCTCACTGAGCGGGGAGGGGCTTGTCAGGCGCCGCTGCCGCCTATGGAGGGATCGGACGAAAACGGACAGCGCGTCCGCTTTCGTCAGATCTCACCCGATCCGATCCGCCAGCGACGGATCTGGACGTAGAGCCCATACGTCTGCTTTTAGCGGATCGGACGGGGTCGGAAGTCAGCGGACATGTCTCCGCTGACATCCGACGGTCCATAGGCTAACATGGATCGCCCGTTCAGGTCCGCCGTCAAAACTGACAGGCGGATCTGAACGGTCCGATCGTGTGAATGGGGCCTTAATCTACTTTCTAAAAAGGGATCATTTGGGGGGTATTTGTACTTTCCTGACTTGTCAGTGTCTCAAGAAATGAGATAGGCCTTCAGTACATCAGGTGTGATCAGATGTGATCAATTTTCATTGATTGGCACCATAGTTTGTAGACTCTATAACTTTCACCAAGACCAAATAATGTACACTTATTTGGGTTATTTTTACCAGAGATATGTAGCAGTATAAATTTTGGCCAAAATTTATGAAGAAAAATTACTAATTTGCAAAATTTTATGACAGAAACAAAGAAAAAGGCATTTTTTTCACAAAATATACGGCCTTTTTTATTTATAGCACAAAAAATTAAAAACCCATTAGTGATTAAATACCACCAAAAGAAAGCTCTATTTGTGTGAAAAAAAGGATGCAAATTTCATATGGGTACAGTGTTGCATGACTGAGTAATTGTCATTCAAAGTATGAGAGCACTGAAAGCTGAAAATTGGTCTGGGTAGGAAGGGGGTGTAAATGCCCTGTATCGAGGTGGTTAATCCCAGACCCTATATCATTTATAAATATGTTAAAAATGAAGGGTCCCAACACTGAACCTCGGGGTACACCACTGTATTCCTTAGACCATTCAGAGTATGAATAATTAACCACTACTCTCTGAATTCTGTCTTTTAGCCAGTTTTCTATCCATTTACAAACTGATTTTTTCAGGCCTGTAGACTTTAACTTACACATGAGCCGTGTGTGCGGAACTGTATCGAACGCTTTTGCAAAATCCAAGTATACCACGTCCACAGCCACCCCTCTGTCCAAGGTTTTACTTACCTCCTCATAAAAAGAAATAAGATTTGTTTGATAACTTCTGTCTTTCATGAATCTATGCGGTCTGTTACTTAAAATATTTTATTCCAGCAAGAACTCATCTATGTGGTCTTTTATTAAACTCTCCAGTATCTTACAGACTATAGAAGTTAAACTAACAGGTATATAGTTACTTGATAAAGACTTTGATCCCTTTTTAAATATGGGCACCACATTGGCCTTATGCCAATCCAGTTGTACTATGCCAGTCAGTTAGGAGTCCCTAAAAATGAGAAACAATGGCTTGAAATGACAGAGCTCAATTATTTTAGGATCTGTGGGTGGATGCCATCTGGTCCAGGTGCTTTATTCACCATTGTTCTGTCTAAATATTTCTGGCCCATATCACTTTTGAGCCATTGTGGTTCATTTGTGGCTGTGTAAATACCATCCCTATTATGAACATAAGGCCCCCCATGCTCCTTTGTGAACACAGAGCTGAAGAAGGTATTTACAGGCATACCCCACTTTTAAGTACACAATGGGGTTTATTTACTAAAGCTGGAAAGTGCAAAATCAGGCTCACTTCTGCATAGAAACCAATGAGCTTCTAACCCCAGGTTGTTCAATTAAGCTTTGGTAATAAAACCTGGAAGCTCATTGGTTTCTATGCAGAAGTAAGCCTGATTTTGCACTTTCCAGCTTTAGTAGATAAACCCCATTGTGTACTTAAAAGTGTGGTATGCCTGTAATACATTTGCCTTCTTGTTCCCAGTCACAAACTCTAGATTATTTTGTAAAGGGCCTAAATGCTCAGACCTGACCATTATACTATTAATATATTTGAAGAATTTTTTGGGGTTTGTCTTACTATCTTATGCAATCTGTTGTTCATTTTGAATTTTTGAGGCCTTGATGTCCTTTTTACATATTCAGTTATCTTCTTTCTATATTATATATTTTTTAAAAGCGCTTTTCTTATTATTTATAGCTTTTTTAACTTTGGCCGTGAGCCACATAGGTTTTATTTTTAGCCTTTTAAATTATTGCCAATGGGAATATACTTTGCAGTGTGTTCACATTCTTTCTGAAGAATTCCCATGTCTGTTCTATGTTCATCGATGCCAATATTCCCTCTTAGTCTAGGTCATGGAGACCAGCCCTCATCCTTGGAAAATGTACTCTTAAAGTTAAGTGTTTATATTTCCAGTATTTGCTTGTTGCTTACATTAAATGAAATCATGTTATGGTCACTTCTACCCAGATGTTCATTTATATGAACATTAGTAATAAGCTCTGCATGGTTTGAGATTACCAGGTCCAGCAGAGCAGAGCATCATTCCTAGTCAGGACCTCTATACTATAAAATTATCTTGTAATAGGTTTAAAGTTTTTGCCCTTTAGGTGTTCCTGCAGTGCCATTGCTCCAGTCAATTTCCAGGTAGTTAAAATACCCATTATCACCGTCCCAGCCCTTTCTATCTGTGGAAGAAGCCGAGTCTCCACCTTCTCATTAACACTGGGTGGCCTATAATAAACTCCAATGATTACCTTTGTACAGGGCTTTTTTTCAGCCGGAACTCACCAAAACTGTGTTCCAGAACCTCTGGCAGCCCTCTCCTCTCCTGGGAGTGACATGTCTGCAAGATCATCAGATGCACGTCTCCCGTCCCTGCAGCTGCCTGTCTCACTCACACACAGCAGAACAAAGTTGCCTCCTCCCCCTCCTCCTTCAGCTCTGTACACACACAAGAGGAGGGGGAGCAGGAACACGCGCTGACTTCAGGTCTGTACAAACTTTTCTATGCTTTATAGATAGACAGGGAGGAGGGGAGAGAGTGACTGGGATTGGGAAGGAGGAAACTAAAACGATGTACACTTGGTGGAGTGATTGGGAGATGAGGAGGATATGTGCTTTGGTATGAGAAAGGAAATATGCCAAAAATCAGTGTGGGATTAATTTAAAACCTGACAGCCCCTTCCAGCACTAGCTCCCCTCTCCCCCCAGCACATTTCCAACCCCCCCTTCCAGCACTAGCCCCCCCCCCCTTCCAGCACTAGCCCCCCTCTCCCCCAGCACATCTCCAACCCCCCCTCCCTTCCAGCACTAGCCCCCCTCTCCCCCCAGCACATTTCCACCCCCCCTTCCAGCACTAGCCCTCTTCCCCCCCCCTTCCAGCACTAGCCCCCCTCTCCCCCAGCACATTTCCACCCCCCCTTCCAGCACTAGCCCTCTTCCCCCCCTTCCAGCACTAGCCCTCACCCCCCCTTCCAGCACTAGCCCTCTCCCCCCCTCCCAGCACTAGCCCTCTCACCCCCCTTCCAGCACTAGCCCTCTCACCCCCCCTTCCAGCACTAGCCCTCTCACCCCTCTTCCAGCACTAGCTCTCTCCCCCCTTCCAGCACTAGCCCTCCCCCCCCTTCCAGCACTAGCCCTCTCCCCCCCTTCCAGCACTAGCCCCCCCCCTTCCAGCACTAGCCCTCCCCCTTCCAGCACTAGCCCTCTCACCCCCCTTCCAGCACTAGCCCTCTCCCCCCTTCCAGCACTAGCCCTCCCCCTTCCAGCACTAGCCCTCTTCCCCCCCTTCCAGCACTAGCCCTCTCCGCCCCCCCCCTTCCAGCACTAGCCCTCTCCCCCGTTTCCAGCACTAGCCCTCTCCCCCCCTTCCAGCACTAGCCCTCTCCCCCTTCCAGCACTAGCCCTCTCCCCCTCCCAGCACTAGCCCTCTCCCCCTCCCAGCACTAGCCCTCTACCCCTCCCAGCACTAGCCCTCTCACCCCCCCCTTCCAGCACTAGCCCCCCCCCTTCCAGCACTAGCCCTCCCCCTTCCAGCACTAGCCCTCTCACCCCCCTTCCAGCACTAGCCCTCTCCCCCCTTCCAGCACTAGCCCTCCCCTCCTTCCAGCTTTAGCCCTCTCCCCCTCCCAGCACTAGCCCTCTCCCCCTCCCAGCACTAGCCCTCTCCCCCTCCCAGCACTAGCCCTCTCCCCCTCCCAGCACTAGCCCTCTCCCCCCTTTCAGCACTAGCCCTCTCCCTCCCTTTCAGCACTAGCCCTCTCCCTCCCTTTCAGCACTAGCCCTCTCCCAGCACTAGCCCTCTCTCCCCCCCTTCCAGCACTAGCCCTCTCCCCCCCTTTCAGCACTAGCCCTCTCCCCCCCTTCCAGCACTAGCCCCTCCCCCTTCCAGCACTAGCCCCCTTTCAGCACTAGCCCCCCCTTCCAGCACTAGCCCCCCCCTTCCAGCACTAGCCCCCCCCTTCCAGCACTAGCCCTCTCCCCCCTTCCAGCACTAGCCCTCTCCCCCCTTCCAGCACTAGCCCTCCCCCCTTCCAGCACTAGCCCTCTCAGCACTAGCCCTCTCCCCCCTCCCCTTCCAGCACTAGCCCCCCCTCCTTCCAGCACTAGCCCTCTCCCCCTCCCCCCTTCCAGCACTAGCCCTCTCCCTCCCAGATATTCTCATTCTCACAGAGGGCATGATCATGGCATCTGGGACCCCGAGAGATGGAGGACATTTACCTTGGAGGCCCACACTAGCTCCTGCTTGACAAGTTAGTGGAGCCTAGTGCCAAAGGGGAAAGGATTTGTGTTTGTGGAGGAAAAAGTTTGTACTGGCAGGGGGGATTTAGGTGGGAAGATATGTGATGGAACTGGGGAGAGGACTTGTGTAATAGGGGCTTGGAGGAATGAGGACAAGGGGAGAGGAATTGTTCCAGGATGGGGAACATGTTGTGCTGGAAGGGGAGATTTGGGGGAGAGAATTTGTACTTGGAGGAGGATTTATGCTTGGGGGATGTTGGTGTGGGATGTTCTTGCTGGGATGAGGAGCTGTGCTGGGATATGGATTTGTGGGGTGGAAGGAGATTTGTGCTGGGAAGGGGGATATTTTTTTAGAGAGGAGTGCACTGTGAAAGTGTTTGGGGGCGGGGGAATATGTGCTGAGAGGTAAAGTTTGTGTGCGTTTAGCAGAGGGGAGAGTATTGTACAAAGAGGTGAGCTTGGGGGAACTTGTGATGATAGGGGAGCTGAGAAAGTATGTGTGTGGAGGTGGCGGGCGAGGTCAGCAGAGAGGAGAGCTGGAGGGCTTTGTGATGAGAGGAGAGCTAGGAGGGGATTTGTGATGAGAGGAGAGCTAGGAGGGGATTTGTGATGAGAGGAAAGCTAGGAGGGGATTTGTGATGAGGAGAGCTGGGTTTTTTTTTGGGAAATTTGCCTTATGTGATAAATTTGGTGCCGCTGTAAATCTCTCCACTAAGGAAGGTGTGGCTGGGGACGGGGTTTGGGTGTGGCTGGGGGCAGGGGTTTGGGCGTGGCTGGGCCGGAGAGTTGGACAGAGGGTGAGTTCCTGCACCTTTTCTCTGAGAAAAAAAGCCCTGCCTTTGTAGTACGCACACCCATTTGCAGGTCCACCCATAATGCTTCAGCCTCATCACACTCTCCATCAACTAGGTCCTCATTCACACTCGCTTTGAGATCACTTCTCACATAGAGACAGACACCACCACCCCTCCGTTTTACCCTGTCTTTCCAAAAAAGAGCATAGCCAGGAATATTAATAGTGTGAAGAATGAAGCCAAGATTCAGCAATATCAGTTAAATCATAGTTCTCTTTGTGCACCAGAGCTTCCAACTCACCTATTTTGCTTGGCAGGCTTCTGGCATTGGTGGACAAACACTTTAACTGTCACAATTTGCACACGTATTTTGCATATTATTTATTTCAGTACAAATAGTACCATTTCCAATGGTTGTTTGTAATATGGGAACCTTGCCATAGCCCTACCCCCATCTTTCTCAATTCCACCCACCAATAGGGACTGACCCCTGTCCTTCCCCTTTAATTCTAGTTTAACCTCCTCCCGTCTGCGCTAGAGCTGAATGACAGCTACAGCGCAGGTCCTAATTGCTGGGAGGCCATCATAGAATGCCCTCCCGTGCATGAGCTGCTTGCGTGCCCCCTTACCACGTGATCAGCTGTCAGCCAATGAGAGGTGATCACTTGATGTAAACAGAAGATCAGTAATCTTTTTTTTCCCCTCACGCTGTCAATGGCTTCTGTCAGAGGGACATCGGTCCCTCACACAGAGCCGTGGCTGCATCATCTGTGCCCACCAGTGCCACCCATCAGTACCCACCAGTGCCACATACCAGTGTTGCCAACCATCAGTATTTTTACTGGCAGCCAGTAAAAAATGGCACTTTACTCCTGCCAGTAAGAGGAACAGTTTGCCAGTAAAAAATATGGCTGTGACGCTTGGAACTGGGCAAGGGCAGCTTGGGTCCAGAGCCGCCAAGACCATCAAAGTGACTGCTACAGTGTGTTCGGGCGGTACCGGTGGGGGGCTGGTCTGGCGCAGGCAGTGCCTGAGTGTTTTGTGTGATGTCATGGTGCAAGGTAGCCGAGCGGCCAGAGCCTTGTGTGTGGGACGGGAGCAAGGCAAGCTGGAAGCGGGACTGTCAGTGCCGTTTGGACTGGAGGGGATCAAAGGGACCACCTGGCATGGAGAGAGACTGTCACTGTGACTCAGGAGGGGACGCGTTGTGTCAGTGACCTGTGCTGCTGTACACTGCTGTCAGTGTCACTATGAGAGTCAATTTCATGTGTGTGTGTGCCGCCCATTCTAATTTCCTGTCCCTTAGCCACTATCTTACTATATTGAAGATTAAATAAGAAATATGCCTTTTGCCTGAATAGCTTACCTTAAATCACATTGCTAATTGCATATTATACTTATTTGTAGCCCAAATACTGAAATTTGCACTTAAAACTGAAATTTTTAAACTTTTGGAAATGCCAGTAAAAACTTGGCTGTGCCAGTAAATTTTGGGTGTCATGTCAGTAAATTTCAATCTGGTAGGTTGGCAACACTGCAGTGCCCATAGTGCCACCTACCTTTGCCCAGTGCTACCAATCAATGCCCATAAATGCCTCATCATCAGTGCCATCGATTAGTGCTGCCTATCAGTGTCACCTACCAATGCTCATTAGTGATCATCAGTGCCACCTATCGGTGTCCTTTAGTGCCGCCCATTAGTGCCAACCATCAGTACCACCTCAGTGCCACCTTATCAGTGCCTATTAGTGCAGCCTATCAGTGCAGCATATCAGTGCCCATCAGCGCACATCAATGAAGGAGAAAAATTACCCATTTTCAAAATTTTATAACAAATTATGAAACCATTTTTCTCTTTTTTTTTTGCAAAAAATAAAAAACCCAACAGTGATTAAATACCACCAAAAGAAAGCTCTATTTGTGTGAAAAAAATTATCCAAATTTCATTTGGGTACAGCATTGCATGACCGCGCAACTGTCATTCAAAGTGTGAGGGAGCCGAAAGCTGAAAATTGGTCTGGGCAGGAAGGGGGTTTAAGCGCCCAGTAAGCAAGTGGTTAAAAACTCCCCCAGCCTTCCCATAAACTTCTCCCCCTGCACAGCAGACCCCCTTCCATTTAGGTGCAAATCATGTTTAGCATATAGATTGTACCGCAATGAAAATACAGCCCAGTGCTCTACAAACCCAAATTCCTCCTTCTTACACCAGGTCTTTAGCCATGCACTTAATTCTCTAATCCCCCCCGTCTTTCCTGTGTTGCACATGGCAAAGGCAAAATTTCTGAGGATATCACCTGTAATTATTTTAAAGGAGAGTGATTCTTTTCTTCACTCATTATATTGGTACTGAGGTGGATAGAGATGTTTTTGCTGCCTGTTAAGAATATGTAAATGTCTTAATGTACATACTCTGGGCACAGGTGCACTTTAAGGCTTGTTCACTCTGGACACATTGTTGTGTAATTTTCTTAATTTTCCAAATTGTATACATATTGTTCAATCAACCTTTTGGTTGTTAACAGGGTGTTTTATGATGTTTTGGGATGCATACGGAAAATGCCCTGCATGCTGCCTTTTGGCTACTTTGACATGCATTTTCCATTTTATGTAAACTGAATGACACCTTCAAAAGACACTGGCCCTAATAATGAGACATCACTAGGGATGGGCGAACAGTTCGGCTTAAGCATAAGTTCGACATGCATCAATGCAAAAAATTTTTTTAAAAACTGACATTTTTTTAGGGAGCAGTGATTTTAATAATGCTTAAAGTGAAAAAATAAAAATGAAATATTCCTATAAATATCATGCCTGGGGGTGTCTATAGTATGCCTGTAAAGAGGCACAGTTTTTCCGTGTTTAGAACAGTACCGCAGCAAAATGACATTCTAAAGGGAAAAAGTAATTCAAAACTGATCGCGGCTGTAATGAATTGTCGGGTCTCGGTAGTATAGATAAAACTCATTTAAAAAAAACGTTATGGGTCCCCCCCCAGTCCATTACCAGGCCCTTTGGGTCTGGTATGAATATAAAGGGGAACCCCGAACCAAAAAAAAATTGCGTGGGGGTCCCCCAAAATCCATACCAGGCCCTTCACGTCTGGTATGCAAATTAAGGGGAACCCTGCGCCAAATTTAAAAAAAAATGGCGTAGGGGTCCCCCCAAAATTCATACCAGACCCTTCAGATCTGGTATGAATTTTAAGGGGAACCCTGCACCAAATTTAAATAAATGGCGTAGGGGTCCCCCCCAAAATCCATACCAGACCCTTATCCGAGCATGCAACCTGGCAGGCCACAGGAAAAGAGGGGGGGGACAAGAGAGCGCCCCCCCTCCTGAACCGTACCAGGCCACATGCCCTCAACATGGGGAGGGTGCTTTGGGGTCTGACCCCAAAGCACCTTGTCCTCATGTTGATGGGGACAAGGGCCTCTTCCCCACAACCCTTGCCCGGTGGTTGTGGGGGTCTGCGGGCGAGGGGCTTATCGGTATCTGGAAGCCCCCTTTAACAAGGGGACCCCCAGATCCCAGCCCCCCCCTATGTGAATTGGTAACAGGGTACATCGTACCCATATCATTTCACAAAAAAAAAGCATCAAAAATGGTAAAAAGGAGAGTGGGGAGATCGTGGATATTACAGTGGGGAGATCGTGGATATTACAGTGGGGAGATTGTGGATATTACAGTGGGGAGATTTTTTTTTGCTGATCCGAAAAATGATCCGATCTGTGACTCTGATCCGAGGAACGATTTGAACCGTGAGTTTTTTGATCCGTTGCACCCCTAGTTGTGGGGGTGTGCGGGCGGGGGGGCTTATCGGAATCTGGAAGCCCCCTTTAACAAGGGGACCCCCAAATCCCGCCCCCCCCATGTGAATTGGTAACAGGGTACATTGTACCTCTACCATTTCACAAAAAAGTTTAAAAATTGTAAAAAAGACAAGAGACAGCTTGGGACAAGTCTTTTATTAAAAAAATAAATAAAAATGTCCATCAATGTAAATCCACACTGCCCGACGGACCGAAAAAAAAAAAAAGGGGGCGCAACAGTGCCATGGGAAGTTCAACTGTGGCGTCAGAGGGGGATGGGGTCACCCATTTTAGTTACTGGGTGGTCTGGTCTTCAGCTATATAACAGCTGTCATCAAGAAGAAGCGCCACTCGGCGGGAGCCTCCCATGGAGGCAGAACTGTTGTGCTTTTTTTTGTTTTTCTTTTTTGGTCCGCCGAGTGGCGTGTATTTACATCGCTGGACATTTTTATTTTTTTATTTTTTAATAAAGGACTTGTCCCAAGCTGTCTCTTGTCTTTTTTACAATTTTTGAAACTTTTTTTGTGAAATGGTACATATACATAGTTACATAGTAAGTAAGGTTGAATAAAGACACCAGTCCATCCAGTTCAACCTGAGTGAGTGTCTACAATTGTCCCTATCCCTGTACATTGTGTCTCATTAAGATGTTCATCTATTATATTATTTTTATCTAAGGTACCCATATAGCACCGTCAATTTACACAGCGCTCCACATCATACATTGCACACTCACAACAGTCCCTACCCTCAAGGAGCCCACAACACAATGTACCCCGTTACCAATTCACATGGGGGGGTGGGATCTGGGGGTCCCCTTGTTAAAGGGGGCTTCCAGATTCCGATAAGCCCCCTGCCCGCAGACCCCCACAACTAGGGGTGCAACGGATCAAAAAGCTCACGGTTCGGATCGTCTCTCGAAACGGAGTATTTTTCGGATCAGCAAAAAAAAAAAATCTCCCCACTGTAATATCCACAATCTCCCCACTGTAATATCCACAATCTCTCCACTGTAATATCCACAATCTCCCCCACTGCTGTAATATCCACAATCTCCCCCACTGTAATATCCACATCATCTCCCCACTGTAATATCCACGTCATCTCCCCCACTGTAATATCCACGTCATCTCCCCCACTGTAATATCCACGTCATCTCCCCCACTGTAATATCCACAATCTCCCCACTGTAATATCCACAATCTCCCCACTGTAATATCCACACTCTCCGAGTCCCCACTGTAATATCCACATCATCTTCCCCACTGTAATATCCACATCATCTTCCCCACTGTAATATTTACGTCATCTCCCCCACTGTAATGGAAATCTCCCCCACTGTAATAGACATCACCCCCACTTACTGTAATATCCACAATCTCTCCCACTGTAATAGACATCTCCTCCACTCACTAATATCCACAGACATCTCCCGCACTGTATATACACAGACATTTCCCCCACTCTAATATCCACAGACATCTCCCCACTGTATACAGTATAGGAAGACTAGTGTTTGGTCTTACCTTACCAGAATAGAAGCAGGTGTAACGACATATTCGGCGAACCATCGCAGTTTGCTACGGAAGTGACGTTCCGTCGCCGTCATCTTGCTACACCCCACACTCATCCACACTAAGGATACACTAATGCCGCGTACACACGAGCGGACTTTCCGGCACACTTGGTCCGATGGTCTTTCTGCCGGACTTTCCGGCGGACTACCTGAACAGATGGACTTGCCTACACACGACTGGACTTTCTGGCAGGCTAGGTCCGCCCGTCTTTCCGACGGACTTTCGCCCGAGTTACGGCGGACTTTCAGAATCAAACTTGCCCACATACAGACAAGTCCGGGTACGACGGGACTAGAAAAGGAAGTCAATCTCCCTGCTTTTATTGGCAAGATTGACACCTTGCGAGCCCCGTCGCGGGACATACCAGGCCCTTAGGTCTGGTATAGATTTTTAAGGGGAACCCCCTATGCCGAAAAAACGCCATACTCATTCACATAGGGTGGGGGGGCCGGGATCTGGGGGCCCTCTTATCATAGGGGGCTCCCGGATTCCGATAAGCACCCCGCCCGCAGACCTTGACAACCAACGGCCAGGGTTGTCGGGAAGAGACCCCTGTCCTCATCAACATGGGGACAAGGTGCCGCAGGGCGCCCCCTCCCCCAAAGCACCCGCCCCCCATGTTGAGGGCATGCGGCCTGGTACGGTTCAGGAGGGGGGGGCGCTCGCTCGTCCCCACCCCCTTTTCTGACTGGTCGGGCTGCATGCTCAGATCGGGGTCTGGTATGGATTTTTCCCATTGCAGCGAGCGCGAGATGCATTACCCTGCCCTTGCGTCGTATCTGGTCCGTCGGACCAGCATACAGACGAACGGGCTTTCCGTCAGGAACTGAGTCCGGCGGAAAGATTTAAAACATGTTTCAAATCTAGGTCCAGCAGACTTTTGGGAAAAAAAAGTCCGCGGAAGCCTACACACGATCGGATTATCCGGCGGACTCTGGTCCGCCGGACCAAGTGTGCCGGAAAGTCCGCTCGTGTGTACGCGGCATAAGAAGGGGGAAGGCGGACATGTTGTTACACCCACCGGAGTTTTGAATTTTAGGCGTATTTATAACAGTAGTCAGTTTATATAGTGAAATACAGTACTTAGAACTCCGTCTGACTGCTTAGATGTTGAATTTTAAAAGCAGCGAACTTCTGTCAGATTAGCAAACCTGTGAGATGAGCAGGGCTGACGCTGCTTTTAAAATTCAAGATCTAAGTAGTTAGACGGAGTTGTAAGTCCTGTATTTCCCTATATAAACTGACTTTACTGTTATAAATATGTGTAAAATGCAAAACTCCGGTGGGTGTAACAACATGTCCGCTTTCCCCCTTCTTAGTGTATGCTTACTCTGGACGTGGTGTGGGTTTAGCAAGATGGCAGCGACGGGACGTCACTTTCGTAGCAAACTGCGATGGGTCGCCGAATATGTCATTACACCGGCCAGAGGGGTGATGACGTCAGCGCGCAGCTCACCGACGTCGCCGGGTGTATCAAGATGGCCACCGCTCCGGAGCTAGGCCGAGGTCGCGGCCTTTCCTAAAGCCGAGGCAGCAGAGAGCTCCGCAGATCGCGTGGTGTGCCGATTTGAACAGGTTGACCCGTTCGGATCACGGATCGGTGACGATCCGTTGCGCCACTACCCACAACCACCAGGCAAGGGTTGTGGGGATGAGGCCCTTGTCCCCATCAACATGGGAACAAGGTGCTTTGGGGTCAGACCCCAAAGCACCCTTCCCATGTTGAGGGCATGTGGTCCGGTATGGCTCAGGAGGGGGGGGGGCTCTCCCCCTTCTTTTCCTGCGGCCTGCCAGTTGGGGTGCTCAGATAAGGGTCTGGTATGGATTTTGGGGGGGACCCCTATGCAATTTTTTTGTTTTGGCGCAGGTTTCCTCTTAATTTCCATACCAGACCTGAAGGGCCTGGTATGGATTTTGGGGGGACCCCCATACAATTTTTTTTTAAATTTTGGTTCGGAGTTCCCCTTAATATTCATACCAGACCTAAAGGGCCTGGTAAGGGACTGGGGGGAACCTATGCCTTTTTTTCAGTGAGTTTTATCTATATTGCCGAGACTCCACAATTCATTACAGCCGCGATCAGTGTTACATGACAATTTTTCCTTTAGAAATGTCATTTTGCTGTGGTACTGTTCTAAACACGGGAAAAATGTGCCACTTTACAGGCATACTATAGACACCCCCAGGCACGATATTTAAAGGAATATTTCATTTTTAGTGTTTCACTTTAAGCATTAAAAAAATCCCTGCTCCCGAAAAAACGTCAGTTTTAAAACTTTTTTGCATCGATACATGTCCCCTGGGGCAGGACCCAGGTCCCCAAACGCTTTTTATGGCAATAACGTGCACATAAGCCTTTAAAGTGAGCACTTGACTTTAACCGTGTTCATGTGTTCGTCTGAGTTTTTTGACTGTTCGCATGTTCTGGTGCGAACCGAACTGGAGGTGTTCGGCTCATCCTTAACAGTCACCCATTACTGAGAACTCTGCAGCAATAATTTATTTTGCGTTATAGCTATTATTAATGGTACAAAGTCATCGTGTAGAAGGATGAAACGGTGACAAAACACTGGTCATATAATTACCCTAAGAAGTGAATCCATGCAAGTGGAACTCTTCATTCTCTGCTGTACCCAGCTCAGAACATCCCGTATCCTGCTAAACAAAAGACAGTCTAGACTCCATTCTGGGAAGGATGCCCATGTATGTGTCTGTACAAACTGCCTTGCTAAATGCGTTCCAATTCATATTCACAGACAGCCAGGTGGATCGAACAGAGAGATTTGCAATGGAGGAGAAAGTGACATAGGAAGACAATGTATAGATTTGTGCATGATTGTACAAAGTACATATAATACTGATATACTGTAGATGTGATCAGGGCATATTTATAAAGCAATGAATGTAAGATTCCCTGAATGTTCACTGTGGATGAATCTTCCCATTGCATGAGTTTTAAATGACAGAGAATCTGTAATCCCCTGTGAATGTCACATTTGCTGCTTAATACGTATGCAACTTGGGGTTTGGCGTATTTAGGTTTATAATATTGTATACTGTATATATATTTTGCCATAGGTATATAATCTTTATTTCATAAATAATTATTTAATATTGGACAAAGGCTTCCCAGAGCACCATAGGCTTATGTAAAGAGAGCACAGCAGTAGCAGCCTGTCTCCTGGCTGGCTTTGTCTGACTGAAACTCAAAGTAGAACTTCACCCAAAGGGGATGTTCTGTTTGTTTGCATCCTCCCCGCCTCAGCTTACACATTTGGCACTTTTTGGGGGAGGGGACCAAATACCTGCGCTGTAGCAACCTGAGCTGGAAATTTAGCCCCAACCTCCTTCCCCTGCAGCCTTCTGGGACACATCAAGGCTTCACTGCCGGTTTTCTTTACTTACAATGCCGACGCCTGCACTCGAAACTGATTGAAGCATTGGTTCAGGTGAGGACATCGCAGGATCCCTGGACAGGTAAGTGTCCTTATATTAAAAGTCAGCAGCTAAGTATTTGTAATTCTTTTGGGGGAGTCTGAAGCTCCTGTTTAAGACTGGTGACACATAGGTGATTCTGCTGCTCATGACAAATTACCAAGGCCAGCAGCCTGTATCATGCAATGTAACTGCAGCTCAGCCTCCAGGCATCCTGTTGCAAAGCAACAGGATGCCTGCTTAACTACTGTTGGTTCTGCTTCAGTCGCCCCAAGATGTGAGCCCCACAGGCCTTGCAACTAGCACTTCTGAGGTTTCTCCATATGCCTAACTGCTGTTGACTCTTGATCTGATCATATCTGAACTTGCCAGTTTACTGACCACGTCTCTTGCTTGGCGCCTGGACCGACTTTTTCCTGGTTACCAACCTTGCCTCTTGTCTGCCGCTTAGACCAACCATTGCACATTTACCGACTATGTCTCTGCCTGCTGCCTGAACCAACCTCTTGTCACATCCCTCTGATCAAACTGCAGCAGAGGCTCCAGTGTCAGCCATTCTCTGTGGGCATCTGTATCTTCCCGAACAACAGGTATTGTCCAACTTTTGCATTGTGTAAAAAGTTTTGGGGGCAACCAAGGTGGGTAGGCCTGCTTGCTTTAAGGGAAACGGGCTGCTAAAGGTAAAGCTAAACTATCCAGCTACACTCTCTGATCATTTATACAGAAGCAAGCATTACACTGAGTAATGTATTTTGCATAACTAAAACTATTCCATACATCTGCACTAAATTATGTTCTCCTATTACACCCGATTACAGGGGCCCCAAATATGTGAAGGTTTTCTTACCTATTACAATGGTACTTATTGTACATGCTGTATGGTCGATAAACAAGAATGTGCATTTTATTAAAATATACATTTGCACTCATTTCCAGTATGTCAGACAGTCTTAACATATTTTTTCCTATCCTCTTTTAATGATGTCCATCAGTCTTCCCTGCACCCTCTCAAGCCATTGTGATAGAATATCATTCTTTGCCTGGGAAAGAGGCCTTTGTGCACTTCACTTCTTTTAATGCTTGAATTTCTTAACCCTTTCCGTTCTTATTAAGCTTTCACTGTCAAATTCTGTAGAACTCCCAAATATTCCCCTTATGAAAAATGATTATTGAAATCAATATTTAATCCCTTCAGTTGTATGATTTGTAGCTTGTACATCCATACCGCCCCCCTTCCCAATTGAACTTATTGTTTAAGGGAGTCTCCACCTCTTCAATCTGAGGTTACTTTTTGTTTGTATAAAACTAAATTTGCTGGATAAAATTCATGGAACTTCAGTTCAGTAAATCAGTGCACTATGGTCTTTTTCAAATTCCTTATGTGGTCTTCCAATCTTTTGTGCAACGGGAACTTTATCCTTTTTACCTATTGAAGCTCATATTTACATTCTAATAACCAGGGCAGAAAAAACAACATAGTCTCCTGTGCTCAAGGGTGATGTAATGGTGGTGGATCTAACATCTTGATAGTTCCAATGGAAGCACAGGCTTTGCTTGGGGGGGGGCATAATGGAAACACTGTAAGAATAAGAAGAAAGGGGAAACCAGCCTTGCGCATTACCAAAGTGGTGTTTATTAATCTAAAGTAAAAGGAAATATACTCAAAGTATATCTCCTATTTTACAATTTACTTACCTGAGCCCCAACTCCATCCAGCGATGTTGCATGAGAGACTCGGATGCTCTGGACTCTCCCTCCTCATTGGCTGAGACAGCAACGAAGTGCCATTGGCTCTCGCTGCTGTCAAAGTCAGTGATCCAATAAGGAGGGAGAGGGGGGTCTGAGCCGCGGCTCGGTGTCTGAATGGACACAAGGAGCTTCGGCTTGGGTGCCCCCATAGTAAGCTGTTTGATGTGGGGGCACTCAACAGGTGGGTGGGGCCAGGAGCGCTGAAGAGAGACCCGAGAAGAGGAGGATCTGGGATGCTCTATGCAAAACCACTACATAGAGCAGGTAATTATAACATGTTTGTTATTTCTAACAGAAAAAAAACTAGACTTTATTATCACTTTAAGATGGCAATTTTAGCCTTGAAGATCGATCTCCAGGCACTCCTGTTCTCTAGACAGTTGTCGAACCCTGAGAAACTGATATTTATGAGCTCCTAAAGTATCATATCAGACAACACTGATCTTTCACTCTTCGATACTGGAGTAACTTGTGGAACCCCGTTAGTGTATAAGTTCTCTGCTAAATAAAGGTAAGGTATACCAGGAAAAAATTAGGTTGCAAGATCATCAAGCTGTGGTTTTATCTCAAAGGCTTCTGCCAGCTTTAGCCCTGGTTCACATTGATGCGATGTGGCATGCAATTTGACATTGACGGTAATGGCAGTGTCCGCAAATGCGGCATCGCACCGAATCCAAAAAGTAGTTTCTGTACTACTTTTGGCGATTTTGGGGGGGTACAATTTCCATTGACATCTGTGCAGAAACCCGCACAGATGTCTCTGAAATCGCCCCCGAAGTCGGGACTGACATGCGGGAATGAAATTGTGCGAGTTCAGCTGAACTCACACGATTTCATTCCCGCAGACAGTGTGAACCAGGGCTAAGGCTGAATTGTGGCTGCTGCTGGAAGCCATTTGACTAATAGTAGAAGTAAAATATCTTTTGCTGTTTGGACACATTTTTTGGGTTAATTTGAAGCAGCTCAGGCTTTGCAACCTAGTGGTCTCGGCACTTAGATACACATAGAATAAAGTTGGTGCTTGCACCAGGCTCCGTGTTAGCCCACCAGCCTGATAAGCACATGGGAAATGGGGGATGATTAAGAGGAATTTTAAAAGATGACTTATAAAAAGTCCATATAGTCCGTATGATAACACCTTGAAGGCAGCCCAGTGGAAGATAAAAAGCGACTCTTGGAATAGCTGAGGATAAAACACACAGGCGCCACTCTAAGTGCAGCATAACCATAAATTTAATGCACAAAAGGGATATAGTTACTCACAAGAGTAGCGTAAAAACAGGCATTTTTGGCACAAATTGCCAAGCGTCTGAGAAGGGGGTACATCCGTGGAGCTGCTTGCTGGTGACTCAGAGCAGGTTGCGCCGGTGGTCGCGGGCGCTTCTTGGAACTGGAACACACAGGGAGCTGAAGGATGACGTCACTTCCGGATTGTGCAGGACCAATAGACTACGTGTTTTTGGAGCATGCGCTCCTTCTTCAGGCCTAACGGGGCCATGTTGGATGAGGGCATATAAGCACTGATGTTGCTGCTGCTGGGTCCTAGAGTCCCGCGGCTATGGATATGTCACACACATATACATTGCTGGCTTAATGATGATGCAGAGAAAGATATATAAAACTCAGTAGATGGAACTATAAAGCTACTTTACAGACTGGGCATACAAAAGGATTAATGAGAGCATTTGGATTATTGTAATAAGAAGGGGCATTAGGAAACACTTATAAGAATGGCACCACAAAACAGCATAGTGTGGCACACAGCAGGAGAACACACACACGCACATTAAGAGAGTATATTGCAATTATTAGGCGAACAAAATTGATTAAATGGGGAATTGTGTGTATGGTAAAGATCAGAGCGATCATGAATAACTAGTAATTTTTAATTTGTACTAAAAATAAAGATAAAGATAATGATATTAGGTATAATTAATATAATCAATATAATTATCAAATGAATAATAAGAATAAAAATAATAATAAAAATACAAATAATAATAATAAAAATAGTAATATTTATGGATGGGAAACACAATTGTTCCTGTTTGTACACTTTTTTAAGATATTGTCGGGATTGATCATAACAAGCCTAGAGACATTGTGTATTGTTATTGATGGGGTATTGCAACTTTAAATTACTATATCTATGGGTACTTACTTTTGTAGTTGAAGACCTTAAGGGTCCGGGATAAATAAATGGACTGCGGTGAAGGGGGGAGAAAAGGAACTTGAATGAAGAAATTATTCAGATATGATTAATATATATAGGAAATGATTGTATCCTGCAATCTCTAACTTGCAATAATACTATTATACCATTCTATAGTTATATCATTTTGCAATCCCACTATCTAATTATACAATTTTATGATCCCCCTGAAGGAAGGAATGGGGGATACAGGTACCACATCAAAACACACACATGGGGGGGGGGGTGGAATTGGGGAGGGGAAAGGGGGAGGGGGGTACAGGGGGGTAGGGGGGAAAGGAGAGGGAGAAGAAAAAAGGGGGGGGGGGGTGGAGGGAAGGGGTAAGTGTTAAAGAAAAGTTATTTGGAAAGGTACAATGCCAACACTGTCAAGATAGAAAGGTGGGGGTGAGGGAGATGATCTGTGATTTGATTCGACTCATCTGTCCCCTTTATCATCTCCCTCACCCCTTCTGATCTTGACAGTGTTGGCCTTGTCCCTCTCCAAATCATTTTTCTTTAACCCCCCCTTTTTTTCTTCTCCCTCTCCTTCCCCTTGTCCTTCCTCCTCTCCCTTTCCCCTCTCCCTTTCCCCTCTCCCTTTCCCCCCCACATGTGTGTGTTTTGATTTGGTACCTGTGTTGGCCCACACACGTATCCGTTGTCTAATCCTCCATTCCTTTAGTGAGATCATAAAATGGTATAATATAGTGGGATTACAAAATTATGTAACTATGAAATGGTAGAATAGTATTATTGCAAGTTAGAGGTTGCAGGATACAATCATTTCATATATATATTAATCATATCTAAGTAATTTCTTATTTTTTCTTATTATTTCTTATTACCCCATCAATAATAATACAAAATGTCTCTAGGCTTGTTGTTATCAATCCCGACAATATCTTGAAAAAGTGTACAAACAGGAACAATTGTTTTTCCCATCCATAAATATTACTATTTTTAATTTTATTTTTATTATATTTATTTTTATTCCTATTATTAATTTAATAATTATAGTGATTATATAAATTATACCTATTATCGTTATCTTTATTTTTAATACAAATTACTAGTTATTCATGATCGCTCCAATCTTTACCATACACACAATTCCCCATTTAATCAATTCGGCTCACCTAGTAATTGCAATATACCCTCTTAATGTGTGTGTGTGTGTGTTCTCCTGCTGTGTGCCACACTATGCTGTTTTGTGATGCCATTCTTATAAGCGTTTCTTAATGCCCTCTTCTTATTATAATAATCCAAATGCTCTCATTGATCCTTTTATATGACCAGTCTATATAGTAGCTTTATAGTTCCATCTGCTGAGCTTTTATATATCTTTCTCTGCATCATCATTAAGCCAGCAATATATATGTGTGTGACATATCCATAGCCATGGGACTCCAAGACCCAGCAGCAGCGGCATCAGTGCTTATAAGCCCTCATCCAACATGGCCCCCATTCGGCCTGAAGAAGGAGTGCATTTTCCGTAAACGCATTGCCTATTGGCCCTTCACAATTCGGAAGTGATGTCATCCCTCAGCTCCCTGTGTGTTCCAGTTCCAGGAAGCGTCGGCGACCACCGGCGCAAGCAGCTCCATGGATGCAGCCCCTTCGGCAATTTGTGCCAAAAACGCCTGTTTTTATTCTACTCTTGTGAGTACCTATATCCGTTTTGTGCATTAAATGTATGGTTATACTGCACTTAGAGTGGAACCTGTGTGTCCTAGCAGAAGATCGAAGAGATAGGTCTGTACTGTGCATGGTGGCTCAGCAACATTGCATACATCATGGCTTAGCATGTATTCACTGAGATAAGACAGCCCAGATTATTTGTTTCTCACATTGTTTGCTCGAGGACGTACAACCTTGCCATGGCTGGTGCTTTTCCCTTTTCCATTTGATAAATTTGTATTTGAGTTTCCATCTCTCGCTTGAATTTTCATTTGAGTTTCTATTTCTCTCTCTCTCCCTTGCAGACTCTAGCTGTCTCCACAATTGCTTAGACCTCTCTAAGCGGGTCATATAATTCTGATTTCCAGGAATTAGAAGTTATGGAAGCTTGGGATGTAAGCCTAGGTGATCTATGAAATCCGGTCTCCTACAGGAGTACCAAAGTTCTACCTTTTTATTTTGCACTGAGAACTCTTTGTTGGCTCATGGATTCAGTCTTAGTTGTATTAAGGATTGCTCTATATTATAGTGTCACTTAGACGGGAGAGTCTTCTCAATAGAACAGAAATTGGCAGTGTAAACAGTTGTATAGGCATAAACTATCTTCTTTGTAAGGGTTTTTTTTTTTTTTTTACCAACAAAATCAATTTAGGCTATGGAAAGAGTATTCAGGGGCACTCCATAAAGCACATTGACCTTAAAGTGAAACATCACTCTCTCACGCAACTCTCCTTATGCTGCTAGCATTAGTAAATACAATGGATATAAAAAGTCTACACACCCCTGTTAAAACGTCAGGTTTCTGTGATGTAAAAAAAATTGAAAAATATAAATGTGTTCAGAATCGAGCAATCACATTCAAACTCATCTTAAATATGAGTGCAATGACTTGCCATCATTTAAAGTGCCTCTGATTAACCCTAAATAAAATTCAGTTGTTCTATTATTATTAAACAGGATTTATATAGCTCTATCAGTTTATGCAGCGCTTTACCACTTGAGGGTAGACAGTACAAATACAATACACTTTAATACAGTAGGAATCAGAGGTACCTGCTCCTTAAAGCTTACAATCTAAGAGGGAAGGTCAAGAGATACAAGAGGTAATAACTGTGGGGAATGTGCTGATGGAGAAGATAAATGTACAGCCGTTAGGTGGGGGCCAGATAGGCTTCTCTAAAGAGATGAGTTTTCAGGGATCGCCTGAAAGCGGATAAAGTAGGAGAAAATTGGACAGATTGGGGTAGAGCATTCAAGAGGATGGGAGAGGCTCTGGAGAAGTCCTGAAGACGAGCATAGGATGAGGTGACAAGGGAGTTTGAGAGCAGGAGGTCTTGGGAGGAGTGAAGAAAATGCTTAGGTTGGTATTTTAGACTAGGTTAGTGATGTAGCTGGGGGCCAGGTTGTGGATGGCTTTGTAAGTTATAGTTAGTATCCTGAATTGAATTCATTGGCTAAGTGGCAGCCAATGGAGGGATTGGCAGAGGGGTATAGCAGACGCTGAGCGGTTTGTGAGGTGGATGAGCCTGGCAGCGTCGTTCATGATGGACTGAAGTGGGGATAGCCCATTTAGAGGTAAGCCAATGAGGAGGGAGTTGCAGTAGTCGAGGCAGGTAGGTTCTAGTTCTAGTAGGTCTTTTCTAACATTTCCTTAGTTGCATCCTACAGCAAAAGCCATGGTCCGCAGAGAGCTTCCAAAGCATCAGAGGGATCGCATTATAAAAAGATATCAGTTGGGAGAAGGCTACAAAAGAATTTCCAAGGCATTAGATATAGGATAGGATAGGATTCTTCCTAGAGCTGGCCGGCCCAACTGAGCTATCGGGGGAGAAGAACATTGGTGAGAGAGGTAAAGAAGAACCCAAAGATCACTGTGGCTGAGTTCCAGAGATGCAGTCAGGAGATGGGAGAAAGTTGTAGAAAGTCAATCATCACTGCAGCCCTCCACCAGTCGGGGCTTTATGGCAGAGTGGCCTGACAGAAGCCTCTCCTCAGTGCAAGGCACATGAAAGCCCGCATGGAGTTTGCTAAAAAACACCTGAAGGACTCCAAGATGGTGAGAAATAAGATTCTCTGGTCTGATGAGATCAAGATAGAACTTTTTGGCCTTAATTCTAAGCGGTATGTGTGGAGAAAACCAGGCAGTGCTCATCACCTGTCCAATGCAGTCCCAACAGTGAAGCATGGTGGTGGCAGCATCATGCTGTTTGGGTGTTTTTCAGCTGCAGGGACAGGACGACTTGTTGCAATCGAGGGAAACATGAATGTGGCCAAGTACAGGGATATCCTGGACGAAAACCTTCTCCAGAGTGCTCAGGACCTCAGACTGGGCCGAAGGTTTACCTTCCAACAAGACAATGACCCTAAGCACACAGCTAAAATGATGAAGGAGTGGCTTCACAACAACTCCGTGACTGTTCTTGAATGGCCCAGCCAGAGCCCTGACTTAAATTCAACTGAGCATCTCTGGAGAGACCTAAAAATGGCTGTCCACCAACGTTTACCATCCAATCTGACAGAACTGGAGAGGATCTGCAAGGAGGAATGGCAGAGGATCCCCAAATCCAGGTGTGAAAAACTTGTTGCATCTTTGCCAAAAAGACTCATGGCTGTATTAGATCAAAAGGGTGCTTCTACTAAATACTGAGCAAAGGGTCTGAATACTTAGGACCATGTGATATTTCAGTTTTTCTTTTTTAATAAATCTGCAAAAATGTCAACAATTCTGTGTTTTTCTGTCAATGTGGGGTGCTGTGTGTACATTAATGAGGAAAAAAATGAACTTAAATGATTTTAGCAAATGGCTGTAATATAAGAAAGAGTGAAAAATGTAAGGGGTTCTGAATACTTTCCATCCCCACTGTATATCTGTAGTGTTTTCTTATCTCTCTCCAAAGCCCTAAGTCCTGTGTCTTTATGCTGCTCTGTTCTTCTGTTATCAGCATGATAACTTCTGACAAGTTCTCAGAGACAGGAGATAAAAGCAGCTGAAAATTTATGTTGAGGGAGGTTTCTTATAAATAGATTAACGTATTGCCCCTACAGTATTACCATAATTATAATTATCATTAAGATGTGAGGCAACTGACCTAGTGAGCACACTTCACACAAAATGGTGGGCTGATTAACAAAGATCTTTGGCTGACAGCCTTATGACCCTACATAAACAGCAAAGAGTATGCATCTGCATTAATCCTACACCTGCAAGAGAAAACCCATCCACCATAAAAAGTTGGTAAGGAGGTACACACAATATGAGAGGCTGGATACACACATAGCAAAATGCTGCTGAACTGGCCGAATTTCAATACATGTGTCAGTTCAACAGATGCCGATCTAACAGTTCAGCTGGAAAGCCAGCATTTTATCAGCACTTGCAGGCAATGGCTGCAGCACTGATCTGTGTATTCTGACAGGGGCTGAGCCCCTACCATCAGAATATAAAGGCACAGTGCGGGGCGATCCCTGCATCCACATAGCCTGTGTGGATGTGGGGATCCATGAGTTTTTTCCTTCAACCTGTTGGTGGAACAGCAAAAAAAAAAAAAAAAAAAACTGTGTGCTCTGCTTAAGGAATTGGAATGTGAAAAACATTTGTGATCTTGTGGACCAACCAGGAAGTGGCTTTTTGGGGTTGATGGCCTACTTTATTTAAAAATAGAGCAACATTCCCTACATTCCCATGCAGGGGTTTCAGTTGCACACTGTACTTAAAGCAAAACATCCTCCTGGCTATACAGCTGTCAGTTGGATGAGGAAAAGGCTCTGCACAGCTGCACTCAAAGTCAATGCCTTTATTAAAAAAGTAATAATCCAAGAAATACAAGCAACAGAAAACAACAATATACAGGAGCTGACCCATTTCACAAATGTTTATTCATACACTGATCTATGTTGAACATGTGACCAAACCTGTGAATAAATTGCTCTAATTAGAGTTAATTAGTGTTTGGCCACATGTTCAACATGGATCAGTGTATATATTGCAGTTAATGTTTGTGGTTCCTTAGCTATAAATAAGCACTTTTGAAAGTGTGAAACGCGTCAGATCCTTTATTCCATTGTTTTCTGTGGCTTGTATTTCCTGGATTATTACTTTTATTTAAAAAAAGCATTGATTTTGAGTGCGGCTGTCCAGAACCTTTTCCTCATCCAATTGTCTAAGCTTAGCCTGCACCTTGTGTTCCTATTCTGAGGAGAGCTACACTTCCAGATACCCTTCCTAGAGCGGCATCTCCCTTCCCTTTACACAGCTGTCAGGTCAGTCCACGACACACCAGTGTTCTCACGCTGCTCTCTACAGCACTGTAACTCTAACTTGGTCAATGCAAATGTGCACCTGCTGCTCCCTGCAGCACTGGCCCTTGCCCTGGTCTCTGGACAGGGACCTCCTGTCTCCTGGGTGCAGTACACCTGTCTCCTAACGGAAACTCCAAACTATACACAGGCCTGTGGTTATCCTGCTGGTCTACATCAATACCTTGACACTGGGTTGGAGGCTTCTTCCCATCCCGTAACTCTTTGAAGCCAACAAACTCCAGAGCCCAACCCGGGAATTACCAAACCTGGAAAAATCTAAAAGAAACACCTTTCTCCACTCAAATTGATATTCATGCAAATTGTAAGTCACTTTTGCCTAATTTTACTTAATGGCAGGGGCTAGTAATGTCACACATTGTAATGACTAACAGGTTGGAATAAGTGGTTATATTTAGAAAAAAAATAGCAAATATTGGGTTTGCAAGGGGTGTTTAATAAATTCACATACATGCTAGCAATTGGTGACTTTGTGTCCTAGGATATTGCTTTATCACATTATATTTAGGTCATTATTTTTATCAGGTTATATTATGTCAGGGTTAACAGTATATTTTTTGTTATTGTGTTAATGGAGTTGTGTTGTGGTCCCAGAATATAATGAAAGAGTATTAAGGAAGCTAAGTGTACATGTTCATCAAATGTTTAACCTAATACAGAACTGTGGTACCTCCAAAGATAAGGAGAAAAAAATAAAACAAAAAGAGACAGAGGCCCTAGGAGAGTTCCTTATGGTGTAGCAGTTTGACAGATAGTTGGATGAAATATGTGATGAGAAGGTAAAATAAAATGGTGTACTCACATCTGTGAGGTTGCTGAGCACCCTAAGGGGGGGATCAGACAACCTGGAGTGAAAGCCTGCAGGGAATAGGACTGTCCCTGCCAAAAGTAAAGTTGTTCTTGATGCTCGGGGGGGTGATCTGGACGATCCTATGCTCTGCAGTCTCAGCATTACATTGTGAACTTCACAGTAAGTAACCTAAATACATAGGTACATAGCTACATAGTAGGTGAGGTTGAAAAAAAACCTATGTGTGTGATTATATGTCAGTATTACATTGTATATCCCTGTATGTTGTGGTCGTTCAGGTGCTTATTTAATAGTTTTTTGAAACTATCGATGCCCCCCCCACTGAGACCACCGCCTGTGGAGGGGAATTCCACAACCTTGCCGCTCTTACAGTAAAGAACCCTCTACGCAGTTTAAGTTTAAACCTCTTTTCTTCTAATTTTAATAAGTGGCCACGTGTCTTGTTAAACTCCCTTCTGCGAAAAAGTTGTATCCCTATTGTGGGGTCACCAGTACAGCATTTGTAAATTTAAATCATATCCCCTCTTAAGTGTCTCTTCTCCAGAGAGAATAAGTTCAGTGCCTTTCCTCATAACTAATATCCTCCAGACCCTTTATTAGCTTTGTTGCCCTTCTTTGTACTCGCTCCATTTCCAGAACATCCTTCCTGAGGACTGGTGCCCAGAACTGGATAGCATATTCTAAGTGCGGCCAGACCAGAGTCTTGTAGAGCGGGAGAATTATCTCTTTATCTCTGGAGTTAATCCCTTTTTTAATGCATGCCAATATTCTGTATGCATGCCATTGCAGAGCCTATCATCTACTAGGTCCCCCAGGTCCTTTTCCATCCTAGATTCCCCCAGAGGTTCTCCCCCTATTGAATAAATTGAATTCATATTTTTGCCACCCAAATGCATTATTTTACATTTTTCTACATTAAACCCCATTTGCCGTATAGTTGCCTACCCCATTAATTTGTTCAGATCTTTTTGCAAGGTTTACCTACATTTACCTACAGAAACATTTGAAGGAATGTTGGGGAAAAACGTGACAAAACAAGGAAAAGCTCTGTCCCCTGCATCGTGACAAAACAAGGAAAAGCTCTGTCCCCTGCATCGTGACAAAACAAGGAAAAGCTCTGTCCCCTGCATCGTGACAAAACAAGGAAAAGCTCTGTCCCCTGCATCGTGACAAAACAAGGAAAAGCTCTGTCCCCTGCATCGTGACAAAACAAGGAAAAGCTCTGTCCCCTTTCACACATGCAATATGCATACCCACAATATCTGTTGCACATGTATGCAACAATGTACCCCCAGAATATACAGGCCTCACCCCCATAAAAAGCCATCTCATATGCAAGCTGTGTATCTAATGTTTCTCCTTACATTTGCAGCCATTATACCTACAAGTGCCTTATCACGTCTGCAACCACTCCAAACACCCACAACAACAAATACTCCTCACATGTGCAGCCTGGGCCCCCACTAAGTCCACTTCACATGTGTAGCCTGCACACTGCAATGCCCTTTTACATACAGTACGTGCTTCGTCACATATTTAAGCTGGCCAAACACTAGTGGGTTTTCAAACAAATGTCTGATCAAACATTCGTTCAAAAACGTACTAAAAAAATTTCATTTGGTTTTTAACATTTAACCTTTGCAGTGAAGCGCAAGGCAGAGTCTTCCAGTGCTTTGGGCTCTTGATTTGCTAAAAGCTTAGCTGACTTCAGGAAGCTGCTGACGCAGATGTTCCCGGGGCAGGAAGTGAGAGGAAATCTCCCCGAAGAGGACAGAGAGCAATAAAAAAAAAATCTTCCACACTCTTTCCAAAACTGTGCATAATGCTGATTGACTTTGGTTTTAATAGATAAAAGAAAGGCTTCTCTAATACAATTCATGAAAGAGGTCTGGCTTTTAAGCTCACCTGGATACACGATTTAGTAATTACATCGAACATTCGGTGGGAAAAAAAATGTAGATTTCTCAATATATTGTACAACTGGAAGAGGGGGATGCTTGCCAGCATCACTGATAAATGCAGTACATTGCAACATTATTGGAACAGATTTATAAAAATTACACAAAGTTTAAAAATTCCTTTATTTAATTTTTTAATAATTTTGACATGCTTTGTACCAGAAATATAGTTTCAGTGTCATTAAAAAGTAGTAACATTAGGAATTTTAAACCTTAACACTACTCAAAGCACACATTTTTTTTTTCATTTTTCATCATTTTGTTTTTAGATTGACAAAACATGTAATATGTTTCATTTTTCTTGTATTTCCTATTTACTGCAAAAAAATAAATTCTATGCATACATAAAGTAATGACAAAATTATTGCTGAATCGATAGGCTAATAGCTGAAATGTAAAAATTTCTCTAGTCCATAACTGGATTTATACTTGCGGAATCTTAAGTCAGATAACAATTAAATACTGTATTTATCGGCGTATAACACACACTTTTTTCCCCTTAAAATAAGGGGAAAATCGTGGGTGCGTGTTATATGCCGATCTCCCCCAAACTCCGCTGATTGGGAGCTGAGCGATCGCGCCGAGATACACATAGCCGAGTGTACTCAGCTCTTCTCAGCTCCGCTCACAGTCACGCCCAGTCCCGCCATTGGACCTGTGTTATGTCCATCAAAGGGCGGGACTGGGCGTGACTGTGAGCGGAGCCGAGAAGAGCCGAGTACATTCAACTATGTGTATTTCGGTTCCACCCAGTCCCTGCGATCTTGGCGGCACTCGCTCTGCTCCGCCGAGTCCCTGCGATCTCGGCGGCGGCATATTTAAATCTGGACAAGGCTGCAATGGACACTGGGGGCAAGGCTGCACTGACAAGGCTGCAATGGACACTAGGAGCAAGGAGGAACTGGGGCAAGGCTGCACTGGGGCAAGGCTGCAATGGACACTGGGGAAGGCTGCACTGACAAGGCTACAATGACAAGGCTGCAATGGACACTGGGGCAAGGCTGCACTGACACTGACAAGGCTGCAGATGGACACTGATAAGGCTGCATTGATGGGCATTCAAATGTAAGTTTTTTTCCTTAAACTTCCCTCCTAAAAGTTTTTTTCCTTAAAATTCCCTCCTAAACTTGGGGTGCGTTTTATAAGCCAGTGCGTGTTATACGCTGATAAATACGGTATTTGATTTACTATGTTGATTAAAAGGAGAAGTATAGCCAAAACTATTTTGGCTGTACTTCTTCTGTAGGTCACAGGAGTGCACTTAGTTCTGCACTCCGGCGACCTGTTTTCAGCTGACAGTGGGCTACAGCCCGCTGTTGGCTGACATCACAGGGACGGTTCAGGCTCTGAAAAGATCCAACCCATATGGTCAGGATCCACCCAAATGCTGATTGGTGTGTGTGAATGCGCTACTCCCATATTACCACCACTTACAATGTTCTTTTTCTATTGTTCCAAACAATCACTTATAAGTAATATCATGTGCATTAACTTAAAACTTTAAATCAAACAAAAATATAAACATATATTATCCAATACATGAAAAAAGTCCTTCAAACGTGCTGCAAAATCCTTTAACAATTTGTTGTGACTGACGTGCTCCTATGTTCCTTCAGTAATCATATGTGACTAAGTGAGACACCTCCACCATTCAGATTGGCCACTCACCAGATGCTTAATTAAAGATGCGCCTTTGGTTCATTCAAGGGATAACCACTCCACCTAGGTAACACTCCTCACCGGCTAAACTTGGACTCTAGTATTCCTCATATAAAAGCATAGGGACAAAAAACGATCATAGCGCAATATGTTTAAACTATTTATTTTAAAATCCAAAGAAAGAGTATCCACTCACATTTAAAAGTGCCCTCGAGCCGGCACCAAGCTTATCCAGCAGTTATGGACGGGTTTTGGGCTGTTTGCATGGTCCGCCTGATGACGCATTCTATGATGCGAAACGCATAGAGGCTGCTGGGAGTTTTTTGCATCAGGTGACCGGACGTGAACGGGAACGAGGCTTGGAGCGCAAGCCAAACGTGGAGGCCGCACAGTACTATCAGGCGGACCATGCAAACAGCCCAACACCCGTCCATAACTGCTGGATAAGCTTCGGGCCAGCTCGAGGGCACTTTTAAATGTGAGTGGATACTCTTTCTTTGGATTTTAAAATAAATAGTTTAAACATATTGCGCTATGATCGTTTTTTGTCCCTATGCTTTTATATGAGGAATACTAGAGTCCAAGTTTAGCCGGTGAGGAGTGTTACCTAGGTGGAGTGGTTATCCCTTGAATGAACCAAAGGCGCATCTTTAATTAAGCATCTGGTGAGTGGCCAATCTGAATGGTGGAGGTGTCTCACTTAGTCACATATGATTACTGAAGGAACATAGGAGCACGTCAGTCACAACAAATTGTTAAAGGATTTTGCAGCACGTTTGAAGGACTTTTTTCATGTATTGGATAATATATGTTTATATTTTTGTTTGATTTAAAGTTTTAAGTTAATGCACATGATATTACTTATAAGTGATTGTTTGGAACAATAGAAAAAGAACATTGTAAGTGGTGGTAATATGGGAGTAGCGCATTCACACACACCAATCAGCATTTCTAGCCCATCTCAATGAAGGTTTTTTTTTTAATGCAGCAACCCTGAGACATAATTTTATAAGAGCCTTGGAGGAAGTAGTGGTTTTGTGCCGGTGACACACACACAATAAAGGATCCACCCAAATGCCTAGACCAGTAGCTGGCTCTCAACAATCTGATGAGAGCCTGAGCCAGCATCTCCTTCCCCTCCACAGCCCAACGCTCCAGTCAGTGCTGGAGGGGCAGAGCAGAGTGACTGACAGTCATGGCTCCCTGCTCAGAGAGGAGGGGGAGAACTGAGCGATCAGCGGTGTTTGATCACTAATTTCCCAGTGCAGAGGAGGCGGGGACAGATGCAGCATCAGATCAATACTGCATCCACCTAGGTGAGTATAAATTTTGTTTTTTTAAAGTCCATACTTCTCTTTTAAATATATGTATAAAAAAATTATAATAATCTTTGTGGGGTTTTTTTTGTTTGCCTCACAGTCAGAAACCAAATAATTTAAAAACCAGTTCCAAAAATGATTTTCTGCTACCAAAGTTCATCTGTACAGACAAACACAAGCCAGTATTAATTTACTGAAACAAGTTAACATTAACAACTGAGAACGTTAAAAATAATATGAAAATGTATGCTTACCTTTTTTAAAACACTGTCTAAAGTTTCTGGCCGGCTTATATCGAAACAAATAAGTACAGCATCAGATTCTGGGTATGCCAGGGGACGGACATTGTCATAATATGCTGAACCTGTAATGAGGAAAAACATAAGGCAATTCAAGTACAAATCTCTAAATTTGTATTTAAACGACAGAGATTATCTTTATTTCATTAGTCGCCACAAAGCAATAAGCATCAACCCCTTTCCTTTACTAAAAACATAAAAGCTTTCATTAACCGCTTGCAATTTAGAAATTTTTACATACATGTTAAAATCAGCATTTAAAAAAAAATTTTTTACATACATTATATATTTCCTGAAAGCATGAATCAGAGGCCCTGAAGAATAAAATGGTGGTTGTTGCAATTTTTTATGTTGCAGATTTGCACGGCCATTCATTAAATACAAATTTTCAGGAAGAAATACACCTATATGAATTTTATTGCACACAAACATAAATTAATACCCATTTTTTTGTAAAATATAAGAGTGATGTTCCAGTGAGTAAATGAATACCAAACATGTCAAGATTTAAATTTAAACAACAAACTACCGTACCCAAAACAGTCCACAAGTAATACTTTAAAAGCCTTTACAGATTATCATTTTAGAGTTAATCGCAAATTATGGCTCTAGAATTATTGTTCTCACTCCAACATTACATATTTGCATCAGAAATGTGAGTTTGCATTTGTGTGTATGTGAAAGGGAACTGGGGTGCTTTTAATTTTTTTTACATTATTTTTGTTTTACATTTCTTTTTTTTTTACACTTTTTATTTATTTATTTTCATATAACTCTATTGCTATAACTCTATTGTTAACAAGCCCCCTTTGTGATTGTTTTGGGCAGTGCCAAGTACTCTTTATGGGGACATCAGGGACCCCTTTTAGACCCCTGATGTCTCTTCTGCCCTTCAAAGCAGTTGATTGAAGACAAATCATTTTTGATCAGCTCCTTCCCTAGATGTACAGCCAGGAAATGATGACTAATAATAGGAGGAATAGCCATCCGTTTAAAGCCAAAACATTGGAGAGTGAAGGCTGCTTGTATACAAAGCGAATATACCATCTTGGTCTTGTGAGGAGACAAAGGAGGGGTGCACAGAGTGGTGGATTGCACATGAAGCACTGAATGGTTAATGCACAGAGCACTTTTTTTAAAACACAAGGGACAAATATATGGACTATAATTTTATTGGATACTTTTAGCACTTTATAATATACAAATTAACTTGGTTGGACACTTACAGCACTTTATGATACAATAATTGAGTATTTATAGCATATTAGCATATTATTATTATGAATTGTTTATTTTTGTATTATTAAGTAAGATTCTAAAATTGATCACTAGTAGCACCACACATATTTTACCTTAGTAACTGGATTACTCTCTTTCAGTAAGTAGCCATTCTGCAGGCGGCCACACTAAAGAAATTACACTTGCTTCGGGTTCAACACACATTAACGGCTAGTTTACACTTGCTTCAAAACATGGCTTCGGACAGGCTTTGTTAAAGCTCTCTGAACGCTAGTCAGAGCTCCTGTCACTAAATAAAATGGTTAGCTTATAGTCCTGTTTACACATTGCTTTTGCTTTTCTTCGGCTTCGCTTCAAAAAATATACCCCATGTAGCTTTAGTGGTGCGTCAAAGTGTCTTCAAAGCCTCCATAGAAGTCTATGACAAAGCTTGCTTGAAGCCCCACTGAAGCCTCACAAAGCCTCATCGAAGCCCCACCAAAGCCTCATCGAAGCACCAAGCAAAAGCAAGGTGTAAACAGGACTGTAAGCCAACCATTTAATTTAGTGACAGGAGCTTTGACTGGCTTTCAGAGGGCTTTAACAAAGCCTGCCTGAAGCCATGTTTTGAAGCAAACGTAAACTAGCCCTTAGCGCAGCGTTCATAGTATAGAATTCCTAAATATGGTAGCTGCATTCGTTTTTTGGGTTTTTTTTGGCTTTTTCCTGGTGATCTGACCAGGAACACACTTCTCGACTTAGGGTGTCTCTATTCTAGATGGAGGAGCAACAGAGACACCCTTGGTCAGCAGCATTGACTAACACTTTTTAAGCAGTTACAGCATACAACATACAACAACTTTTTTCCTTTTGGGATAAACTTTTTTACATAAATGAATAAAAGCTGAGCATTGTAATCACCCTTGTCAGTATTAAATGCTTTGTTTCAACCCTCTAACTGCCACTTTGCTGGGCAGCTTGGTTTGTTAACCACTTCAGTCAAAATCACATACCTGTATGTCATTTTGGTGATGCCTGCAGCCAGAACCGTTTTTTAGAGCTGGCGGACGGCTTTGATGTGATGCGGCTAAGCAGCCGCTCAGCCGATATCACAAGCAGGGAGACCAAAGTGAGCAGCCAGTACGTCCGCTAGCTAGCCAGAGAATCTGGCTTTGTTCGGGTTTGCGATGTAAAAACCCAGAAACGTCACTTCCGGTTTACTCTGCTGCCAGTGGCGCCAATTTAAAAAAACGTATAGTATTCAAAAAACGCAGATCTTGGCGTTTTGAATACTTTGAAGTGCAGTGGAGGGGTTTGGGATCTTCTAGACCCCAGATCCTTCCATAAAGAGTACCTGTCACTGCCTATTACTGTCACAAGGGATGTTTACATTCCTTGGACAGCAATAAAAGTGATCAGAATTTTTTTTCTTTTATAAAGAACAGTGTAAAAATAATTTTAAAGAAAAAGGAAAAAAGAAAGCGATCCCGTTCCCGTGTGCTCGCGCACAAAGTTTTTTAAGCCTATGGAGATTTTTTAAGTACCGTAGTTTGTCGCCATTCCACGAGTGCGTGCAATTTTAAAGTTAGGTATCTATTTACTCTACGTAACATTATCCTTCATATTCTACAAAACAATTGGGCTAACTTTACTGTTTCAGTTTTTTTTAAATTCAGTGAAGTGTATTTTTTCTGAAAAAACTGCATTTAAAAGACCGCTGCGCAAATAGTGTGTGACATAAAATATTATAATGACCACCATTTTATTCTCTAGGGTCTTTGCTAAAAAAACAGAAAATTGTATCATACTTACCATAATTTTCCTTTCCTGACGCCAATCCATGGCAGCATACTAGTGATAGGCTCCGCCTTTCTCCCCTCCCTCAGGACCAATGAAATAGCATAAATTAAAGGCCAGTTAGGTTCTGCCCCATTCTTCGTAGTTAGCTAGATACCGAAATGCACAAGGGTGGGTACGTATGCTGCCATGGTTTGGCGTCAGGAAAGGAAAATTACGGTAAGTATGATACAATTTTCCGTTTTCCTGACGCCACCATGGCAGCATACTAGTGATACATAGCCTAGCTGACAGGGTGGGTTCTACTTAACAAACCAAAATAATTATTTTATATATATTATATATATATATATTTTCAAATGGGACAGAAGACTGAACAGTCATTCCTCCGAAGCCCACTGATGACAAGGCACCCAGATCTATTCTGTAAAGGTATGCTAGGTAAAGCATGCCACTTTCTTGTAGAATGAATCCATAGATGCTTTCAACTGGGCCGCCTATGAGGCCTCATCCCCTCTGGCAGAGGATGCATCCTACCACTGAAGGAAGCTCACGACCCATTTCCCATCTGCACCATCAATCTTGCTAAAGTCCAGGAGGCAACCTCTCTTGCCTAATGAATTCCATCTGGAACAGTGAAAAACTTATCATATGAACTGAAAAGAGCAATTGTGGACAGAAACTTCTTTCAAGCTCTGGGAATGACAAATTTGTGGTTTTCTTGCTTGAACGTCTGGAAAGTTAGGCAATGGACAGATGATTGATAGATGGAGGGCTGTCGCTACCTCTGATATAAGCTGAACTACAGGATGCAGCTCTACTCCTGTAACAAAAGCAATATGCTTTTCTGAAGCTCCAAGGGCTTGAAACTCAAACCGACTTCTGTTTGACGATTTGCGCTAAATACTGGTTAGTAAGCGATGTCTTAAACCGAACACTGCCCTGTTGGAGTAAACAGTTGAAATAAACTGCAACAGCATCAAAATATTTTAATTGGGAAAGATTCTCTCTCGCGGTTGATGAAACCTCCTGACTGTCTTCAAAATTTTGCAAACTAAAGGGCCTTTGGCCAAATTAAACCTTGTTCTTGCTGACGCCAGCAACCTCAAAAGAGTATAGGGTAAGGTTCATGCCCAATCTGACCTACAAGAAGACCAGAACAGCTGCCACCAGAGGTGCCGTAAGAATAATATCTTGCCATGCAAAATAGAAAAAAACACAAGTTTGTTCCAGATTTTGGCATAGAGGCTGTTAGTAGAGTGCCTTTCGCACCCCCCAAAGTAGAGCTCACTCTTGGAGCAACTCTGGAGCAATCTAGGTTCTGCGGCTTCCCCTTCCCGCCATTATGCTTGCATCTCTAGTCTGTGCATGTGTGAAGGGGAATCGACTTCTGTATTCTGAAGTATTCTGAAGTAGATAGCCAGGAAGCACCAAGACTCCTATGGTCAGAATGGAGGGGTGGTCGTGACTACCATGCCCATTCTTTGCCTGTTTGTGGTAGGCCACCTGCAGACAAGCCACCCCCTCATGCTCTGGCAAGCTTGCATAATGGACAGTATGTCCGTGTATTCCAGTCCCCTAGGAGGTAAATTGCTTCCGGAATTTGCTGGTGATCTTCCTACCCAGACATTCTGGGTTCTACATCTCTCAATAGCATATTGCCGCAAGATCCTCCCTGGAGCTGAAAATATGCAATTGTGTCCTGTTGCTCAACCAAAAGATGACAGGTCACCCTTGATTTTGTGTAGCAAGGTCAAAGTGATAAAAAAGGCTGCCTGACCTTCCAGCACTTTCGAGACTACCTTCCCTGGCTAGCAATCTCCGCTTGCCTTGACCGACAGACCCTCGCAGTGCGCCTTCCAGGCTGTCTTGCCGATATGATTCATGACATTGATCCAGTCAGATGGTTCGTGACATCCTCAAGGTCTTTCCATCACTGCGGACCACTATACATACTGCATGACACTTACCATAGCTGCGCCGGATCCCATTTCCTCTATTGTAGTTGAAACTAGCACCGGTGCCCATGCACCCAAGGAATCATCGGTATGAATGACAACATTATGGCCAGGAGGCTGAGACACCTAGAAGTCATCCAGGAAGTAGAGGCATCTGATCTCAGAATTCTCCTTATGACCGTCACCGTCCTTTTCTGATGGAAGCAAAACAGAGGAACCAGTAGAGCCCCCACAGGCACTTTAACTGTTGGAAAGCAAAAGTTGGCCTCTTTTTGTTTTTTTTTTACGTAGAAAGGAATGACGCCCAGGTAGTGGCGAATCTGGAGACCCTGTTCTCCAAGAGGAACTGACACAGCAATGAAACCTCTGTGAATATTCTTAGAGATATTCATAGGCTAAAAGGTAGGCTGATAAAGCAGAGATGTGTCCAACCAATCGCCAAATTACTTACTTTGGAATAAAAAAGAAAAGAAAACATTTTGGGGATGTAAGGCTAAGAATTCTGACGATCTATTGAAACCATCTGCTGCAAGCAAATGCTTCTCTTCATCCCCCGCGACTTACAAACAGGGGTGGGTAGGAAACCTAAAATCTCTCCTGTGAGATGGGACCAGGACAGCTCCCCTCTGAGTCTGAAATGTCTGTAAGTATTGCAATCGCTGTGGTTGCGGTGGATCTGGCAGCTCCAAGGGGGAGAAAAAGGTCCGGAGAAGTGGATTCACCGAAGTGACCATGAGTGCCTATCCTCCAAGGATCTGCACAATCCACTTCCAGTAACCCATGATGCGTGCCCACTGGGACTTACCTTAATAGTCTGGGCGTGCGCCCGGTAAAAGGGTTTTGTGGGTACCTGCGGTACACCCAAAGATTTTCATTTATGGACCTTATGAAAGGTTGCCTCTAGAGGAGCAGAACCTAGCGGGAGAAAGACATTTCTCCCTTTATTTATTTTTAGTTATAAATTTATTTTTAACTTTCCTGCTTTCTGTTATGGGAGAAGAACAGACCCTCCTCCTGTCACTTCCGACATGGCTGTCTCTGGTTTCATATCAAACAGAGATCTTGCACTATAAAGTGACTATTCCAATTTTGTTTCTAGGAAGCCAAACACCGCCCCGGGTCTCAACCATAGGGCACCCCTAGCCGTAACTGAGTATAGCATTGCCTTGGCCAGGCACCAGGTTGAGACTATTGCTGCTTCCGCAGTGAAATTTGCCGATACATCTTGGCCGGGTCCCAAGATATCAGCCCTAAGGATTTCCTTCCCAACCAAATCCTGGGAGCAGAAACCCAAAGTACGGGCCTCTGTTGAGTGGCAGGCCCTTCCCAGCCGCCACCCTATTGGACAACAGCCGGTCCCACTGTAGGCATGGATTTCAGTGATGTTATATCCGCCTTGAATTTAACCAGTTTCCTAATGGAAAAGTGATTGCTCATTGAAGGGTTAAAAGACAAAGTCATATTTACCCTATGTAATGGTCTGCATGACTGCCTAGATACACAGTTCTCCAAAGAAAAACCTGACACCAAGTAGCTCCAGATCTTCCTCTGGTGCAAGGGAGCTAAAATCATTTGCAGGCTGCGCCCCCTGCTCAGGAGTACTGAGAGGATGAGTGATGCATGAGGCAGGTTGTTCTGCTAGTGGCTAGACCCGCAACAAGGGGGCTGGCTAGCTAGAGTAATTACAGTGAGTTTAAAACAGAAGTTTTTTTGCCACCTTATAAGTAATACGGACATTCAGTATTACCTGTCAGCTGCAAACTTCAACCAGGCCGACTTCACTCACCAGCCTCCTAGGCATAGGCACTGTGACACAGGTCCTGCAGGACTCTTGTTGTGGTGCTGAGTCTGGGAAAGAAAAGCTAAGACGTTTTCCTTGAAACCTCTCTGCTGAGTGGGAGCGGCATCCGAGCTATGCTTCTATGAAGAACATCTGCCTTTCTATGGCCTCTAGCTCTGGCCTTTGAGAGCATGGGCGCGCAGAGCTGAAGCAAATCAAAGCAATCCGCATGAGAGGGCACTCTTTTCCTGAAAACTTAACGACACGGTGGTCCCCACCTAAGTGTTGAGGGTCTTTTGTATGAGTGGTGACTGATACTCGAACCATGGAGAAATGGGACGACCAGCTGAGAGACGGACAGCCGCAGAAAGACCGAGAAGAGGAAAAATAGATAAGGAAACAGCGACTTCGCTTCTCCCTCTATTAATGTATATCTAAATATATACATACACATATATACATCTACACACTCTCTACTTTCCCTTTTTTTTAAAAAAAACAATATGCATGCATATATAAATACATGCACATACCGCTCCATATAACACCCCCCCCACATACATACATACATACATACCAACCATCATAAGAACACACACATATATACACAAACATATACATGAACATATATACATACTGCAGAGGGTCAGCCTGGGGAAGGGTAAAGAAGAGGTTAATCGAAGAGGGCAGGTATTTCCCCTTCAGACCTGCTAATTGTCAGCTGGGCTGAAAGTGTCAGAGAGGAGCTGTTTGAGTAGGAGAGAGAGACACAGCAGCATGCTGTGTGAAAATGTCCATTGTGGATGGTGTGCTGGGTGAGCTTAACCACATAAAGACTGTAGCTCTGATTGGAGCCATGAACTATTACCTATAAGCCTGTGTGCTGCTGAACCGTGAGCTGTACCTGTGTGCATAACCGTGTGACAAGACAAATCTGTCTTATATAATGTTTATTTTGCCATTTTGCTGAATAAAGCCACTTTTGTTTTAATGGACTGTCTCTCAGGCAGCTGTCCACCCCTACCGATCCCCTACAATACACATATATATATGTACACATATACATATATATATATACATATACACACACACATAACCACCTGCCCCAAACCTATACATACACAACCTACAAACATAACCTATACCTACAGCCAGCCTAGGACAGCACAGGATAGAGAACTTGTCTAGGGGGAGTAATGTACCCAGACCAGTGCCACTGCAGGAGGAAAAGAACAGGAGGTGCAGAAAATGAGAAAATGACAGGAGACAAAGGCAAAGGTAAGAAGGATGCAAAGCTGGCCACCCCAAACCCAACAAGCATTGCAGACACCAACCTTAAAGGCAGATTTCATTCCTAAAGAGGAAAAACTGCTCAGCTCCATTGAGACCCACAGAAGGAGCTCCCAAGCTACTCTGGCGCTTTTAGCAGCCTGATACTGAGACTTCATAGTGGGAGAGGCGTAACCCAGCCGGCAGCTGCCTGGAGGCAGAGGGGGGAACATAGTACTGCTTAGTCCATCTAGTTAAAAAAAAATCATACAATCCCATATACACAATCCTTCACCCACAGTTGATCCAGAGGAAGGTGAAAAACCCAAGCAAGACATGATCCAATTTGCTACAGCAGGGGAAAAAAATTCCTTCCTGATCCCCCAAGAGGCAATCAGATGTTCCCTGGATCAACTTAACCTATAAATGTTAGTACCCAGTTATATTATGTACATTTAGGAAAGAATCCAGGCCTTTTTTAAAGCAATCTACTGAGCTTGCTAGAACCACTTCTGGAAGGAGTCTATTCAACATTTTCACAGCTCTTACTGTGAAGAAACCTTTCCGCTTTTGGAGATGAAATCTTTTTTTTCCTCTACACATAAAGAGTGCCCCATTGTCCTCTGTGATGACCTTAAAGTGAATAACTCAAACACCAGGTTCACTATGTGGACCACTTATGTATTTGTACATGTTGGTCATATCTCCCCTTAATCTCCTCTTCTCAAGAGGGAATAGATTCAGTTGCTCTAATCTTTCCTCATAGCTGAGTTCCTCCATGCCTCTTATCAGTTTGGCTGTTCTTCTCTGCACATTCTCCAGTTCCCCAATAACCTTTTTGATAACTGTTGCCCAAAACTGAACTGCATATTCCAGATGAGGTCTTACTAATGATTTGTACAGGGGCAAAATGATATATCTCTCTCCGGTGTCCATACCTCTATTAATACAAGAAAGGACTTTGCTCGCTTTGAAAACCACAGCTTGGCCTTGCATGTTATTATTGAGCTTATGATCTACCAAAACCCCCAGATCCTTCTCCACAATGGATTCCCCCAGGTGTAATCCCCCTAGCATGTATGATGCATGCATATTCTTAGCCCTCAAGTGCATAACTTTATATTTATCATCATTGAACCTCATCTGCCACAAAGTCGCCCAACTGGACAGTGCATTGAGGTTGGTTTGTAAATTGGAGACATCCTGTAAGGACGTTATTTCACTACATAGTTTGGTGTCATCTGCAAAGACAGAAATGATACTGTTAATCACAGACCCTATATCATTTATATAGATATTAAAAAGTAGGGGCCCCAACACTGAACCTTGGGGTACACCACTGATATCCTTAGACTATTCAGAGTAATGCCCCATACACACGGTCGGAAAATCCGACTGTGTGTACGGGGCATAAGAGTCATTAACCACTACTCTGAATCCTGTCTTTTATCCAGTTTTCTATCCTTTTACAAATTGATATTTCCAAGCCTGTAGACTTTACCTTACACATGAGCTGAGTGTGGGGAACTGTGTCAACGCTTTTGCAAAATCCAAGTATACCACTTCCACAGCCACCCCTCTGTCCAAGGTTTTACTTACCTCCTCATAAAAAGAAATCAGGTTTGACAACTTCTGTCTTTCATGAATCCATGCTGTCTGTTGCTTAAAATATTTATTTCCAGCAAGAACTCGTCTATGTGGTCTTTTATTAAACTCTCCAGTATCTTCCCGACTATAAAAGTTAAACTAACAGGCCTATAGTTACTTGGTAAAGACTTTGATCCCTTTTTAAATATGGGCACCACATTGGCCTTGCACTAATCCAAGGGTACTATTCCCATCATTAACGAATCCCTAAAATTAGAAACAATGGTTTTTTTCTGAAAGTCCTAAAATCACATTTAGGAGTGGGAATTCTGACCACAAAAAAACGCTTAACACTGTTAACGCACATAAGCTCTAGGCACATTTAGCACTTCAGTATTTGTTTATTTTAATGGCCAAAATACATTTTAGTTCTGGCCAATGAAAAACTCCCAAACTCCAAACTCCAAACTCTGTTCAACTCTGATAAACTCATCTAGACAGTTTTTTAATAAATGCAGCTTAGGTGAGTTTATAAACGCTGATTTTCTCCTTTTAGGATAAACAGCATTTACAAGAAACCAGTGTGCACGAGGCCTTAGATGTACTTTATGGAGCTACATTTATGTCCGCAAGTGAATCCTAAATATAGAGAACAGACTTGCCTGTAAGCACTATTATTATTATTATTCACGATTTATATAGCGCCAACAGTTTACGCAGCGCTTTACAATGTATAGGGGGGACAACACAATTACAGTACAGTTCAATACAAAAGGTACAGGAGGGCCCTGCTCATAGAGCTTACATTCTAAAGGGAGGGGGTGGTGGCACAAAATATAATAGCTGCAGAGAATGATTTGATGGGGGTGGCTCGGGGACAGTTGTTAGGTGGGTGTGGGATAGACTTCCCTAAATAAATGAGTTTTCAGGGATCTCCTAAAGGTGGACAGTGTAGGGGCTGATCGGACATACTGGGGTAGGGAGTTCCAGAGGATGGGAGAGGCTCTGGAGAAGTACTGACGGCGAGCATGGGAGGTGGTAACAAGGGAGCTAGAGAGCAGGAGGTCCTGGGAGGAGCGGAGGGGATGATTTGGGCGATATCTGCAGATAAGGTTGGAGATGTAGATGGGAGTGATGTTGTGAATGGCCTTGTAGGTTATGGTTAGCATTTTGAATTTTACGCGGTGGGGTAGGGGAAGCCAGTGAAAAGATTGGCAGAGAGGAGCAGCATTCATGGATCAGTTAGTGAGGTGTATTAGTCTAGCAGCAGAATTCATAATAGACTGAAGGGGGATAGCCTGCTTAAGGGTAGGCCATTAAGGAGAGAGTTGCAGTAGTCAAGGCGGGAAATAATCAAGGAGTGAATAAGTTGCTTTGTGGTGTCATTAGTCAGGATTCTGGAGATGTTGCGGAGGTTAAGGCAGCAGGATTTAGCCAGTGATTGGATGTGGGGGCTGAAGGAGAGGTCAGAGTCAAGGATTACACCCAGCACCCTGGCATGTGTGGAGGGACCAATGGTTGTGTTGTTGATATTAATGGTGAAGTCACAGGGGGGGGACCGTGAAGGAGGAAATATAACAAGCTCAGTTTTAGAAAGATTGAGTTTGAGGAAGTGGTGTGACATCCATATCGATATGTCATTCAGTAAGTTTGAGATCCGTGAGGAGATCGAGGGGGTGAGCTGAGGAGTGGAGAGATAGATCTGGGTGTCGTCGGCATAGA
Organism: Lithobates clamitans; assembly: GCA_037952925.1. Taxonomy (NCBI): domain Eukaryota; kingdom Metazoa; phylum Chordata; class Amphibia; order Anura; family Ranidae; genus Lithobates; species Lithobates clamitans. The sequence continues at coordinate 5,957,013 of JBBGZY010000110.1, forward strand.
GGTGGTATTGGAAGCCATGGGAGATTATCAACTGGCCCATGGAAGAGGTATAGAGTGAGAATAGGAGAGGCCCAAGGACAGAGCCTTGTGGTACCCCAACAGAAAGAGCAAGGGGAGTGGAGGAGATGGAGTTGTAAGTGACACTGGAAGTGCGCTGAGATAGGTAGGAGGAGAACCAGGATAAACCAAAATCACGGAGGCCAAGGGAGTGTAATTTGCTGAGGAGGAGCAGGTGGTCAACTGTGTCAAAGACTAAAAGTATGAGTATGGAGTAGTGCCCATTGGTTTTAGCAGTTAGTAGGTCATTGGTTAGTTTTAGTAGGGCAGTTTCAGTAGAATGTTGTGGGCGGAAGCCAGACTGTAGGGGGTCGAGATAGTTGTTGTCCATGAGGTAGCGACTCATTCGGTCATGGACAAGGTGTTCGATGAGCTTGGAGGCAAACGGGGGCAGGGGGTTGGGTCTTAAGTTATTCAAACAGGTGGGGTCTGGTGAGGGTTTTTTGAGTATGGGGATAACCAGTGCATGTTTGAGCAGGGAAGGAAAGGTAACGGAGGAGAGGTTGAAGATGTGGGTTAGGGAGTTGAGGATAGAGTGGGAAGGTGGTCGCAGTAATTGAGAGGGGACAGGTAGTGAGGTGGGCCATGGAGAGGAGTTTATCAACTTCATCTGTGGTAACTGAGCAAAAGGAGGAGTGTGGTGTTGGACCCGATGTGTTGGGTAGGGGAGGAATTTGAATGCTGGATATCTCCTTGCGAATTGTGTCGATTTTGCTATTAAAATGGTTGGCAATCTGCTGAGCGGTAAGCAAGTTGGTGGGTGGGGGCAGTGGGGGGTGAAGTAAAGAATTAAGGGTAGAAAAGAGTTGACGAGGTTTGGATGAGAGGGTTTTGATGAGAGTGTTGTAATAGGTTTGTTTAGCAGTGTGGAGGCAGGAGTTGTATTTGAGAAGGGCAGATTTGTAGAGGGTAAAGTCTTGCGGGGATTTAGATTTACGCAATGCTCGCTCAAGAGCACGGCTGTGTCTCTTGAGACTTCTGGTGTCGTCTGTTTGCCAGGGTTGTGGCAGATGGAGCCTGGTTCTGCGTGTAGAAAGAGGAGCAAGTATGTCTAGGGAGGATGACAACGTGGTGTTGTAGATGGAAGTGGTTAGGTCTGGACAGGACAGGGGTGCGATTTTGTTATAAAGGCCATCAGTAGCAGAGTGAAGAAGGGGAGGGTTGAGGTTGCGAAGGTTTCTGCAGGTAGTGGTTTGTGGGTTGGCAGCATGGGATGTAGGAGACAAGGAGAGTGTGAAACGGATAATGCTGTGATCAGAGAGAGGAAAGGGGGTGTTAGAGAGATTGCAGGGAGTGCAGCGATGGGAGAATACGAGGTTAAGAGTGTTGTCGTTGGAGTGAGTGGTGGTTTGTGTCCATTGTGTTAGGTTAAAAGAGGAGGTTAGGTTGAGTAGTTTAGAAGTGGTAGCAGTATTAACATTGATTGGAATGTTAAAGTCACCTAGGATGATGACAGGCACTTCAGATGAGAGAAAATAGGGTAGCCATGCAGAGAAGTTATCCAGAAAGTGTGACACTGGTCCAGGAGGCCGATAAATGACTGCGTCCCTCAGACAAGCTAGAGAGAAAAGACGAATGCAGTGCATTTCAAAAGAGCAGGGGGAAAGAGAGGGAGGTGTGGGAAGTACCTGGAAGGTGCATTGTGGGGAGAGGAGAAGTCCGACACCACCTCCTTTTCGTCCACTGGGTCTGGTGGAGTGAATCCAGAGGAGGCCACTGTGGGACAGGGCAGCTGGGGAGGTAGTGTCAAATTCCTGGAGCCAGGTTTCGGTTATAGCAAATAGATTAAAGGATTTGGAGAAGAAAAGGTTATTGACAGAAGCTAGTTTGTTGAAGACCGAGCGGGTATTCCAGAGGGTACATGAAAGAGGGGGGCCGACTTGTAGAATCAGGGGAATTGGGAAGAGAAGGTTGAAGTTTTGACTACTGTTGGAGGAGGTAGATGGCCAATTTTGGTGTTGGGAATTGGTTGTGGGAGGGCCGGGGTTTGGTGCGATGTCCCCAGACATTAGGAGCAGTAGGAGGGTGAGGGCGATAAGGAGGGAGTGGGATTTATGGGAGGGCAGATGCTGTGGTGGAATGGAAGAGGTGATACTGTGAGGGCTTAGAAAGAGCAGGAGGTGGTAAGTGGCGTGATATTGAGTGGGAAGAAGAGAGGGAGATATGTACAGGCTGGGGGCTGGAGAGGGGGGATAAAGAAATGAGAGTTTGAGGAGAGAGGACGTTATAACAAAGATTAGTGTGATCATGTTGGAGGGTGGGGAGAGGGGAATAGAAGGAAGGCTGAGGAAAGTTAGAGAATGAAGAGGAACTTCCTGCAAAATAGCTGTTGAACAATAATGTCTGTACTTACTATTTTGTAGCAGTGCCTTAGTCAAAGTGCCCGTGTACAAGTGCCAAACATTTGTTGCCAGCATGACACTTTGTGCAAGGAGTGACCAGCCTAAACCCTCGCCAGCTGTCCCAAGAAATGAACAATATTTATACTGGGAAGGTGTGTGTGTGGGGGGGGGGGGGATTCAAAATTAGTCAATTAGAAGCTGATAAAACCAGGCTTGTGGGGGGTGAGGTTTTACAACTGGTCCGGACACAGTGCAAAAGGGGGCAACAGAATAAGGTTAAATGTTTGATCTTGTTCAGGGCAGCATAATACAAAATAAGTGACAAATTAGGGTCAGATATGAACTGTCAGGGTTTTGAAGAGCTGCATCATTTTTCAGTACCATAAATAAATTAATAAAAGGTACTAAGAAAAGTAAACATACAGAGGATATATTGCAAGAAGATTTTGAGGGCGCAGACTACAAAAAAAAAGATTTTGAGGGCGCAGCACTCACGTGTTACATTTTGTGTTTTTAAAGACAGTGATTTTTTTGTTTTTGTTTATAAAAATCCTTAAAGTGCCACTAAACCCTAAACCTGAACATTTCCTCCCTATCACATCTGAGCAGCCCATGTGACAATAGAGTCACACATGTGGGCATACACACAGTGGTAAATGTCAGCCAACTCCCTCCCTCCTCCTCCATGCCCACTTATTAGCTAAACAAAGTAGGGGGCGGGATATTACATGAAGATAAATAGTGGCTTCAACTCCTTCTTAATTTAAGACACAGACTGGAGGGGAGTGCCACACCTTTGACTGGCAGAAATCTGCCCACACCATGTTATTTCCACAAAATAATAGATTTGATTTCAAATATACAGTATCTCACAAAAGTGAGTACACCCCTGACATTTTTGTAAATATTTTATTATATCTTTTCATGTGACAACACTGAAGAAATGACACTTTGTTACAATGTAAAGTAGTGAGTGTACAGCTTGTATAGCAGTGTAAATTTGCTGTCCCCTCAAAATAACTCAACACAGCTATTAATGTGACCTGCTGGGTGGCATGCTCGGATAAGGGTCTGGTATGGATTTTGAGGGGGACCCCGACCCCACATCGTTTTATTTCTTTTGCACATAAAGGGCCAGGTGGTCCTTTCCTCGTTCTGAGTGCACGTTTAGGAACATCCCTCAGAACGAGTGCTCGCAGCGCGGCCACGAGGCGCGCTGTGGCTCGATCCTGTCATCATTCTGATCACAGGATCCAGCTGAGCAGAGATCGGGATATGGGCGCTGTAATCGGCCCTCCTGATCACTTGACGGCTGTGTCCAATCACAGCCATCACAATGTAAACAGAGACGCGTGCCTCTGTGACAGGTCTCCCCGCCCAGCTCAGGGTAGGGGGGGGGGGGGGTGGAGGGAATCTGCAGATCTGGGACTGCTTTCTGTGTGAGGATGATTTTACACAGAGAGCTGTTACAGATCACCATACAAAAGTACACCAAGTACCACTGATATACCCCTGTCCCTATACACATTTATTGTCCCAATAAAAAATCTGTCTGTCCCCCATCACTGCCAACACCAAATAAACACTGATTTGGGTTATTTTTACCAAAAAAATGTAGCATCATAATTTTTGGGCAAAATTTATGAAGAGAAATTACTTATTTGCATAATTTTATAACAGAAACTAAGAAAAATGCAATTTTTTGGGAAAATTTTTGTTCTTTTTTTATTTGTAGCGTACAAAATAAAAACCCCAGCGGTGATTAAATACCACCAAAAAAAAAAAGCTCTATTTGTGTGAAAAAAATGATAAAAACAATTCATTCAATCATTCAAAGTGCGACAGCACTGAAAGCTGAAAATTGGTCCTGGAAGGAAGGGGGTGAAAGTGCCCAGTATTGAAGTGATTAACCACTTAAGGACCGCCTCACGCCGATGTACGTCGGCAAGGCGGCACGGGCAGGCAAAATCACGTACATGTACGTGATTTGCCTCCCGCGGGTGGGGGGTCCGATCGGACCCCCCCCGCCGCCCGAGGCGGTCCCGTTTTGTTCCCCGGCGATCGGAGACGAGGGGGAGGCCATCCGTTCGTGGCCCCCCCCTCGCGATCGCCGCCGGCCAATGGGAACACTCCTTTGCTGCTGTATGCTAAACAGCAGCAAAGGAAGTGATGTCATCTCCCCTCGGGTCGGTAGTTTCCGTTCCGGCCCGAGGAGAGAAGACAGGTATGTGAGTGCACCAACACACACACACACAGTAGAACATGCCAGGCACACATTACACCCCGATCCCCCCCCCCGAGCGCCCCCCGATCCCCCCCGATCACCCCCCCCCCCCCGTCACAAACTGACACCAGCAGTTTTTTTTTTTTTTTTTTTTTCTGATTACTGCTAGGTGTCAGTTTGTGACAGTTACTGTGTTAGCACAGTTACTGTTACCCCCCAGTAGGTCTAGGGTACCCCCTTAACCGCCCCTAATAAAGTTTTAAACCCTTGATCACCCCCCGTCACCAGTGTCGCTAAGCGATCATTTTTATGATCGCTGTATTAGTGTCGCTGGTGACGCTAGTTAGTGAGGTAAATATTTAGGTTCGTCGTCAGCGTTTTATAGCGTCAGGGACCCCCATATACTATCTAATAAATGTTTTAACCCCTTGATTTGCCCCCTAGTTAACCCTTTCACCACTGATCACCGTATAACCGTTACGGTTGACGCTGGTTAGTTTGTTTATTTTTTATAGTGTCAGGGCACCCGCCGTTTATTACCGAATAAAGGTTTAGCCCCCCGATCGCCCGGCGGTGATATGCGTCGCCCCAGGCAGCGTCAGATTAGCGGCAGTACCGCTAACACCCACGCACGCAGCATGCGTCTCCCTTAGTGGTATAGTATCTGATCGGATCAATATCTGATCCGATCAGATCTATACTAGCGTCCCCAGCAGTTTAGGGCTCCCAAAAACGCAGTGTTAGCGGGATCAGCCCAGATACCCGCTAGCACCTGCGTTTTGCGCCTCCGCCCAGCCCACCCAAGTGCAGTATCGATCGATCACTGTCACTTACAAAACACTAAACACATAACTGCAGCGTTCGCAGAGTCAGGCCTGATCCCTGCGATTGCTAACAGTTTTTTTGGTAGCATTTTGGTGAACTGGCAAGCACCAGCCCCAGGCAGCGTCAGGTTAGCGCCAGTACCGCTAACACCCACGCACGCACCGTACACCTCCCTTAGTGGTATAGTATCTGAACGGATCAATATCTGATCCGATCAGATCTATACTAGCGTCACCAGCAGTTTAGGGTTCCCAAAAACGCAGTGTTAGCGGGATCAGCCCAGATACCTGCTAGCACCTGCGTTTTGCCCCTCCGCCCAGCCCAGCCCACCCAAGTGCAGTATCAATCGATCACTGTCACTTACAGAACACTAAACGCATAACTGCAGCGTTCACAGAGTCAGGCCTGATCCCTGCGATCGCTAACAGTTTTTTTGGTAGCATTTTGGTGAACTGGCAAGCACCAGCCCCAGGCAGCGTCAGGTTAGCGCCAGTACCGCTAACACCCACGCACGCACCGTACACCTCCCTTAGTGGTATAGTATCTGATCGCATCAATATCTGATCCGATCAGATCTATACTAGCGTCGCCAGCAGTTTAGGGTTCCCAAAAACGCAGTGTTAGCGGGATCAGCCCAGATACCTGCTAGCACCTGCGTTTTGCCCCTCTGCCCTGGCCCGGCCCAGCCCACCCAAGTGCAGTATCGATCGATCACTGTCACTTACAAAACTCTAAACGCATAACTGCAGCGTTCGCAGAGTCAGGCCTGATCCCTGCGATCGCTAACAGTTTTTTTGGTAGCGTTTTGGGGAACTGGCAAGCACCAGCGGCGTAGTACACCCCGGTCATAGTCAAACCAGCACTGCAGTAACACTTGGTGACGTGGCGAGTCCCATAAGTGCAGTTCAAGCTGGTGAGGTGGCAAGCACAAGTAGTGTCCCGCTGCCACCAAGAAGACAAACACAGGCCCGTCATGCCCATAATGCCCTTCCTGCTGCATTCGCCAATCCTAATTGGGAACCCACCGCTTCTGCAGCGCCCGTACTTCCCCCATTCACATCCCCAACCAAATGCAGTCGGCTGCATGAGAGGCATTTTTATGTCCTCCCGAGTACCCCTACCCAGCGAACCCCCCAAAAAAGATGTTGTGTCTGCAGCAAGTGCGGATATAGGCGTGACACCCGCTATTATTGTCCCTCCTGTCCTGACAATCCTGGTCTTTGCATTGGTGAATGTTTTGAACGCTACCATTCACTAGTTGAGTATTAGCGTAGGGTACAGCATTGCACATACTAGGCACACTTTCACAGGGTCTCCCAAGATGCCATCGCATTTTGAGAGACCCGAACCTGGAACCGGTTACAGTTATAAAAGTTAGTTACAAAAAAAGTGTAAAAAAAAAAAAATATATAAAATAAAAAAAAATAGTTGTCGTTTTATTGGTCTCTCTCTCTCTATTCTCTCTCTCTATTGTTCTGCTCTTTTTTACTGTATTCTATTCTGCAATGTTTTATTGTTATTGTTATTGTTATTATGTTTTATCATGTTTGTTTTTCAGGTATGTAATTATTTATACTTTACTGTTTACTGTGCTTTATTGTTAACCATTGTTAACCATTTTTTTGTCTTCAGGTACGCCATTCACGACTTTGAGTGGTTATACCAGAATGATGCCTGCAGGTTTAGGTATCATCTTGGTATCATTCTTTTCAGCCAGCGGTCGGCTTTCATGTAAAAGCAATCCTAGCGGCTAATTAGCCTCTAGACTGCTTTTACAAGCCGTGGGAGGGAATGCCCCCCCCCCCACCGTCTTTCGTGTTTTTCTCTGGCTCTCCTGTCTCAACAGGGAACCTGAGAATGCAGCCGGTGATTCAGCCAGCTGACCATAGAGCTGATCAGAGACCAGAGTGGCTCCAAACATCTCTATGGCCTAAGAAACCGGAAGCTATGAGCATTTCATGACTTAGATTTCGCCGGATGTAAATAGCGCCATTGGGAAATTGGGGAAGCATTTTATCACACCGATCTTGGTGTGGTCAGATGCTTTGAGGGCAGAGGAGAGATCTAGGGTCTAATAGACCCCAATTTTTTCAAAAAAGAGTACCTGTCACTACCTATTGCTATCATAGGGGATATTTACATTCCCCGAGATAACAATAAAAATGATTAAAAAAAAAAATATGAAAGGAACAGTTTAAAAGTAAGATTAAAAAAGCAAAAAAATAATAAAGAAAAAAAAAAAAAAAAAAAAAAGCACCCCTGTCGCCCTCTGCTCTCGCGCTAAGCGGTGGTCTGTCGTCAAACGTAAACAGCAATTGCACCATGCATGTGAGGTATCACCGCGAAGGCCAGATCGAGTGCAGTAATTTTTCCAGTAGACCTCCTCTGTAAATCTAAAGTGGTAACCTGTAAAGGCTTTTAAAGGCTTTTAAACATGTATTTATTTTGTTGCCACTGCACGTTTGTGCGCAATTTTAAAGCATGTCATGTTTGGTATCCATGTACTCGGCCTAAGATCATCTTTTTTATTTCATCAAACATTTGGGCAATATAGTGTGTTTTAGTGCATTAAAATTTAAAAAAGTGTGTTTTTTCCCAAAAAAATGCGTTTGAAAAATCGCTGCGCAATTACTGTGTGAAAAAAAAAAATGAAACACCCACCATTTTAATCTGTAGGGCATTTGCTTTAAAAAAATATATAATGTTTGGGGGTTCAAAGTAATTTTTTTGCAAAAAAAAAAAACTTTTTCATGTAAACAATAATGCCCCGTACACACGGTCGGATTTTCCGATGGAAAATGTCCGATCGGAGCGTGTTGTCGGAAATTCCGACCGTGTGTGGGCTCCATCGGACATTTTCCATCGGATTTTCCGACACACAAAGTTGGACAGCAGGAGATAAAATTTTCCGACAACAAAATCCGATCGCGTCAATTCCGACCGTGTGTGGCCTGTTCCGACGCACAAAGTGCCACGCATGCTCAGAAGAAATTCCGACACGGGACAGCTCGTTCTGGTAAACATAGCGTTCGCAATGGATACAGCACTTTCGTCACGCTGCAATGTTAAAAATGGTTTAATACAGCGCACTCTCTTCTTTAGAATGTGACAAGAATTAAGTAGTTTTGCTGCTCATATTCACACACACTTCTCACAAACTTTTCTTTGTGTTTTTTTTTAGTGGGATTCCCTCAATATATTGTTATTAGTTGTCACATCTGACAGTTTTATATTTTTTATGTTTTTTTTTTTTTCTTTTTAAGCCTTTTTTTTTCTTTAATGTTTGGATTTTTTCCAAGGCTGATCTTTGTTTAATGTTATTTTTATTTTTACTACAGAATATTTTTGTGTATGTTTTGTGTGGCAAGTTACCCCAACACCATTGATATCTTTTATTATTTAATCTCAAGGAGATTTTTTGTTGTTGGTGTCCCTTGTTCATTTCACATTGTATATTTGAAATGTACCTGAATCCTCACAAACAAACCATCATTTTTGAAGTAAAACACATAGGAGAGTATAATTCAAAACAAAAATCCTTTATTAAGGGCTCAGAACCAAACAAAGAGGAAGGCAACACTGGATCAACAGGAGAAATTAGTGAAGCCTGGGACCCCCACGGCAGACATCAATTCTTAAACCTCAAAATTGGTGGCCTGAGGAGTCCATATATAAGGGAGGGCAGTCTGGTCCGGGATTCACAGAGACTTGGATAGCAGCAGATGACATCAGTGTCCCCAGGCTGTGGTACCACAAGAGGCTGCATCTTTTGGCCGACCAGACTGGATCCAGGGTCCTCACTGTCTGGTCTTCCTTTCACACTTCCTTCCGGGCTGTGGCTGTGCAGTTGGAGATGTGGCAGGAGGAGGAGTAGGACCTGGAGGAGGAGTAGGACCTGCAGGAGGAGGACCATCCCAAAGCTGTGTGTGAGGTGTAAGTTGGCCCCTCACACCTTTCACCAGAGCCTCTGATATGAGGGCCTCACACATGGCTTTTTGGCCCTCCTCCATCCTCTGCATTTTACAGGCTATGAATGCCGCAAGGTTCTCCTGCCTGGTGTGTGGTGCTCCCAGGACCTCTGTAGCCCTACAAAAAAATCTGATAGCCGCCTCCTCTAGGGCACTCCTCCTACTGCCACTTTCTGTTTCCAGGGGGGGTGGAGGGACCTGCAGATCAGCCACCTCCTGGCTGAGACTTCCCTGTGTATGAAAAAGGGACATGGTTTTAGTTTTTGCATCATCAATAACAATCCTAAATTAGTACTCCCAACTAACATCTAGTTAACATCATTGATTGGACAAGCAGAAATATTTAGAGGAATGCTATACCTGGCTCAATCTGGGCTCCTCCACATATCGCCTGGAAGGCCCAGGTTGGGCGTCAGAAGCCTCAGCCGGGGGGGAAGGAAGCGTGGAAGGAAGACTTGAGAGGGATAGCCTGGGTTTAGTCTGGCCTGCCAGAAAGTGCAGCCTGTCGTAGTACAACATCCTGGGGACATAGATGTCACCTGCTGCTCCGGATCTCTGTGAATCCAGGACTTTAGTGCGCTCCCTCAGATATGTGCTCCTCAGGCCACCAATTAAGATCTTTAAATAAGTGATGTCTGCCGTGGGGATCACCTGCTTCACAATTTCACACAATTGCTCCAGTGCTGCCTTCCTCTTTATTTGGTTCTTGTAATGGGGGTGTTTAATCTCCCACAGACAGGGCAGCTCCCTTAGCATCTCTATGAAGACTGAAATGAAGTCCTGATCTTCCAGTACCATATCCATGTTCACTGCAAGACACAACACAAGACAAAGCCTAATGTCACACCAAACTCTCCTAATCTTGTTACAATATATGCCTCAATCTATAGAAGCAGTATAGGCCCAAGTTTGTCTCTTACCTTCGTTCTTACGATCGCCGCGTTCAATGCTCCTTCCTCCGCTCACAGATCAAACGTAATACGCACGCGTGTTACGCTTTATATACACTGCGCATGCGTGTAACTCCGCCCGCCCCTGACGTTCTTTCTAGTGTATTCCCTGCCCCTTTTCGTTCGGCGCAGTGGGGGAAGAGCATGATGGCGGACATACAGCAGGTGCGGGCTAATTGTAGCAACGAGGAGGAGGAGGAAAGGGCGGATCCAGGCACGTCCCGATCCAGAAGGAGACGTTTTAAGGCCACAAATATGTCGTTTGGGGAGATGTTGGAGATGGTCGACATCAAGAGGAAGTCCGACTATGATGGAAAATATGGGCCTTACCCCCACCCCAACATCCGAAAGGCCAAAATCATGGCGAAAGTGGTCAGGAGTCTCGAGCGGAATTTCGGGGTACAAAGGTCTAAAGATCAGCTCAAGAAGCAGTGGTCGGACCTGAAGTTGAGAGAGCCGGAGCAGTACCGAAAGATCCGGAGAGTGCTGCAAAAAAGTAAGTAGTTGTGCTGTGTTCCTATTCTTTCTGGCTTTATTCCGTTCGTTCTGCTCCATATGCTTTTAGTAATTGTAACGTTTAAAAGGGCAACTTTAATGTTCATGGGCCCATTATTCGTTCGTATCAAACATTTTTTCTTTCGGCCTCTAGAACACCATTGTTTAGGCCATATGCATTTTCACACATTTTTTTGGGCCTACTTGGATGCCAAATATTTTTTTGTGTAGATGGGTTTGTTACTAGAATGAAATGCAAACTAGATTGTGTGTAAGGATAGGACACTGAGCAGCTGTTTTCACATCTGGACACTGGAGCACTAGTGTGGGACCCCAGAACACCATTTTTATTAGGGGGGGGCACACAGGTGCTCCAGTGTATACTATAGGGGGGGTTACATGTGTGAAGCTTGTACCAAACAGGTAAAGTATTGCAGCTTGACAAAGGCCCATAAAAAAAAAGACATCTTTGAACTCGGCTAAAATAGACAATTGTACCCCACTTCCAAGCAATGTTTCCTATTTCTAGTTCTGCCATCAAATATCTGTGTGCTAAGTATACCATTTTTGTTTTACATAGGGGAGAAAAGACTCGGAGGTCACTCCTCATCCCAGGAGACCAGAGCCCCCCCCCCTCTGGAAGAAGGGGAAATACCCCAAACACAAGAAGAAGAGCAGGAGGAAGAAGAAGACGTGGTGGAGATTGGCACCACAACAGGTGAGTGTCTGCGACCACAGACTCAGGTAAAAGAGATGGCTGGTGGCAGATTTTTGAGACCTTTTTTTTGTTCTTTATCTCTTTTTAGGTGATCGTGATGTTGTGGATCCAGAACGCTTTACATCAGAAAGTGCCCAGATACTGATAGGGGAGATCATGGGATGTAATCTCCAATTGCAAAACATCCAGCAACAAATCACTGATGTTTTTAAAAAAAATAATAACATCATTGATGTTTTGGGGCGAATTTAAACCCCACAAATACACCTGTTTTATCGTACCAAACTTTTTTCAATGTTTCGAAAAGCCAAATTTGGAGGATGCACACAGTGTGCCAACATGTGCTATCTGCCATCACGGGAGATCAATGGACGCGTTTTGGGGGTGCAACCCCTTCCTCAATTATAAAGTAGCGTTGAGGAAGGGCTTGCTCCCCCAAAACACGTCCCTTGATCCCCCCTGATGGCAGATAGCACATGTTGACATTCGTAAATTGGTGTGCATCTTCCAAATTTGGCTTTTGCAGGGGTGAGTTCCCCCCATCTGAACTCTATATCAAACCCAGTTCCTAAATACTGATGTCTGATATAGCCTTTAGGTTTTACCTAATGTGAACTTTGTAAGTTCTAGTTTTTTGGCTTTCTTGTTGGTTTTACACAGGCCTGTTTTATCTGAAATGGATATTTTGATTTTTCATAATGCTACTGCAAACATTTTATACAACAAACATGTTGATTTGTTTTAAAAACCTTTGGTAAATGCACATGTGATTGTGCAGGTATAAAAAAGTGCCTTACTCAAGAATGTGTGGATTATTGTCTCAACACTACAACACTTTTGGGGTGATGTAATTGCTGTTTTATGCAAAAATGGGGGTTATTTCCTAAGGGCAAATACACTTTGCACTACAAGTGCAGGTTCAGTGCAGTTGCAAGTGCACTTGTAGTGAAATGTGTTTTTGCATTTAGGAAGTACCAGCCAACACTATTCTTTATAAGGTTACCCAATCACGACATTTTCTGCACTCAACACATTTCTGTCAGGGTCAGCTCAAACAAACACAAGCAGTAAATGTCCACCAAGAATTGCTTTTGGTTGTTTTTTATTTGAAAAAGGTGTCACAGATTGTCTGGCATATTGATAGCCCCCCTACCCGCAAAGAACTCCAGGTAGCGTAACCGGACATCACGGGCACTCAGGGAGGGCAAGCCAGGACGGCCGCTTTCAAGTGCCGTCATTGTTGATGTATTTGGTATTCCGGCCTCAGGCCCAACTGAGCCAGCATAGTTGGCTGAATGTTTTCTTAAAAAATTATGGAGAACACAGCACGCCAGTATAATATGGTTCAGTTTATACTCCGCCATATGGATGGGTGTCACAAATAGTCGGAACCGGCTGGCCAGGATTCCAAATGTGTTCTCCACCACTCTTCGGGCTCTGGCCAGCCGGTAATTAAAAACCCTCTGTTCCGGGGTGAGGATCCTCATCGGGAATGGCCGCATCAGGTGGTCCCCCAGCGCAAATGCTTCATCAGCAACGAACACAAATGGGAGACCTTCAACATTGTCCTCTGGAGGTGGCAAGTCCAAGCTGCCATTCTGGAGACGCCTGTAGAACTCTGTCTGGGCGATCACTCCACCATCGGACATCCGGCCATTCTTCCCCACGTCCACATACAGGAAGTCGTAATTAGCCGACACCACCACCAACATCACTATACTATTAAACCCCTTGTAATTATAATAGTACGACCCCGAGTTGGGTGGTGGGACGATGTGGACGTGTTTCCCATCAATTGCCCCTCCGCAGTTAGGAAAGTCCCACCGCTGGGCAAAGTGGGAGGCCACAGTCTGCCATTCCTGTGGCGTTGAAGGAAACTGTTGAGGAAAAAACAATAAACATTACTATTTTTTCACAGAAACCTGGCAAGCAGATTAGACACAAACATTATGGGTCAACCTCCAGATAGCATTTATTAAGGGGAATTTAACAACAACAAAGTATAAGGTACACCTATCTTATTCCCCCTCCCCCCCTCTCATGGGCCATTTCTAACATTATAGGGGGGGGGGGACTCTTGGACAGGTAACCCTCTTCACTTCATTGAGAGATGAATGCCTAAATACAGGGTATTACTTGGAACAGCCCCTCCTTAGTTACACTATTGGCAGCCCACTGGACAGGTAAGAAGTGTCATAATACAAAGATATAAATACACACTGTACACATTTGAGCACATTTGGACATTCTGCTATTACCTATCAAGATCATAATAGGATACAAGAACTTTAAACAGTACCATTGGAAAGTATACAGGCAGGCCCTTGCACTACATACTTTGGGGAATTCATCCATAAATCTGAGCACTAAAGAGGTGGGTATAGTGTGTATGGGTTTGGCAAAGACAGCAGATAGATGATTGAGGATAGAGAATTGGGATCAGCTGACTTAGCAGTTGGGGGAGGGAGGGTTACAAAAAATTTGGGGACACCACAAAAAAAAGCCTCTGGCCCTCTGCCTGAATTTAAATCCAAAATAACATTTCCAAACATTTTAGGGGGTGTTTGGGGTAAAGCACTACTATGGAGCTGATAAAATACATTGTTAAGTAACTACATGAGGTGAATATAGGGCAGGAGACACCATGCTGGGGAGGTTATTGAAGGGCAAATATGTATGAAGGACATAAAATAATAATTACATAAAAATCCAGCATGCATGAGGACAAAGGGGACATTCACAGCATAATACAATCATGGTAATTAGGGAATGAGGAAAGAAATACAATATATTAGCAAACATTCAATACAATAAAATGTGATATTAAAGGATAAAAATCTTACCTTCATATACTCCTTCTGTAGGACCTGAATGATGGCAGAACAGGTCTCTGGGATAATGATCCCCAGAGCCTGGGGGGAGATGCCTGTCGAGAACTTGAGGTCCTGCAGGCTTCTCCCTGTGGCCAAATACCGCAAGGTAGCGACCAACCTCTGCTCCGCAGTGATGGCTTGCCTCATGCAGGTATCCTGCCTGCTGATATAGGGGGTCAGCGAAGCCAACAGACGGTGAAACACGGGGTCCGTCATCCTGAGAAAGTTCCTGAAATCATCAGGATTATTCTCACGGATCTCACGGAGCAAAGGCATATGACAGAACTGGTCACGCTGAAGCAACCAATTCTTGGTCCATGAACTCCTCCCCACCCTGTTCATGGACTGGACTTGTGTCAAGGTCAGGACCCCAACACCAAGCCCCCGCACAGCACGAACTCTAAGAGGAGTACGCATACGAAACATGGCTAGAAAACGGTCGGCTGCTCAGAACGAAGTAACAGAACGCACTGAAGAACAGCAAGGCCTGTGAAGAGCGACCTGAAAACCAGTAACGAACGAACAAGAATACAGTGACTAAAGTCACGCGGAACTTGCTTGCACGCACTGAAGAGCAGATACAAACCCACAAGCACAAACTGAACGGCAGAAAACGATCTGAAAGCCACGAGTCTGAAAAAGTGCGAATCGTCTCTCACCAAACTTTTACTAACACGAGATTAGCAAAAGGAGCCCAAAGGGTGCTGCGCTTGGTTCTGAACCGGCCTTTTCTAGTCTCGTCGTACGTGCTTGACGTCACCGCGTTGTTGGCGATCGGAAATTCCAACAACTTTGTGCGACCTTGTGTAGGCAAAACAAGTTTGAGCCAACATCCGTAGGAAAAAATCAGAGGATTTTGTTGTCGGAATGTCCGATCAATGTCCGACCGTGTGTACGGGGCATAAGTGTCAGAAAGGGCTTTGTCTTCAAGTGGTTAGAAGAGTGGGTGATGTGTGACATAAGCTTCTAAATGTTGTGCATAAAATGCCAGGACAGTTCAAAACCCCCCCAAATGACCCCATTTTGGAAAGTAGACACCCCAAGCTATTTGCTGAGAGGCATGTCGAGTCCATGGAATATTTTATATTGCGACACAAGTTGCGGGAAAGAAACACATTTTTTTTTTTTTTTTTTTGCACAAAGTTGTCACTAAATGATATATTGCTCAAACATGCCATGGAAATATGTGAAATTACACCCCAAAATACATTCTGCTGCTTCTCCTGAGTACGGGGATACCACATGTGTGAGACTTTTTGGGAGCCTAACCGCGTACGGGACCCCGAAAACCAAGCACCGCCTTCAGGCTTTCTAAGGGCGTGAATTTTTGATTTCACTCTTCACTGCCTATCACAGTTTCGGAGGCCATGGAATGCCCAGGTGGCACAAAACCCCCCCAAATGACCCCATTTTGGAAAGTAGACACCCCAAGCTATTTGCTGAGAGGTATAGTGAGTATTTTGCAGACCTCGCTTTTTGTCACAAAGTTTTGAAAATTGAAAAAAGAAAAAAAAAAAATGTTTTTTCTTGTCTTTCTTCATTTTCAAAAACAAATGAGAGCTGCAAAATACTCACCATGCCTCTCAGCAAATAGCTTGGGGTGTCTACTTTCCAAAATGGGGTCATTTGGGGGGGGTTTGTGCCACCTGGGCATTCCATGGCCTCCGAAACTGTGATAGGCAGTAAAGAGTGAAATCAAAAATTTTCACCCTTAGAAATCCTGAAGGCAGTGATTGGTTTTCGGAGTCCCGTACGCGGCTAGGCTCCCAAAAAGTCCCACACATGTGGTATCCCCATACTCAGGAGAAGCAGCTAAATGTATTTTGGGGTGCAATTCCACATATGCCCATGGCCTGTGTGAGCAATATATCATTTAGTGACAACTTTATGAAAAAAAAAAAAAAAAAAGTGTCACTTTCCCGCAACTTGTGTCAAAATATAAAATATTCCATGGACTCAATATGCCTCTCAGCAAATAGCTTGGGGTGTCTACTTTCCAAAATGGGGTCATTTTGGGGGGTTTTGTGCCACCTGGGCATTCCATGGCCTCCGAAACTGTGATAGGCAGTGAAGAGTGAAATAAAAAATTTACACCCTTAGAAATCCTGAAGGCGGTGATTGGTTTTCGGGGCCCCGTACGCGGCTAGGCTCCCAAAAAGTCCCACACATGTGGTATCCCCATACTCAGGAGAAGCAGCTGAATGTATTTTGGGGTGCAATTCCACATAGGCCCATGGCCTGTGTGAGCAATATATCATTTAGTGACAACTTTTTGTAAATATTTTTTTTTTTTGTCATTTTTCAATCACTTGGGACAAAAAAAAAAATATTCAATGGGTTCAACATGCCTCTCAGCAATTTCCTTGGGGTGTCTACTTTCCAAAATGGGGTCATTTGGGGGGGGTTTGTACTGCCCTACCATTTTAGCAAGAAATGACATAGGCAGTCATAAACTAAAAGCTGTGTAAATTACAGAAAATGTACCCTAGTTTGTAGACGCTAGAACTTTTGCGCAAACCAATAAATATACGCTTATTGACATTTTTTTTACCAAAGACATGTGGCCGAATACATTTTGGCCTAAATGTATCACTAAAATTTAGTTTATTGGATTTTTTTTATAACAAAAAGTAGAAAATATCATTTTTTTTCAAAATTTTCGGTCTTTTTCCGTTTATAGCGCAAAAAATAAAAACCGCAGAGGTGATCAAATACCATCAAAAGAAAGCTCTATTTGTGGGAAGAAAAGGACGCAAATTTCGTTTGGGTACAGCATTGCATGACCGCACAATTAGCAGTTAAAGCGACGCAGTGCCAAATTGGAAAAAGACCTCTGGTCCTTAGGCAGCATAATGGAGCTCTAAAGCTTCAGCTCTATGCAAATAAATAAAAAGAAATGAAACTGCACAATATTTTATAACAAAAATGACTGTAAAGTCTATTTTGTAAGATTATGCAATAAACTATAATAGTTTTAAGGAATATTTATTTTTCAAACATGTAATTTTGCCATTAGACCCTTTATATGAACGCTTGACACTCCCAGGTTATTACAGCAGACATGATGGAAAACACAAAGCTTGACAGTTTGCAAAACTAGAATTTGGCTGAAAGCACAAACCCAGACAGACATTCTCCGTTCATCAAAGCATACCGGGCACAGGTACACACTGACCTCACCTTGTGTAATCACACTAACCAGCCAAAGCCAAACAAGCAGGTCAGACTGCATAGCAGCCTGTGGGGAAGATAATACCAAATGATATTGCAGCACACACTCATAGCAACAGAAAAAACGCACAAAAAAATATATACGTCAGCCAAAATTTCTAAATCTATATAATCTCAAAGTAAATCTTACACAAAAGTCATGCACATATTCATCAGCTCATAGCAATCTTTTCTGAATGCAGCAAAGAACACTGAACTAGGACTGACATCTACCCCATATAACAAATATACATTTTCATGATGTGCGCATGAAAGCCCGCCACAGTACTTTATTTTTATGAAGAAATCTGGGTGAACTGATGTGCCTTGTACTGAGATAAAATATCTTCCAACAGCACAGCCAAATTTTTGCTTGATCGTAAAAATGTTCCTCCGGGGAAGAAAACAGGGGTGGGAGGTATTTCTCGAATTGGTGCAGGTCACAAGTGCACGGTTTTACCATTATACTAAGGATGACAAAATGTACAAGTGTGCTAATGAAATACTTTGCAAAATAATAAAAACTGCAAAACTGTGGGCTTAAATAAAAGTTATTTCTGAACAAGACACCAAGTGCAAACATTGCATGATTTTTCAACCTATAATGCCCTGTACACACGATCGGACTTTGTTCGGACATTCCGACAACAAAATCCATGGATTTTTTCCAACAGATGTTGGCTCAAACTTGTCTTGCATACACACGGTCACACAAAGTTGTCGGAAAATCCGATCGTTCTGAACGCGGTGACGTAAAACACGTACGTCGGGACTATAAACGGGGCAGTGGCCAATAGCTTTCATCTCTTTATTTATTCTGAGCATGCGTGGCACTTTGTGCGTCGGATTTGTGTACACACGAGCGGAATTTCCGACAACGGATTTTGTTGTCGGAAAATTTTATATCCTGCTCTCAAACTTTGTGTGACGGAAAATCCGATGGAAAATGTGTGATGGAGCCCACACACGGTCGGAATTTCCAACAACAAGGTCCTATCACACATTTTTCGTCGGAAAATCCGACCGTGTGTACGGGGCATAAGGGTTCTAATGATTACAATGTCTCCTTAAGGGAGAGAAGAACTTGCAAACAAAACAGAGTTTAAAGCCTGGTACACACATTCATTTTTATTGAACAAAAAAATCTGACAGCTCCGGTCGGAGCTGCTGTACTAAAAATCCGATGTTAGTACAGTGATCTCCCCTGCTGAGCTGTTGTGTTCTGACAGGGCGATGTCTCCCCTACGCCAGAACAGTCCGGTGTGCACTCTAATGCCCCGTACACACGGTCGGACTTTGTTCGGACATTCCGACAACAAAATCCTAGGATTTTTTCCGACGGATGTTGGCTCAAACTTGTTTTGTCTACACACGGTCGCACAAAGTTGTCGGAAAATCCGATCGTTCTAAACGCAGTGACGTAAAAGACGTACGTCGGAACTATAAATGGGGCAGTGGCCAATAGCTTTCATCTCTTTATTTATTCTGAGCATGCGTGGCACTTTGTCCGTCGGATTTGTGTACACACGATCGGAATTTCCGACAACGGATTTTGTTGTCGGAAAATTTTATCTCCTGCTCTCCAACTTTGTGTGTCGGAAAATCCGATGGAAAATGTCCGATGGAGCCCACACACGGTCGGAATTTCCGACAACACGCTCCGATCGGAAATTTTCCATCGGAAAATCTGACCGTGTGTACGGGGCATTAGCCAATGGGCCTGGAGCCAGTCAACTGCTGGTGTTCCAGTATGCTCATCCGACAGACGGCCTGACATATACATGGGCCGAATGTTGGTCGGTTTTTATTGAACCGGTCAATGTCACCCGACATTGGGCCCATGTATACAGGGCTAAACTACGGGCAAACCTTTTTTCTTTCCGATTTGGAAGTGAAGGTTGAGAACACGTGTCCAACACAAGGCCTGTGAGACAAATTAGGCCCCCCAGGCCATTTAATGTGGCCCGTGCACCTCTCCTGTAGCTGTCATACCACCTTCATCTTCGACCCGCCTTGTTTCAGCAGTCGGCAGCAGAGAGGAGGACAGAAATCCTCCACCAGATCCTGCACTTCTCCATGCGGCCGCAGAGAGGCTCATCTCTGCCCCCCCATGTCAGCATTCGACAGCAAAGAGGACGACAGAACTCCTCCTACAGATCCTGCATCTCTCTCTGCAGCCACAGCACCCACTGGTCTCAGCATGAAGAAGACTCCGACAGCTGACACCAACCTTCCTCTGGTCCTCCTCCAGACCCTAAACATTCTGCTTCCCAGCTCCATCTCCAGCTTCTTCCCGGCAGCAGCTCAAAGTAAGGGAGGGTGTTGGGGTGCTCTGGACATCTAGTCTTGCAGATACAACAGGGCAACCGTAATGCTGATGCAGCCCAATAAGAAGTTGAGTTTGACACCCCTGGTTTAGAACCACTGTCAGGTTCTTATTACAGTCTGTGTTCCCGTTAGCATAATTCACAGTCACGAATTGACCACAATCCCCAAGGGGAATGAAATTGAGAAATCTTGTGTAATCACAAGAACGAAGAACATCACAAGAACGAAGAATGTTTTGAGTTAACTGTTTAACCACTAGCCGACCAGCGCACGACGATGTACGTCGGCACAATGGCATGGCTGGGCAAATGGGCGTACAGGTAAGTCTCCTTTAAATCGTGGGATTGTGGGCGCGCGCACCCACTGCATACTCCGTGACCGTGCCCGCGTGTCCCCGATGTCTGCCGGGGGCCCGCGATGTCACAGAGCGGAAGAACGGAGAGATGCCTTTGTAAACAAGGCATTTCCCTGTTCTGCTTAGTGACATGACAGGGATCTACTGCTCCCTGTTATCGGGAGCAGTGATCGCTGTCATGTCAGTGGTAGCCCATCCCCTCCACAGTTAGAACACCTCCCTAGGACACACTTAAACCCTTGATCGCCCCCTTTAACCCCTTCCCTGCCAGTGTCATTTACACAGTAATCAGTGAATTTTTATAGCAATCGCTGAATAAATTACAATGGTCCCAAATGGTGTCAAAAGTATCCGATGTGTCCGCCACAATGTCGCAGTCACGATAAAAATCGCAGATCACCGCCATTACTCTGGATCAACTGTGGGTATAGGATTGTGTATACAGTTTGGGATTGTGTTTATTTATTTTTTTTTGGTTGAACTAGATGGACTTGTGTCTTTTTTTTCAACCTGCCTATGTAACTATAATAAATAAAAAAAAGACAATAAAAGAGGATTACTCATTGGCTGCACTGGGTTCCCGTATGTTGCAAATAATCCTTATGCTGCTTATTTCATAAAGGACTGGAGAATCCAAGCAGGAGTGACAAATAAAAAGACAATAAGCATGGATGAATAATTCATTATGGTGTAAAGACACTACAGAGTTGCAAGTCACAGCTTGCTGTTGTTAGTCTCTGCAAAACTACAATTCAAACATGTCTAGCTGGAGCAATATAGTATATTAAAATAAATTACAAACATACTGTATTCCAATACAGAAAGGGTTGTATGTAAGCATTCTTGCAAATACACTGATCAGCCATAACATTATGACCACCTACCATATACTTTAGCGGCAACTACTCCACTAGACCTCTGAAGGTATGCTGTGATATCTGGCACCGCTTGTCAGTAGCAGATCCTTTAAGTTGCAAGGTGGGGCCTTCATGGATCAGATTGTTTTTCAAGCACATTTTATTCTTTATAGATACTTATATAGCGTTGTCAATTTATGCAGACCTTAACCACTTCCGAACCGCCGCACGCCGATATACGTCCTAACTTTGAAGAGGAATATCATTGTTATGGCAGCAGCTAGCTGCCATAACCCCAGTATCCTCTTTTTCGGCCGGCGGTCCGGTTTCCGATAACAGTGGTCTCTGCGGCGGATTCGCCGCAAGATCACTTTTAATCAGCGGCGTGAGAGGGGCGCGCTTCGGTGCCCTCCACCGCTTACCGGAGACGTCGGCAGCGGCGAAGGCGATCAGATCCTCTCAGGTCAGTGGCATGGAGACGAGTGAGGGGAAGATGGCCCCCACCCGTCCCCATACCACTGCAGGGCAGAAGTGACGTCAAAAAGTTACTTTCGCCCATAGCTCTTAACCTCCCTGGCGTATGATTATTTCAGATTTTAGGTGCTGAAAGCAGTACCATTATTTTGCATGGAAATTTGCCGTTTTATATTGTAGGCCTGTAATTCTTATGAATAACTCACTTAAATCTGTCCAAACCAGAGTCTAGTAGACATCTTGGGTATGATAAAGTTTGAAACACAAAATCATAAATTATAATATACCGTATATACTCGAGTATAAGTCGTTCCGAGTATAAGTCGAGGCCCTAATTTACCACAAAAAAAAATGGGAAAAACTTATTGACCCGAGTATAGGACGAGGGTGAGAAATGCACAGCTACTGTAAGTGGAAAAGAGGGTCAACAATGCCCATTTGCAGCATCACTGTGCCCGTTTGCATGCCTTACTGTGTCCATTTGCAGCCATAGGTCCCCTGAACTTCAAACTCGGTAGTTAAGGGTTCCTAGATGCCCCCTAGCTGCAGCCAAAATTTGGGGTCTCTGAACCCAAAGGGTCCCGAAATGACATTGCTGCACATAGACACAGTTGACCGAATTTGGGGCCCTGTATCTTGGGGCCACTTAGTGCTAAGAACCCCAAATTTGGTGTGCAAACCCAGTGGAACCATAACATTTCCAAAGCTGGGGTTTCTATCACCAAGTGGCCCCGAGATACAGGACCCCAAAAATCCGTTCAGAAAATGTCAAGCACTTTTCTGCAGCAGAGAATGACATTTTCCGAACCGATTTTGGGGCCCTGTATCTCGGGGCCACTTAGTGCTAGGAACTTCAGCTTTGGATATGTTGTAGAACCAGGTCCACTGCATTTGCATACCAAATTTGGGGTTTCTAGCGCCAAGTGGCCCTGAGATACGGGGCCCCAAAGTTGGTTCGGAAAATGAAATTTTTTGCTGCAGAAAAGTGCTTCACTCAAGTATAAGTCGAGGGGGGCACTTTCAGCACAAAAAAATGTGCTGAAAAATTTGACTTATACTCGAGTATATACGGTAATAAATAACTATAAATAATTACAAATAATAATATAATAATAATAATACTTTTTATTCAATACATTTTAGTAAATAATATAATCAAAAACACTGACATTTTTTTGGTCAAACAAGGGTGCAATATAGTAGTCATATTGCTTCAGTAAACGTCCCGGGTATGGAAAATTTTAAAACATGGTACAGCACAAAGTCCAACGTCACAATCAGGACAATAGAACCTGGTTTCTTTTCTGATTTTCCGTCCAGTGTCATCATGCTTAAAGTGACGACCAGTCAGGCGTTCCGGGTTCAAAACGCCAGCAGCACGACGTCCAGATCCATTTACAGTCATTGGTGTTTGGTGCTTAAGAAATATAAGTTCAGCAACTTTGCAAACAAAGTCTGCATGAACCACAGGCTTGTCACTCTTTTTTTTTAGAAGAATGAAGGCATTCCACAGGCACTGTTCAAGAAGATGCCTGAAGATTTTCTTGTAATATTTTTTTTGTTGCTTTCTCATGGCTGGATAAAATGTCATGGCCTGGTCAGCTCTGTCAACTCCTCCCATGGTGTTGTTGTAGTCCATTACGACTTGTGGTTTCATTACATCTGTGTGTGTACCATGACAGTAGAGGTGTTGTGAATAGTACTCATTAGGCACACATCTTTTTTGTCGCGCCATCATTTTGCCTTTCAGCCAGGCAACTATTTCTCCTGCCTTGAGCTTTTTATTGCCAAAGGTTGGCGGCATGTCACGCCGGTTAGCTCTAACGGCCCCATATGCATCCGTCTTGTGCTGTAGAAGGAACTCTTATGCCCCGTACACACGGTCGGATTTTCCAACAGAAAATGTGTGACAGGACCTTGTTGTTGGAAATTACGACCGTGTGTGGGCTCCATCACACATTTTCCATCAGATTTTCCGACACACAAAGTTTGAGAGCAGGATATAAAATTTTCCGACAACAAAATCCGTTGTCGGAAATTCCGATCGTGTGTACACAAATCCGACGGACAAAGTGCCACGCATGCTCAGAATAAATAAAGAAATGAAAGCTATTGGCCACTGCCCCGTTTATAGTCCCGACGTACGTGTTTTACGTCACCGCGTTCAGAACGATCCTATTTTCCGACAACTTTGTGTGACCGTGTGTATGCAAGACAAGTTTGAGCCAACATCTGTCTGAAAAAATCCTAGGATTTTGTTGTCGGAATGTCCAAACAAAGTCCGACCGTGTGTACGGGGCAATAGAGTTCTGGAGAAGTGTAAAAATTATCTGTGGTTACACAGTACCCCTGATTCAGCAATGGCTCAATCAAAGTAAGAACTGAAGCAGTTGTCATTCCATATTTACTGAATCTTTCATTGAATTTGGTTCCTTTCCCGGTGTAACGGACCGAATTCCATATGTAACCAGTGCTGGATTCACAGAGCATGAATGATTTTATGCCAAATCGTGCTCTCTTAGACGCGATATACTGTATCCAGAGTCTTCCTTTGTAGGCCATTAGACTTTCATCGATACTGATGTCTCTATCTGGTACATAGATCTGCTGAACTTTTTCTGAATAATTTGATATACCTCCCAAATCTTTTTCAGTTTTGGTGCTGGATGAGAAGTCTCATCAAATTCTTCATTATTTTAAAAGTGCAAATACTTCATTATCAGAGAAAATTTGTACTCCGACATGACCATGCCAAGAAAAGGAGTGGCTAAAAATTTGTTGGTTGTCCAATACCACTTCTATAGGGGTTTCCCCACCACTCCCTGAAGAATTATGAGGCCCAGAAACTTCCAGATGTCCTCTTTGGTTACTGGTTCCCACTCCTTGCAAACCTCTAACGCGTAGCAGCTTGTTGCTCCAGGTACCGATTTGTCTCCGTAACAATTTTTTCTATAACCTCATCGGTCAAAAAGAGTTGGAGGTATGCCAAGGGGTTGTTATCTTCAACCTCCACTTTGATACCGGGTGCTCCAGTAAAACTCCGTACCGCAGTCAATCGAGCACCAAGTCCGCACATCACTGGGCACAGTCGCAGGATCATCGCTGAAATCGCTTTCCATGCCTGACGACGAACTTCCCCACGAATCGCTATCACTCAATTCTGCAATCGATTCTGTATCGCGGTCGCTGTTTTCCAGCAGGTCATATGCCGCTTTTGAGGTAGAGGCGCGCTTTTTTGATGCCATGGTCGTTCTGCAGTTTCCAGATAGAAAGTACAGTAAAACTGCAAACTGCCAATCTTTCTCACTGGTGGTGGATTGAACACAGCATTTTCCATGTCACAGAAGACTTCACATGTTTATTAATTGATGGACTTTTCTTAATTTTATATTCATTTGTTCATGGGTGTTGGATATTATTTTTGGTTGAATATGTTATCATATGTTATAACATTTGACACTTTTCTCCTGCCAGCAAATAGCAGTGAAAGAAAAAAGTTGCCAGTAAAAAATATGGCTGCGACGCTCGGCTCGGAAGTGCATATGCGCAGTTCCGGTCCGGAGCCGGCTGAGACCATCTGAGTGCCTGCTACAGTGTGTTCATTGGGTGGGTCTGGTGGAGGCGGTGCCTGTGCATTTTGTGTGATGTCATGGTGCAAGGCCAAGCGGAGCGGCCGGAGCATCGTGTCCAGATCTGTGGGGCGGGAGCAAGGTAAACCAGGAGCAGGACTGTCAGTGCTGTTTGAACTGAAGTGTACTGAAGGGACCACCTGGCATGGAGAGAGACTGACTCAGGAGGGGACGTGTCATGAGATGTCATCATCATCTGTGCTGCTGCACTGTCAGTGTCACTGTGAGAGTCAAATTCATGTGTGTGCTGCCCATTCTAATTTTTTGCCCTCCTGAGTCCTGTCCCTGAGCTAATTACTTACTATATCAAAAATTAAATAAGAAATATGTTTTTGCCTTAATATCTACCTTATATCATATTGCTAATTGCATATTGTACATTTTTGTAGCCTACATACTAACATTTGCACTTACAACTCATTTTGGAACTTTTGGAAATGCCAGTAAGCACTTGGCTGTGCCAGTAAATTTTTGGTGTCGTGTCAGTACATTTCAATCTGGTAGGTTGGCAACACTGATCAATGGTCAAAATATCAAGTCATACAGTATCTCAAAAAAGTGAGTGCACCCTCACATTTTTATAAATATTTTATTATATCTTTTCATGTGACAACACAAACAAAAGAAATGACACTTTGCTACAATGTAAAGTATTGAGTGTACAGCTTGTATAACAGTGTAAATTTGCTGTCCCCTCAAAATAACACACAGTCATTAATGTCTAAACCGCTAATACCCACTCTTACTATATTGGCCTTCAAGTTTTTCTTCAAGAGCACTCAGGCACATCACACTGTGCTATACTTATGAGTCTTCTACAATATACTACATTATATATACACTGATCAGCCATAACATTATGACCACTGACATGTTAAGTGAATAACACTGATTATGTCATTACAATGGCATCTAAAGGTCGGTGGAATACATTAGGCAGCAAGTAAACAGGCTGTCCCTGAAGTTAATGTGTTGAAAGCAGAAAATATGGACATTGCATTTTGTTGTGTATAGGGCTGTGTAGCTGCAGACCAGCCATGGTGCCCATGATGACCTGTGTCCACAGCCAAAAGCTCCTACAATTGGCAGGTGAACATCAAAACTGATTAACGGAGCAATAGAATAAGGTGGCTTAGTCTGGTGAATTATGTTTTCTTTTACCTTTATGTGGATGCTGGGTGAGTGTGCATCACTTACCTGGAAAAGAGATGGCACCAGGATGCACTATGGGAAGAAGGCAAGCCATGGGAGGCAGTGTAATGCTTTGGGCGATGTTCTGCTGGGAAATCTTGGTTCCTGTCAATCATGTAGATGATTGACACTGTACCACCTACCTAAGGATTGTTGCTAAACAAGTACACCCCTTCATGAAAATGGCATTCTCTTTCAGCAGGATAACATGCCCTGCTGCCACACTGTAAAAATGGTTCAAGAATGGTTTGAGGAACACAACAACAAAAATTTTAAGATGTTGACTTTGCCTCCAAATTCCCAAGATCTCAATCCAATCATGTATCTGGAGGATAAAACATGGAAAAACAAGTCTCATCCATAAAGGCTCCACTTCACAGCTTACAGGTGTCAGAAACCATGAATCAGACCGAGACACAAAGACAGTTAAATCACACTTGTTTAATAATAATAAAAAAAGGTAAACAGAGTAAAATGTAGTCAAAACATAGTCAGAGTTCAGGAACCAGAACGGATGGTCAGACAAGACAAAACGTCAGAGAGCCAGAGATGAGCGTAGTAGAACAGTAAGCAAGATTTGGAGCCAGAAGGAATGTCAGCCAAGCAAGTCTTTAACAGGAACACAGGAGAGCGCCTCTAGAGATGTGACCAAGGCGAAGGCAGAGATCATCTGGACTAGACGGCTTAAAATGGTGTTACGGCCGAAATTATACTTTTTAAATAAAAATACCCCTATAATACACAAGCTTAATGCTTAATGTATTCTAGTAAAGTTAGTCTGTAAACTAAGGTCTGTTTTGTTAGTTTATAGCAGTAGTTTGTTATTTTATAAACTTGCAGCAGGCCGTGGCCATCTTAAGTGTGGGCATCTGAAACCAGACTGTATTTCTTCCTGGATCTCATCCTTACAGATCTCGCACATGCTCAGTGCAGCACAAGCAGTGTAATAGATTTCAGGTCAGGTTTCCATAGCAGCAACAGTGTCAGAGGAAGTTGCCGCCCCTTCCCAGAAGGCATTGCAAACAGAAAATAATGCGATGGGCCACGGCCAGGGAGGAGGAAGTGAAAAATGAATACAGCAGATATACAGTAGGTGCTGGGAAAAAAAATTAAAAATATCCAATTCATTTAAAGTGCACAGTTTAGTGAGGGATGCTGAAGAGTTGTAAAAGTGGGTGGAACTCCACTTTAAGTAGGCAGGACTGACGAGCAGGATATCATCAACAGGTGAGTCACTGTGGAGAGATAGGAGCTAGCAATTATCCGACAGTTGAGCGGCCAGCTTTGAGAAGGAAGGGCTGAGGCTAGCCCTGACAACAGGATGTAAAGAATGTGCTAGTAGCATCAAGGCTATTTTGGTGGCAAAAGAGGGACCTACTCAATATTAGGTCAGAGGTCACAAAGTCCTGGCTGATCAGTGTATACATACACACATACATATGTGTGCATTAAAGTGGAAGTAAACCCTCTTATCATTTTCAGTCAAGGAAGCTGCCATCTTGGCCTCTGTGTAATCTTCAACTGCCATGACGCTGCACATGTGATCAGTTACGACACCAGCCATTGGATGGTTTGACAGTTTGCTGGAGAGTACAACCAATGTGACAGTTACATTCTCATAACTTGCTGGAAATGTAACTGTTTTTTGTAACTGTTAAATTGATTGGTTTACTTCCGCTTTAGGCAATATTGCAGCTCACAGGGCTTGCATCACAGGCAAATGGCCTCTTTAAAATGGCCTATGCCAAATTCTAAAATCCCTACTGACAGTATCCTTATCAACTTGTGTAGCACATTCAGGTGGTCCCTAATTTTTAGAAAGTAGTGTATTAGCGCCACTAAATTCAAAAATAATTACATACATTTGTTGATAATGATACATTAAGCTGTCATACAGCTACCCCTTTCTCAACTCTCACTCTTTGTCAAGGATGCTGTCAGTATCACAGCCAACAAGCTTCTAGTAACCATTGGCACATTGATGGTTTGCAGAACCTAATGGGGAAGCCGAAACACTAGTTTCCCATCAGGTTCGGTCTCACCTTACGATTGACAGCAGGCAGATTCTATAGCCTATAACAAATAGTGGGCTGTCAATTGGCTAAGGAATCCACCCACTGCCTGCTGGGAATTACAAGGGGAGCAGACCCGATCCAGCTATAAAAACTCCTCAGCCCCTCCTCGGAAAATCAAAAATTTTAGTCTGAGGACATGGATATACACTGGAGATCAAAATTAAAGAACAATTTATTAACACTTGATTTTTTCAGAAAAAAATTAATCTTCATTGCTCAACACTTGGAATTTTTGTTGTGGCTATGCCATGCTAATAGAACAGTGTTTTTCAAAATAACCAAGGCACTTCAACAAAAAAAAAACTTCATTTTGTAGAAAACACAATTATCAAAATTAGAGAAAAGCAATGACTGAAGAATAGAGAAAGATTACAACTAAAATTTCTGAAGGTTACAACAATCAACAATTAGTAGGAAGTGTAACGGCCCTTGCTTTGAATGACTTCAGAAGGACATTTGCAGCCACAGGACATCACTAGTCTCTCACACTGCTCTGGTGTGATTTTGTTCCACTCTTCTTCTAGTCTCCTAAACAGTTCGGCGACTGTAGTGGGCTTCTTGGCCATCACTTTTTCCATTCTCCAGAGGTTTTTTATTGGGTTTAGATCAGGACACTGGGCTGGCCATTTCATTATTTCAATGCTTTCAGCTTCAAGGAACTGATTTACCCATTTTGCTGTGTGACAGTGGGCATTGTTGTGTATGAAAATTGCTGGATGGTTGGGTGATGAACGCAGGGAAGGAACCGCATGTTGTCCAAGAAGGTTCTGATAAACATTTGCATTCACTCTGCCATGTATGCTGCAGTAAACATCCCCCAAACCATGACGCTTCCCCCTCCATCTTTCACTGACTTCTTTACACACTTTGGGTTCAGTCTTTCCCCAGTTTAACGATGAACATAATGTTTCGCATCGGACCCAAATAAATGAAACATGCTTCCATCACTAAAGTGAACTTAGGACCAGTTCTCCTCTATCCACACAACAAAGGTTAGTCTAGCCTTTTAATTCTTTCTGCTGATGAGAGGTTTGGTCACTGCAGAGTGGGCTTTCAGTCCAAATTCTCTTAAACGACGAGACACTGTATGACAAGACAGATCATTACTCTGTTCAGCACTGAACTTGCGAGCAATCACAGCTGCAGTGTTACATTGTAGGCGAGGTTGAGAAAGAGAAACATGTCCATCAAGTCCAACCTATGTGTGTGATTTTATGTCAGTATTACATTGTATATCCCTGTATGTTGTGGTCGTTCAGGTGCTTAGCTAATAGTTTTTTGAAATTATCGATGCTCCCCGCTGAAACCACTGCCTGTGAAAGAGAATTCTACATCTTAACCGCTCTTACAGTAAAGAACACTCTACGCAGTTTAACCGCTTTTCTTCTAATTTTAGTAAATGGCTTACATGGAAAAGTTTTATTCCTATTGTGGGGTCACCAGTATGGTATTTGTACATTGTTGAAATGATTGCCCATTGAGTTTATCCGCATTATCCTGTCCCCTCTTGCATTTGTCTATTGTGAACGACCAGCCTTCTTGGGGGACTAGAATGGGTTTGCGACGCTGTAAAGATGCAATATTCTGGAAATCACAGGTTTGGAACAACAAACTCCTCTTGCTATGGCTGAAAGGGTCATCCCTTTGGCCTTCATCTGGACAACCTACAGCCGGAGGGTTTCAGTCACTTTAGAACGGCTCACCATCTTGCAAAGTCAGTAAAGACTGGAAAGGGAAGTCTCTAATTTTGATCAATGTTCTTTTTCATATCCCACTGAAGTTTTTTATTCTGTGATTCAAAGTATATGTAACTCAGGAAATATGCTTAACAAAACTGCTCTTTTACTCCTGTTTAGATAATTTTGAATAGGACAAAGCAGTGACCTTAAAATTTGGGAAATTGTAGGTTGTTCTCTAATTTTGATCTTAAGTGTACACGTATACCATTGAAAAAAGGATAAACAGGACAATTTTTAAGCATTCTACTTATTGATTATTATGCAGGAACTTTTGTTTTTGATCAGTAAATGTTTACAGCAGTGTTACGACCATGTGAATGGTGCCTTAATATAGAGAGATCAGAGTTAGCAGAATTCATGACTCAGTATCTGTCTGCTCTTTCACTGGCCAATGAGCAGGCTGTGTGCAGGAAGGTGACAATACTGTATTGCTTCACTCTAACAGAGGAAAAAGCATTGCCCTCCAGGCT
The DNA here is from genome assembly GCA_037952925.1 of Lithobates clamitans. Taxonomy (NCBI): domain Eukaryota; kingdom Metazoa; phylum Chordata; class Amphibia; order Anura; family Ranidae; genus Lithobates; species Lithobates clamitans. The sequence continues at coordinate 5,987,793 of JBBGZY010000110.1, forward strand.
ATGCTGTCTAGTAAAAGTTTATGAATCATAAAAGTGACAAGACAGGATTACAAAGCCTTTGTTAAAGGAGACAGGCCACCTATGTATATTTCAACACTGTGTTTAATTTTTTGCCTATAGTTCATCTTCAAGGAAAATGAAAGAAATAAAATAGCAGGACATCACAACCATGTATAAATACATAAGTGGTCCATAAAGTGAACTTGGTGTTGCCTTATTTACTTTCTGGTCATTACAGAGGACAAGGGGATACTCTTTACGCGCAGAGAAAAAAAAGATTTAACCTCCAGATACGGAAAGGTTTCTTCACACCAAAAGCTGTGAAAATGTGGAATAGACAGCTCAATAGATTGTTTAAAAAAAAAAAGGTCTGGAATCTTTCCTAAATGCACAATATATACAACTGGATACTAATTATAGGGAAGGTTGATCCAGGGAATATCCAATTGCGTCTTGGGGGATCAGAAAGGAAATTTTCCCCAGCTGGAGCAAATTGGATTGTGCTTTATTGTTTTTTGTTTTGTTTTGTTTGTTTGTTTGCCTTCCTCTGGATCAATTTTGCGTAAAGGACTGTGTATATGGAGGTTTTTTTTTTTGCTTATGTTTTTCTATTAGTTGAACTAGGTGGACCTGTGTCATTTTTTCAACCTGACCAGCGTTGTAGCTATGTAACAACCATCCAAATTATATGGTATGTGGATGCCAACATTTCACTGAAATTATCATTTTTCATGATTTTTATAATCCATATAAATGATCTCTGTGAATCCCTGCACAAAATACCATGTGCAGATTTGTGACAGAAACAACAGAAAACAGAAAATAACAAGACTAGAAAATTATTATCAATTAGTTGAATGAAATATGGCAAATAATAATTGGAGAAAACCTTCCTCCCCAGCTTTAAAAATAGGCCCCCAAATATATGGAGAGTAGCAAGGCAGTGTAAAATTCATTTGATTTAGCATAACTGTAAAATCATTTAAGTTTTCCATTGGTAATATGCATCAAGATCTGACTTCCCTTCTAAAAATCATTTTAAGTTCATCATCTCTACGTTGTCCAGCACAGGGTCATCCTTGTAGATTTAAAGATTCAGTGATTACTAAACAATTAACTTACAAGAGCAAGACCCCTAATTACCTCATGCAGCATGCATGATATATGATCATTAATTCAAAGGCATAAAAATAATAAATCTCATTACCTGAGGAAAGGCAGCCATTTTGAGGTGGCAAGAACTGGTATTTTATAAAGGTACATTGCAGGTTTAATAGCCTGGAAACTCACATCTGTTTCTGCCCAATAACCATATGTACTATGATTTTTGGTCTGGAGAGGAAAGTTAAAATGTTAAATTAAGTATGACCGCACATCTGGACAGGGAGCTCAGCTTAGAAGAGTAGGTGACAGTTGCTCAGTAACAATAATTGGTAAAGTGATTCCACAGAGGAGTAGAAGCCATGGCAGAATAAACAAACATTTTCACATATACAAGGAATCAAAAAGCAGATAACTAGAGTGTGCAAACAAACACTCAAGCTAGATTAAAAGTCTGTTAAAGGTAAACTCAAAATTATAAAAAGTAATTAAAAAGTAATAGGGGAGGCGCTAGGGGGTGGTTCCTTGAAAGCTTTGACAGTGTCCAATCATCTGAAGGTGCAAGCCCAAAAACCAGGGTGTGTGAATACTTTCAAAATAAACAATCTGTGTTAGGCTAACACAATAAATAAATAATAATAATAATTCTTATCACATGCATATCACAATTAAATAAATACTTAAAGCAGAGCTCCACCCAAATGGGAAAGCTCCACTTGTTTGCACACTCCCCCCATCCGCTGCCACATTTGGCACTTTTTTTTGGGGGGGGGGGTACCTGTTTTTGACAGATACCTGCTCTCACTTCCGACTCACATTGTCACGGCAAACTGAGCCAGACGTTTGCACACATCACAGGTCCCAGAAGACTACAGAAGGCTTCACTTCCTGTTTCCCTTGCTTCAGATGTTGGCGCCTGAAGCAATCCTCCTGAGGAGGATTGAAGAATGGGCTCAGGTGACGACATTGCTGGATCCCTGGACAGGTAAGTGTCCTTAAACTAAAAGTATAGGGGGGCTGAAGCTCTGCTTTAAAAGTAATGTGCATATATAGACACATAAAATAGGATTTTTATAACAGCTTACCTGTAAAATCCTTTTCTTTTGAAGTACATCACGGGACATAGAGCCATAGTAATTACTATGTGGGTTATAGTCCACCTTCAGGTGCTGCACACTGGCACACCTAAAACAAGAAGTTTCCTCCCTATATAAATAACCCCTCCCATACTGGGAGCATCTCAGTTTTGTAGCAAAGCAATACACGTGTATACCAGAAAGAGGGGCGGGACCTCTGTGTCCCATGATGTACACACACAGAGCCATGGTAATTGCTTTGTAGGATGTCCCAGAGTAATTCCAACTGAGGGGAGGGAGACACAACAAATGGCACTATGAGATTAGAGGACTTATACTGCAGCCTGCAGTACACTGCGCCCAAAGGCGACATCCTCATGTCTTTTTACATCCACCTGATAGAATCTGGTAAATGTATGGATTGAAGACCAAGTTGCGGCCTTACAGATTTCAGCCATGGAGGCTTGGTGATGCACTGCCCACGAAGCACTAACAGCCCTAGAGGAGGGCGCTTTGATTTGAGAGGGTAGAACCTACCTCTTTAAACCATAAGCTTGAACAATTACTTGTCGAATCCATTTAGAAATAGTAGATTTCGATGATGCCTGTCCTATTTTAGGACCTTCAGGCAACACGAACAAAACATCCGTTTTCCGAATCTGAGCAGTCGCCTTTAAGTAGACTTTGACTTCTCTCACCACATCAAGAGAATGTAGTGATTTTTATTCCATAGAACAGGGTTCTGGAAAAAAATGGAGGTAGAACAATATCCTAGTTTAGATAAAAACCTGATACTATCTTCGGTAAAAGTTACAATGAGGACGCAATACTACCTTATCCTTGAAAACAATAATAATATGGCTCTTTACAAAAAAGAGCAGCCAATTCTGATACCCTTTCTTGCAGCAGATATGGTTACCAGAAAAAATTGTTTCCTTGTCAAAAAGGACCAAGGGAATCTGTCGCATCGGCCCACAAAAAGGCTGTTTTGTAATGCTGACAAATCTAAATTCAAGTCCCAAGAGTTCAGGGGTGACCTAACTGGAGATTAAGCCATGAATAAAGTTACGAACCAAAGAATGCGAAGCAAGTGGTCGCTGAAATAATACCGATAAGGCCGAGACCTGTCCTTAGAAAGTACTCTGCAGAAAGTCAAGGATTCTACCTTTGACCTATTTCCTGGGGGGTAACCCCTGGTTTCACACCAGGAGACACATGCTTCCATATATAATTATGGACGCTGGCTCCCTTGCAATAACCAAGGTAGAAACCACTGAACCTGACAGCCCACGCTTCTTCAGAGTGTGGGTCTCAATAGTTAAACTGTTAAATTTAGCGTTTGTAAAGTAGGATGGAATACCGGACCTTGCAAAAGAAGGTCTGGCCATGGCGGTAGGGTCCATGGGTCCCCTACTGCCATCTTTACGATTTCTGCATACCAGGATTTCCTGGGCCCCGCTGGGGGCCACAAGAATCACCGACTTCCCTTCCTGCTTGATCCTGCAAAGAAGTCGTGGACGCAGGCAGAATAATCGATTCCATGGGAATAGCAAGGCATCTGTTCCACATGCTAGCGGATCCTTTGTTCTTGACACAAAGTTGTTGATTTCTTTGTTGAACCTGGATGCAAACAGATCTATGTCTGGGATCCCCCATTTTTTGACATATTGACAGGAAGATATCGGGGGGAAGGAACCATTCTCCTGGGAACAACTGCTGGCGACTCAAGTAGTCCACCTGCCAATTTTTTATTCCTAGAATGAAGACTGCCGATAGGCAAAGTACATTATTTTCTGCCCAAGATAGGATACGATTCACCTTTCTCTGGGCTGCACAACTTCTTATGCCCCCTTGGTGATTAATATAGGCTATTGCTGTGGCATTGTCAGATTGAATCCTGGCAGGACAATTCCGTAAACTGAAAATTCAGGCCCTCAGGACCAAGTGCTCTGCCTGAATTTCTAGAATGTTATAGGGCAAGGTTTCTGATCTGGGCCACTTCTCTTGGACAGTTGCCTCTTCCAGGACTGCTCCCAAACCCAAAAAAAGTTGGCATATGTTGTTACAATTTCCCAGGTTTCTGAAGGAAGGATTTTCCCCTTTGCAGATTTTTGGTTATCAACCATAAACTGAGGCTCCGGCGCACCCAGCCTACAGCACCTGCTATTTGCAGGCGGTCTACCATCCAGGCACTAACCAGGTCTGACCCTGCTTAGCCTCCAAAATCCGACGAGATCGGATACTTTGAGGGTGATATGGCTGTAGGCTTTGGAGTCAGACACATTGGGAATCTAGAGCTTGAACCCTTTGTTCCAAGCCAATAGTATACTGTTTTGCAGCAGTCTCTAATGAAACTGAGCATAAGGAATGGCCTCGAATGAAGCCACCATCTTTCCGAACAAGCTCATGCAAAGCTGAATAGAAGAATTCATCTTGCTTCGACCACCTGAATCAGTTCCTTTATGGCGCTGATCTTTGCCTGGGACAAGAATACCCTTTTCTGGGTGTATCTATGATCAGACCCAAGTATTTTAGCCTTCTTCATGGTTTTCAAGAAGATTTCTTCTAGGTTGAGAATCCAACCTAGATATTCCAGGTAGTTGAATGTGGTGACCATACTTTGGTCTAAGCGGGCTACCGACTGGTCATAGACCGACTGGTCTATGAAGAACGTCTAGGTAAACCATATTCGTTATACCTTGGGCCCTTAATCTGGCTAGAAGAGGGGCCAGAACCTTTGTAAACACTCAAGGTGCAGTAGCTAGACCGAAAACAGAGCTACACACTGAAAATGAAGATTTTATACCTTGAAAAGTAGATATTACTAGTGAGCGAGGAAATAGGCATATGGAGGTATGCATCTTTCGGCAGAAGTTCTCCTCCTTGTAGGATGGAGATAACTTATTGGATTGACCCAATGCGAAAAAAAAGTGGTTATATTCAGGAATTGAATTTAGGCCCCGTGTACACGGGACGCTGCTAAACGTACGTTCAGAGGCAGTTGGATGCTTTTTTCAACTGCCCCTGAACTCATTCAATGTTATCCTATGTGACCATGTACACAGTCTCGTTTATTGCCGTTTTTAGGCAGTTGCATTTAACAGCGTTTCTTTGAAAGCAAAAAAATGGGTTCAGACGCCGAAGATTTCTACGTTTCAGACGCCAAACGCGACTAAATGCAGCTAAATGCGGTACCGGTGTTTAGACGCGTTTTCGTTTACAAGTATTTTTAAAGGTGCCCTATTTTTTTGACTTGAAATTCTCAAAAATGATGGTAAATGATGAAAAACCATTTAAAAAAAATTAAAACAATTGTAATTGCTTGCAATGATTTATAGACCATTTATATACCCTAATGAGCCCTTGATCCAATGCAATACACCACTAGTGTTGCTGTTATCCGAAGTATAATTGGAATTTGACCCATATCTCTTTAGATCTGAACACGCAACTTGTGGCAGGTGACGTGGCAAGTGGACAATCCACAACTTGTGGCAGGTGACGTGGCAAGTGACAATCTGCAACATGTGGCAGGTGATGTGGCAAATGACAATCTGCAACTTGTGACAGGTGACGTGGCAAGTGACAATCCGCAACGTGTGGCAGGTGCTGTGGAAGGTGGACAATCTGCAACTTGTGGCAGGTGAAGTGGCAAATGGATAATCTGCAACTTGTGGCAGGTGACCTAGCTATTGACAATCCGCAACTTGTGGCAGGTGACGTGGCAAGTGACAATCTGCAACATGTGGCAGGTGACGTGGCAAGTGGACAATCTGCAACTTGTGGCAGGTGACGTGGCAAGTGGACAATCCGCAATTGTGGCAGGTGACGCGGCAAGTGGACAATCCACAACTTGTGGCAGGTGACGTGGCAAATGACAATCCGCAACTTGTGGCAGGTGACGTGGCAAGTGGACAATGCACAACATGTGGCAGGTGACGTGGCAAATGACAATCCGCAACTTATGGCAGGTGACCTGGAAAGTGGACAATCCCCAACTTGTGGCAGGTGACGTGGCAAGTGGACAATCCGCAACGTGTGGCAAGTGACAATTCGTAAATTGTGGCAGGCGACGTGGCAAGTGACACGTTAAATACAAGTACACTGCTGCTCTCTCAGCTGCTGCTACTCACTCTGGTCTCACAAAATGGCTGAAATAGTTAAATAATACTGTTTTTTGTGCTTGGGGAGGGTCTTATGATGTTATCTTAACTAAATGCTTCTAGACGCAAACATGGTAAAACTCCACTAAACGTGACTAAATGCGGCATGCAAACGCGGCTAAAGGGGCGTTTTAAACGGCGGTTTCAAGGTGTCAAAAAAAATCGTTCAGAGGACTTTGCCTCAGCGTCCCGTGTACATGGAGCCTTAGATTTTTGAGATGCCAAAAGATGGTCCAATGCTTCAGAGAAAGACTTATTTTTCTCCGGATCCTTAGGAATGTTTGTTCTGAGAAAACAAGGAGACGGGAACTCTCAGAACTCCAGTTTGTACCTTGGAGCTATTGAGGAAGTCCCCCATTCGTCTCGACACTCTTCTTGCCAGATCCTTGAGAACTGCAGAAGAATCCCCCCTATTCGAGCAAGTGGGGGCACCTCCTCATAAGTAGGCTTCAGTATCTTGTAGATTTCCTCCCACAAGACCTCTTTTGTCCCTGGGGTTAACTCTGAGAATTACCTTTTGAACCTGACGGCGGACTGCTTGTGCTTCACGCTGGTCCTGGGTACCTCCGAGCAGCTGTGTAGGAGTGGTGAAAGAAAATGGCATTGCCAATCTTTTTTTAGCTCTCCCTTAATGCTCAGCCTTGTGAAGAGGGGGAGAGTTCAGACCAGGTGGGGGGTGTCTGGTGGAAGCAAACCCCCCCAAACTTAACGGAGGGCTGCCTACTAGCCGGAGGAAAAAAGCTTGATGCTTCTGTGACACAGCATGATCTCTGAGGAAAGCATGAATAGGTACATGCTCCATACAGCCCCCAGTGGTGACCGAAGGCACTAACTATGCACTAAACCAGCACTGCAGTAACACGTGGTGGCATGGCGAGTCCCATAAGTGCAGTTCAAGCTGGTGAGGTGGCAAGCACAAATAGTGTCCCGCTGCCACCAAGAAGACAAAGACAGGCCCGTCGAGCCCATAGTGCCCTTCCTGCTGCATTTACCAATCCTAATTGAGAACCCACCACTTCTGCAGCACCCGTACTTACCCAATTTACTGGCCAACCCGGAATTCAGGTGGAAACAGTTGATTTTACGTCACTTGATTTTTTTTATTTGCTGTTTTTTCACGGAAGATCTCTATGGATCTATTATGGACCAAAATAATTTGTATGCTGGTCAATTCATCGCCGCTAATCCCCAGTCCTCCCTTGCCAGAGATTGGAAACCAATTACGGTTTCCGAATTTAAGACCTTTCTGAGCCTATTCCTCGACATGGGCATAGTTAAAATGAGTATGTTGCGGTCATATTGGTCCACTGACCCAATTCACCATATGCCCGTGTTCTCTGCCTCCATGACCAGGGCACGATACGAGCAGATCTTGCGGTTCATGCATTTCAACAACAATGAACTCATCCTCGTGGAGACCCTGGATACAATCGGCTCTACAAAATTCGGCCCCTTGTAAACCACTTCAACCAACATTTTGTGTTCATCTGCGTTGATGAGTCCCTGATTAAGTTTTCTGGCCACTTGTCTTTCAAACAATATCTTCCCAGCCAGCGTGCCAGATACGGGGTCAAGATGTATAAGCTCTGTGACAGGGCCACAGGCTATACATGTAGTTTTATGGTTTACGAGGGAAGAAATAGTCACGTAGAGCTGCCGAACTGCCCAGATTAAGTAGGGAGCGCTGGCAAGATTGTGTGGGACTTGGTGTCACCCTTATTCAGAAAGGGGAACCATTTGTATGTGGACAATTATTACACGAGCATGCCACGTTTTAGTCACTTGTTTGATCATCAGATTGGCGCATGTGGCACCATGCGATCTAATCGCCGGGGCTTTCCCCAGCGTCTTGTAGATCCCCGTCTTAGGCTGGGGGAGAGAGCCTGCTTGAAGTGTAATAACTTGCTCACTGTGAAGTGGAGGGATAATAAAAATGTTTTCGTTCTTTCCTCCCTTCATGCAGATGCGACAGTCCAAATTCCTACGGCGACTGGTGTTGTGGAGAAACCCCTCTGTGTCCACGAATATAAGCTTAATATGGGAGGGGTGGACCTCAACGACCAGTTGTTGGCGCTGTACCTAGTTGCCTGTAAGGCCAGACGCTGCTTATTTAAAAAGTGTCCATTTATTTATTTCAATTGGCTTTGCTGAACGCTCATGTGCTATACAGAGCTTCAGGACAGACTGGATCCTTCCTTAAATTCCAGGAAGAGATCGTCAGAGCCCTTCTGTTTCCATACGGTGCTCCACCTCACCTTCCCAATCCAAATGCAGTAAGCCAGCTGCATGAAAGGCATTTTCCGTATGTCCTCCCGAGTACCCCTACCTAACGAGCCCCCCAAAGAAGATGTCGTGTCTGCAGCATATGCGGATATAGGCGTGACACCGCTATTATTGTCCCTCCTGTCCTACAATCCCGGTCTTTGCATTGGTGAATGTTTTGAACGCTACCATACTCTAGTTGAGTATTAGCATAGGGTAGAGCACTGCACAGACTAGGACACACTTTCATAGGGTCTCCCAAGATGCCATCACATTCTGAGAGACCGGAACCTGGAACCGCTACAGTTACAACCGTTACAGCTACAAAAAAAAAAAAGTGTAAAAAAAAAATATATATAAAATAAAAAAAAATAAAAAATAGTTGTAGTTTTATTATTCTCTCTCTCTATTCTCTCTCTATTGTTCTGCTCCTTTTTACTGTATTCTATTCTGCAATGTTTTATTGTTATTATGGTTTATCATGTTTGCTTTTCAGGTATGTAATTTTTTTAAACTTTACTGTTTACTGTGTTTTATTGTTAACCATCATTTGCTTAGCAGGTACTCAATTCAGTTGCAGCGCGGATTTATTTATCTTGACAGCAACCGCGTTTGCTCCCACAATACATAAAGCCAAGACTCCAGCATTATAGGAGGTGAATTCACCACCACAGTTAAAAAAAGAGCATAAATGCCGAATCATGAGGGCAGCAGGTAGTGGAGAAGCGATTTGCCCCTAACTTTTGTGGCGGATGCCCTCATGCTTTGGCCTATATTTTTTAGGCCATTCAGCTGCAGCACTGATTTATTTATCTCAACAGCAACAGCGTTTGCTCCCACGATACATAAAGCCGTGACTCCAGCGCTGTAGGAGGTGATTTCACCACCACAGTTAAAAACAAAATGGTGCATGTATGCCCATCATTAAAAGTGGGTGGATGAAGGGAGGTATTCTAATGGTGGGCATACCCACTGATCAATCTCTTTTTTTCGTTCAGCCCACAGGCTGCATGAAAAAAAAGATTACAATATATGCCCAACAAGGACCAGCAACATACTGGTATGTATCTGGACTTTGAGTGGTTATACCAGAATGATGCCTGTGGCTTTAGGTATCATCTTGGTATTACGCTTTTCAGCCAGCGATCAGCATTCATGTAAAAGCAATCCTAGCGGCTAATTACCCTCTAGACTGCTTTTACAAGCAGTGGGAGGGAATGCTGCAGAGGAACCTCCTCTGTAAATCTAAAGTGGTAACCTGTAAAGGCTTTTAAAGGCTTTAAAAAATGTATGTAGTTTGTCGCCGCTGCACATTTGTGCACAATTTTAAAGTATTTCGTGTTTGGTATCCATGTACTCGGCCTAAGATCATCTTTTTTATTTCATCAAACATTTGGGCAATATAGTGTGTTTTAGTGCATTAAAATTTTAAAAAGTGTGTTTTTTCCACAAAAAAAATGCGTTTGAAAAATCGCTGCGCAAATACTGTGTGAAAAAAAAATGAAACACCCACCATTTTATTCTGTAGGGCCTTTGCTTTAAAAAATATATAATGTTTGTGGGTTAAAAGTAATTTTCTTGCAAAAAAAAATATTTTTTCATGTAAACAAAAAGTGTCAGAAAGGGGTTAGAAGAGTGGGTGATGTGTGACATAAGCTTCTAAATGTTGTGCATAAAATGCCAGGACAGTTCAAAACCCCCCAAATGACCCCATTTTGGAAAGTAGACACCCCAAGCTATTTGCTGACAGGCATGTCGAGTCCATGGAATATTTTATATTTTGACACAGATTGCAGGAAAAATAATTTTTTTTTTTTTTTGCACAAAGTTGCCACTAAATGATATATTGCTCAAACATGCCATGGGCATATGTGGAATTACACCCCAAATTCCATAGTGTAGTATTTACAGGCTAGAACTGTCTTTTATTAGAAAAATACATAAGTACTCACAATATAGCAGTAAAAACGGGGCTAATATCCGACGAGCGGCGAGCTCCTATGCCTCAGTCAGTAAAGGTGCCTGTCCCGTCCCTACGCGTGACATCACATCCCATGACTTCATCAGGAAAATGATGCTATATTGTGAGTACTTATGTGTTTTTCTAATAAAAGCCAGTTCTAGCCTGTAAATACTACACTATTGGGTCCTTCCATTTTTTTATATCCCCTGTACCCTCTGAGGGAATCAGCCTCCAGGACTAGGACCGTGTTGATAGAGGAGAAAATTCCAAGGATGGTATCTCCCTTACTGGTCTTACTGGAGCTATGACACAGCTCAGGTGCCCCCATAGCAAGCTGCTTGCTATGGGGGCACACGACAGGAGAGAGGGGCCAGGAGAGCCAAAGAGGGACCTGAGAAGAGGAAGATCTGGGCTGCTCTGTGCAAAACCATTACTCAGAGCAGGTAAGTATAACATGTTTGTTATTTTTAGAGAAAGAAAAACAAAACGAGACTTTAAAATTACTTTAAAGTAAATCCTATAAAAATAACAAACATGTTATTCTTACCTGCTCTGTTGCAGTGACTTTTCGGGTTCCTCTTTTGTAATCCTGGCCCCTCCCCCCTGTTTAGTGCCCCCACAGCAAGCAGCTTGCTATGGGAGCACCCAAGCCGAGTCGCAGCTCCCTGTGTCCATTTAGACACGGAGCTCCAACCTGGCCCCCTCTCTCCCCTGATTGGCTAGCTGACTTTGACAGCAGTGGCAGCCAATGGTGCCGCTGCTGTGTTTCAGCCAATCAGGAGCCCATAAGGAGGGAGGATCTCAGACAGCTGAGACACTCGTGGACATCGCTGGACAGAGAAGGACCTTGGATAAGTATTAAGGTGGGCCGAGGGGGGTTGGTGCACACAGAAGGCTTTTAATCTTAATGCATAGAATGCATTAAAGTGGATGTAAACCTGATTAATTAAATTTGAGCTGGGTACATATCTGCAGTGTTTTCTTATCTCTTTTTTTCAAAGCACTGTGTCCCATAGCTGTCTCCTGCTCTGTTCTTTTGTTATCAGCCTGAGAACTCCTGACATGTTCTCCCGTCATCTAAGATAAAAGCAGCCTGAGTTTTGTGTTGGAGAGGATGCTATAAATAGATTAGCAGAGCCCTGAACTATTTAACAAACAGAGCTGAAAGTCTCTACCTATGAGGAGAGGGGGTGTGTGCCTTTCTTCCAATCAGCTGTCTTGGCTGTATGCCCAGGCTTCACTGCAGTGTTGAATAGGAAGAGAAAAATCTCCTAACATGATGTGCATTTTGTAAACAGTATATAAAGGTGAAGACAGCAGATATACATATAAAACGTATGAAGGGAGATTTGTTTAATCCCTGTATTATCTGAGGCTGTTCACTTCACTGGGTATATGTGAGGGTTTACATCCACTTTAAGATAAAAAAAAAAACCTTCTGCCTTTACAACCACTTTAAGTCTGAGCTCTGACTAGGCCATGTAAGGACATCATTTTTTTGCTGTGTGCTTTGGGTCATTGTCATGTTGAAAGGTAAACCTTCTTCCCATTTACAACTTTCTGACACAGGGCAGCGGATTTTCCTCAAGAATTTGACGGTATTTTGCCCCATCCATTTTCCCTGCTATCCTGACAAGTGCTCCAGTCCCTGCTGTAGAGAAACACCCCCATAACAGGATATTACCACCTGCTTTCCTGTAGGAATGGTGTTATTTGGATGGTGACCTGTATCGTTTGGTGTTGAGGCCAAATATTTCAATCTTAAACCTCACACACACGATCGGACTTCCATCGGACTTTTCCGTGGATTTTTGTCTGAATGGGCTTTAGCCGTGAACCTGTTCTGCATACACACGGCAGAACATTTTCAGCCAACTTTCACCAAATCATGTGGTTTTTCAGTTCTTTACCGCCACCCTTTGGGCAACTACTGCTATTGTTGGCTGATGTTTAACATTGGTTCTGAGCATGCGTGTTTGTACTTTGGACTTTAGTCCGATGGACTTTTGTACAAACGACTGGATTATCCTCCATCGGACATTTGTTGTCGAAAAGTTTGAGAGCATGCACAGCAAACATTTGTCTGTTGAAAAAGCAACAACAATTGTGCGATGGAGCATACAGATTGTCCGATAACACAGGTCCGTCCGACCGTTGTTGTCGAAAAGTTCGATCGTGTGTATGGGCCTTTAGTCTCATCTGACCATAACACATTTTTCCATGTGGTCTCAGAATCTTTAAGGTGCGTTTTGGCAATGCTCAGTTGTGACTGCATGTGGCCTTTAAGGAGTGTTTTTTTTTTTTTTGCAACCTTCTTATACAAGCCACATTTGTTTATATTTTGTGATATTGTTGTCACATGCACACAATGAAAACTCTTTGTCAAATATTCCTGCAACTGCTTCAGAGTTGCTGTAGGCCTCTTGGTAGCCTCTCTGACCCGTTTCCTCCTGGCTCCCTCATCCAGTTTGGAGCGACATCCTGATCCAGGGAGCGTCTATGTTGTACCAAATACCTTCCACTTCTGATAATAGACTTCACTGTGCTTCTAGGCATGATAAAGAATTTTTTTTTATTGTATCCACCTCCTGACTTGTGCCTGTCCACAACTTTATCCCGAAGATCTTTTGACAGTGCCATGCCACCCACAGTTGATTGCTTTAATTGCACTCAGGGACTGAAATGCTTCAGGAAAGCTCTTTTCATGCTGAGCGAATCAAAATAACCACAGCTGATCACAGTTGAAAGTCAAAATGTCTATATGTGCCATTAAGAAGGGGATTAGCTACACCATTTTTAGGAAGGGGTGATCCTTTTTCCAACTCTTGTTTTTGATTTTTGTTTTTCTGACCAGTTGGTGTTATACCTTTCACTTGTTATACGTTGCATGGAGTAAATACAGCTGGATAAAACAAAAACTGAGCGAATCAAAATAACCACAGCTGATCACAGTTGAAAGTCAAAATGTCTATATGTGCCATTAAGAAGGGGATTAGCTACACCATTTTTAGGAAGGGGTGATCCTTTTTCCAACTCTTGTTTTTGATTTTTGTTTTTCTGACCAGTTGGTGTTATACCTTTCACTTGTTATACGTTGCATGGAGTAAATACAGCTGGATAAAAAAAAACGGTGTCTTCATTTCAGGTCGCAAAGCAACAAAATGTTATTATTATAAAAGGGGCGATTCTTTTCTATACCCACTGTACATAATGACACACAAACACACATTGTTGGCAGCAGGCACCTTGAACATTGTTTATATTTTCACACTTCACCTCTCAGATCACCTCCGCCCAGGCAACGTATCGTAGCATCATGTTTTTTTTGTCGCGTTTTTGGAGCAGCACCATTAATTTTGAATGGGCCTCCCTCACTCCAAAAACATGGCAAAGAAGCTCATGTACCACATTTTTGGAAATAAGCCAGGCGCGTTTGGTGTTGCATTTTTTGTTACGGTTTTCATGCATTTTTTCGCATGACAATCATGGCAAAATCGCTAGGTTTTGCTTCTGGTGTTTTTAGCCTGGTGAAATATGTATTCTCTCTCATAGAAAAACTTGTTTCCGCATCCACAATAAGATTAAAGTATGTTTTGTAATCTTGAATGTGGTTGCTGATGGAGGAATCAGAACAAGCATGCTACTCTGCACAGATCTCAGGAAATACACTTTTCCTGCCCTCCAAATGACCCTGTGCCATGTTCTTGTGTGTGCTCTGGTTGCAGTGAATTTGGCTAATGACACACATGACAGTTATCCTGTTGCTGAGAATTTGTCAAAATCGCCAGTGACACAATTGCTAAGAGGCTGCCTGTTTTACCCTATGGAATCACTTTTCCCTCGGTAGCAGAGTCATCGGGATGTTGTTACCAATGCTAGCAATCAAGATTCAACAGCATTCAGATCAGTGATGGAGAAACATCATGCTGCATGTGGCTACAGATGGAGAGATTCCATAGGGACACACAAGCAGCCTTTTTTGTGCACAGTTAAATATCTACTGGGGGTACATTGCAGCTGTTCTAGCAGCATTATCCTGTTTATTCTATGATCATGGAGTCAATACTAAATAATGTTTTTAGACAAAGGAAACCCTTCATTGAATGCTGATGAAAGGATAACTTACCCAAAGTGTTTACAGTTTTGGATCCATGATGACAGCATAGATGGGATAATCCTGGAATTGCTATGATGTACTACCAGCTTTTTGGATTTATTTTGGTGCTCCACACACATTTGATGGTTTGCAGCGACAGGAGGCAGAGCTTTGTCCTCTTTATACCTCCTCTAAAAGGCTGCCTGTAAGATCATGGGTACCCCTGAAAATGAAGCAGCATTAATGACTGCCTCCACTGCTGCATTCTTGCGCTAATGCCCTTGATGACCTAGCAAGAGTAACCCGGTAAAGGAGCGGGAACCCTACCAAAGCACAGCATGCCTCGTACAGCTGAGCTAGGCAGCCATTTTGTGTGCTAGGGCCATAGTTAGCCTCTAAATCCACAGGGAGCTTGTATGTCTCATTATGGATTTAACTGATTGTTGTATTTTAGTTGTTAAAGCCAATTCCAGCTGAACCCAGAATGGCTATCTACTTTAAACATTGAAAAGCAAATCTATTTAATAGAGCTGTTAAAAAGTAATTTAGGCAACAAGGGGCATCAATCAGAGAAAATTAGTAACTTCACAAATTTTCCTTAATCTGAGTTCTCTGTAAGGTTGATGACAGGCCGGTGATTCTGCCGCTAGAGATCAATTGTGACAGTATCCCCTATAATACATTATTCCAGGCCAAATACCCTGCCATGATACCCATTACTGGAATGGAAACGCTATTCTGTCTCTTGGCTCGGTAGGATTATGTCAATTAAAATTACCATCCTGCCCAAACTTTGATATTACTTTTAAATACTTCTACTACAGGTTTTCCTATACGTCAAGACCTCTATCAATGTCCTATATGGAAACCCACTCATCTTTTGAGATATACCTGGGTATCCCTTCTGGTGTTTTAGGGGCTGTAGTGCTGATAGCATGTTTACACATATTTGCTAGGATGCCCCAAAGTGCCGACGTTTTTGATCTCACACCTACTAGATAATCTATGCTATTTTAAATAGACCTCTACAGAAGAAAAAAAAGGTGGAAGCCCTTCGGAAAAGGAAGCCAAGTCAGAAGTCCGTTTCCGCAACCATATTTTTTAAATCTGCAAAACAGACCTTAGGTAGGTTCTGGAGAAAACTCTGAGAGGCTTAACTGTCACATTAACTTGTACAAAACACATGGCAGCCAAGATGGATAACAGGCTACCCAAATTCCATAAAATTTGGGCTCCCTGGATTACGTACTACTTACTGGTAGACTTCAACTATACTCTTAAAGACTCCGTAATGAGGTCCTTGACATCAAAAACCCACTCCATTACAGCTAACTACTGATTTCCTCTCTTCCTCTTCTAAATCCCCCCCCCCCTTTTTTTCACTTCTTCACCCCATATGCTGCGTACACACGGTCGGAATTTCCGACAACAAATGTTCGATGTAAGCTTGTTGTCGGAAATTCCGACCGTGTGTAGGCTGCATCGGACATTTGTTGTCGGAATTTCTGACAACAAAAATTTGAGACCTGGTTCTCAAATTTTCTGACAACAAAATCTGTTGTCAGAAATTCCGATTGTGTGTACACAATTCCAACGCACAAAATTCCATGCATGCTCAGAATCAAGCAGAAGAGCCGCACTGGCTATTGAACTTCATTTTTCTCGGCTCGTCCTATGTGTTGTACGTCACCGCATTCTTGACGTTCGGAATTTCCGACAACATTTGTGCGACTTCACTAGATACTGTTCCTTTCCTGTTTGCCCTCCTCGAAGGTTATATCCTTTCTCCTGTAATCCCTGTTCCAGGATGGTATACCCCTGGGGTTGCTATTCCTAGTAGTGTACATTCTGAATGCTGAACTAGACTAATAAATTGTCTCTTTATATTGACTGATAGCCTTGAGAGGGTTTTTACACAATAGTATTTTAAAGCGAAGTTCCACCCATTTAAAAGTCAGCAGCTACAAAAAGTGTAGCTGCTAACTTTTAATAATCAGACACTTACCTGTCCCGCAGTCCAGCGATGTGGGCGCATGAAGCCCCGCTCCTGTCCGCGTCTCCAGCATTCTAACTGTGGGCGCCTGGCTGTGGCTTCACAGCCGGGCGGCACTGCGCATGCGCGAGCAACGCGCTGTGATTGGCCGGGCAATCTTCTAGGACCTGTGACGTGTCCCCGAAGATTACAAGGAGGGAGGGGGGAGAGGTGATCTTTCCGGCGCTGCGGCACCAGGGGAGGAAGTGGGAGCTGGGTGCCTGTAAAAGCAGGGTACCCGCACCTCCCCCCCCCAAAAAAAAATGACATGCCAAATGTGGCATGTCGGGGGGTCACCAACACTTAAAGCAGAAGTTCCAAGAGCTAAAATATACATTATGTAGCCAGAGGTCTTACCAATATCTGCCACCAGCGCTTCTTTAAATTAAAGTAAACCTGTCAACAGAAATTTAAACTAATATTAAAAACCAACAAAACGGGCATGTCCAGTTTTTTGTCCTGCATAGCCCTTTGGAATTTCAGAAACCTATGTTGCACATTTCCCTTTTATAATCTGGTCTGTTATTACTGGCCCACCACTTTTATGGATACTGATATAACTAGCTGTAAAGAACTGACAGCAGTTCCAGGTGAAAAGTATAATCCAAAAACAAAGAAATTTCACTATGCAAAGTGTGTGGTTAATTATCCCACAGCACTCAGCCCAGGTTGTCTGCTATAACTGTTCCTATTTGGATAACCATGAGTGGCCATTAGAGAAGTCAAAACTTTTGACATGCTTTGCACGTGTACTCCCAGAACAAAAAAAATTTACACTAGCAGGAACCTTGAGATGTCGGAATGTCTGAACATTTTTAGATCTTCTTCATAGTGCCCATAAGCCAAGGTCAATCCGTTGTGGAAATAGGACTATATTCTATGTTGCATGTCTTCACTTTATCCCCTCCCACTCCAAACAATTTATTAATAGCCTATTACTGTGAAGAATGATTTTCATTACTCAATGTTAAATGTTATAAAATGGAAGGAGGCAAAACAGAGCCAATGACCACAGAAGCTGGTTGCTGTTTCCGCCGCAGACTGACCGAGGATCTAGGGATTTCCATGTGCTCTTGCAAAGCAAAGTGCACCTTTCCCAGGACCGTGGAAGTACCGTATATACTCGAGTATAAGTCGAATTTTTCAGCACATTTTTATGTGCTGAAAGTGCCCCCCTCGACTTATACTCGAGTCAAGCACTTTTCTGCAGCAAAAAATTTCATTTTCCGAACCGACTTTGGGGCCCCGTATCTCAGGACCACTTGGTGCTAGGAACCCCAAATTTGGTGTGCAAACCCAGTGGAACTGGTATCACAACATATCCAAAGCTGAAGTTCCTAGCACTAAGTGGCCCCGAGATACGGGGCCCCAAAATCGGTTCGGAAAATGTCATTCTCTGCTGCAGAAAAGTGCTTGACATTTTCTGAACCGACTTTGGGGCCCCATATCTCAAGGCCACTTAGTGCTAGGAACCCCAAATTTGGTGTGCAAACCCAGTGGAACTGGTTTAATAACATATCCAAAGCTGGGGTTCCTAGCACCAAGTGGCCCTGAGATACGGGGCCCCAAACCGGTTTGGAAAATGTCATTCTCTGCTGCAAAAAAGTGCTTGACATTTTCTGAACTGATTTTTGGGGCCCTGTATCTCGGGGCCACTTGGTGCTAGAAACCCCAGCTTTGAAAATTATATGGTGCCAGTTCCACTGGGTTTGCACACCAAATTTGGGGTTCTTAGCACTAAGTGGCCCTGAGATACGGGCCCCAAATTCGGTCAACTGTGTCCATCTGCAGCAATGTCATTTCGGGACCCTTTGGGTTCAGAGACCCCAAATTTTGGCTGCAGCTAGGGGGCATCTAGGAACCCTTAACTACTAAGTTTGAAGTTCAGGGGACCTATGGCTGCAAATGGGCACAGTGATGCTGCAAATGGGCATTGTTGACCCTCT
Source organism: Lithobates clamitans (assembly GCA_037952925.1). NCBI lineage: Eukaryota > Metazoa > Chordata > Amphibia > Anura > Ranidae > Lithobates > Lithobates clamitans. The sequence goes on from JBBGZY010000110.1 coordinate 6,006,432, forward strand.
TTTCCACTTACAGTAGCTGTGCATTTTTCACCCTCGACTTATACTCGGGTCAATAAGTTTTTCCCATTTTTTTGTGGTAAATTAGGGCCTCGACTTATACTCGGAACGACTTATACTCGAGTATATACGGTACCTGCTTTTTGTGTTCCGATAACCACATGTTCAGTTTAAAACAGAAACATTGTTGTGTACCTTTTATGGAAGTTTTCATTGCACTAAATGTGGCCCCAATGTGACCAAGCGGAATGATTCAAATTTTACATGAAGTACTACAAGAAATAAATAATACTTTTCAGCAAAGTTCAAATATATTTTGATTCTGGTCACAAATGTGCTAATTTCTTGACAAATATGGAAAATGTAGTCAATGAACATGTACATCAAAGAATTCTAGCTAAAAGCAATTTTGGATCATAGATAAATTGGAAGCTATAAATCAAAAATATTATTCAACTCTTTGTACTATAACATTTCTCATAAATGACTGTCAGAAAATAATTGTTTGGTAGAGAGCTACTTACAGTCTAAAAGATACCCAATACTGTTCAACGTGCAGAGATTGGATTGACCATTCGCTCTACAACTGCATAAGTTGCATGAAACACTTAGCTGGCCATACATGGATCAGTTTTTTTTTTCTTTTGCTCAGCCAGTGGGCTGATGGAAAAAAACTGAATGGAGTGCTCCCAAAAGCGAGGCGGATAGGAGAATCCTCCCCGCTGTGTTATTGTATTCTGACAGTGGGGACTAAGAATACACTTGGCTGCAGCTCTGATCAAACAAAAAATTTCAAACAAGCTCGAATAGGAACAGCCATAGATGGATCGAAATTTGGCTAGTCTCCACTGAACTAATCTAATTTTTGAGCCATCTATGGCCAGCTTAAGAGAACTATGTTAAGATAATAGGATTCAATCTGCTCAGGAAATGTAAACAGACAGTTTCAGAGACACTCTAGAAAGAGGAAGGAGAAGGTTGTAGAGCAGTCTGGCCACTCTGACAGTGGTCACATATAAACTGATTAATCTGCTGTCCTGGCCCTGATGACGATGTAACTAAAAGATGAATAACTAAAGGAAAAATAGGAGGCAACTTATTTGCATTTACTAACCTGAACTTTGGAAGTGATCTGCACTTACTTTGGACAGCTTTTGTTAGTTCTAGTTTTCATGAAGTAGATTTTATATAAAAAGGAGTGAATGGTGCAATGGTGGTAAGGGGCCCTTTTTTTTGTGGCTTCAGGCGAAAAATGGGCAAGATGAAAATGCTTCAATTTATGGTTTTAAGGGGTCCTTTAATGCTATACATACTTTTATGAAATCCTAGGGATGCACCGAATGGGTTTTTTGGTGCCAAAACCGATACCGAAAATAAATCTTCCTTGATCCCGAAAACCGAAACCGAAAGTGACTGTTTTACAAATATTTTTATACAGGAGATGGTCAGAGACTGGGGACATGGTACAGGAGATGGTCAGAGACTGGGGACATGGTACAGGAGATGGTCAGAGACTGGGGACATGGTACAGGAGATGGTCAGAGACTGGGGACAGGGTACAGGAGATGGTCAGAGACTGGGGACATGGTACAGGAGATTGTCAGAGACTAGGGACATGGTACAGGAGATTGTCAGAGACTAGGGACATGGTACATGAGATGGTCAGAGACTGGGGACATGGTACAGGAGATGGTCAGAGACTGCAGACATGATACAGTAGATTGTCAGAGACTGCAGACACATTACAGGAGATGGTCAGAGAATAGGACATGGTACAGGAGATGGTCAGAGACTGCAGACATGATATAGTAGATTGTCAGAGACTGCAGACACATTACAGGAGATGGTCAGAGACTGCAGACACATTACAGGAGTTGGTCAGAGACTGGGACATGGTACAGGAGATGGTCAGAGACTGCAGACATGATAAAGGAGAATGTCAGAGACTGCAGACACATTACAGGAGATGGTCAGAGACTGGGGACACGGTACAGGAGATGGTCAAAGACTGGGGACATGGTACAGGAGATGGTCAGAGACTGCAGACATGATACAGTAGATTGTCAGACTGCAGACACATTACAGGAGATGGTCAGAGACTGCAGACACATTACAGGAGTTGGTCAGAGACTGGGACATGGTACAGGAGATGGTCAGTGACTGCAGACATGATACAGGAGAATGTCAGAGACTGCAGACACATTACAGGAGATGGTCAGAGACTGGGGACATGGTACAGGAGATGGTCAGAGACTGGGGACATGGTACAGGAGATGGTCATAGACTGGGGACATGGTACAGGAGATGGTCAGAGACTGGGGACATGGTACAGGAGATGGTCAGAGACTGGGGACATGGTACAGGAGATGGTCAGAGACTGGGGACATGGTACAGGAGATGGTCAGAGACTGCAGACATGATACAGCGATTATCAGAGACTGCATACACATTACAGGAGATGGTCAGAGACTGCAGACACATTACAGGAGATGGTCATAGACTGGGGACATGGTACAGGAGATGGTCAGAGACTGGGGACATGGTACAGGAGATGGTCATAGACTGGGGACATGGTAGAGGAGATGGTCAGAGACTGCAGACATGGTAGAGGAGATGGTCAGAGACTGCAGACACGGTACAGGAGATTGTCAGAGACTGGGGACATGGTACAGGAGATGGTCAGAGACTGCGGACATGGTAGAGGAGATGGTCAGAGACTGCGGACGTGCTAGAGGAGATGGTCAGAGACTGCGGATATGGTAGAGGAGATGGTCAGAGACTGCGGACATGGTAGAGGAGATGGTCAGAGACTGCGGACATGGTAGAGGAGATGGTCAGAGACTGCGGACATGGTAGAGGAGATGGTCAGAGACTGCGGATATGGTAGAGGAGATGGTCAGAGACTGCGGACATGGTAGAGGAGATGGTCAGAGACTGCGGACATGGTAGAGGAGATGGTCAGAGACTGCGGACATAGTACAAGAGAGGGTCAGAGACTACGGACATGATACAAGAGATCAATGCAGCCTCACAAGTGCCCGTCATGCAGCACGCGTTTGCCCCTCAGATGCAGCCCACATGTGCCCATAAGATGCAGCCCGCCTGTGCCTATGAGATGCAGCATCACCTGTGCCCATCATGCAGCTTGCCAGTGCCCGTTATGCAGCCTGCCGCTGCCAGTCATGCAGCTTGACAGTTCCCGAATAAGAGCGGCGATCTCCGTGTGTCACGGAGCTGCATTTGAATTGCCCGGGTCGCAGTAACGATGTCCCGACTCCTGTAATTACGTCACACTGATTCAATGTCCCACCATTGAATCAGTGTGCCGTCTGTCACAGGAGGCGGGACATTGTTACTGTGGCCTGTGTAGTTAAGCTCCATGACACAACGGAGATTGTGGCGAGGAGGGAGGGAGGGGAGGGCAGGGGGAGGGCAGGGGGAGGGGAGGAGGAGAGGACTGCAGCGCGCCATGCAAGGAGGACACCCCCGTAATGGGCAGCACCTGCCTCCATTTTCGTCACCGTTATCGGCATTTTGCCAAAAAGGCCATTTTCGGTCGATATGTTTCGGCGGCCCGAAAATTCGGTGCATCACTAGAAATCACTAATTGAAAATTCTAATGCCGCGTACACACGGTCGGACTTTTCGTCTACAAAAGTCCGACGGACCAAAGCTGGCTGACAATCCGATCGTGTGTGGGCTTCCCCGGACTTTCAGCTGACTTTTTCAGCCGCAAATCTGACGGACTTTAGATTTGAAACATGCTTCAAATCTTTACATCGTAACTACGCTGGAACCAGTGTTGCCAACCCCCCGAAGTGAAATTTACTGGCAGAATGACGAAATTTACAAACGGCACCAATTTTTTACTGGCACTGCAAAAAAGTACCTAAATTACAGTTTTACAGTGCCAAACAGTGCAGATATCAATATTTAAACTATAAACATATAGCTAGTGCTATTAGCAATGTGTTTAAGTTAAACAAAAGTAAAAAAACATATTTCTTCATTGGCATGAAGATCAGGTTACTATACCCCAGGCAGCACAGAGTTCCCTCAGTCTGCAGGATTCCCCCTCCTCTCAGGTGCACAGTGCAACGCTCAGTCAGATGGCTCCAGCTCGGTGGCTCTGGTTTTAAACTATAGTCTCTTCTCCATAGTCCACACGTCTGACTTCTCCCATAACCCCCATCCTGACGGCGCTCCCACTCTTGACTCCTCTCCAGACTCCCCCTCAGAGACTGTAGACATGATAAAAGGAGATGGTTAGAGGCTGTAGACATTATAAAAGGAGATGGTTAGAGGCTGTAGACATGATACCAGGAGATGGTTAGAGGCTGTAGACATGATAAAAGGTGATGGTTAGAGGCTGCGGAGTGCGGACATGATAAAAGGAGATGGTCAGAGGCTGCGGATATGATACAGGAGATAGTCAGAGACTGTGGACATGGTAGTTTCCTCCTCTGCCCCCTTCATATTACCATACTTCTCTACATCAGTGTCCTTCCTCCTGTGCCCCTTTCACTTTGCTGCTGCAGTCCATCACCTCCAGCCTGCTCTTTGCTGGGGCCGCTCCTGACTGACTGAATCACTCACTCTCATATACTCCCCCGGGCCAGGGCTTGGCCCCTGTCTGACTCTCTCTGGGACTGACTCAGAGTCACTCTGTCTATCCCCCCGCCCCGAGTGAGCACACTGAGTAGCAGAGGAGAGCACTGTGACTGTCCGAGGCAGGAAAATACCACAATTCTGGAGCTGCCTGTGGTGAAGCTGGACTTTGCCTTTCTTTCATACTTCCTTCTCTCTCCCCTACTCTGCTCTCTGTCTTTTTTTTTCCCTATCTTCAATTGAGGAAAAAAATGTGTGGTGGGCACTGCAATCTGATCAAACTGATCAGAAAAAAAGGAGGGAGAGAGACAGAGAGAGGGGGGAGAGAGAGAGGGGGGGGAGAGAGAGAGAGAGAGGGGGGGAGAGAGAGAGAGAGAGGGGGGAGAGAGAGAGAGAGAGAGGGGGAGAGAGAGAGAGAGAGAGGGGGAGAGAGAGAGAGGGGGGGAGAGAGAGAGGGGGAGAGAGAGAGAGAGAGAGAGAGAGAGAGAGAGGGGGGGGGAGAGAGGGGGGGGGAGAGAGGGAGAGGGGGAGAGAGGGAGAGGGGGAGAGGAGAGAGAGGAGAGAGAGAGAGAGAGAGAGAGAGAGAGGGGGGGAGAGAGAGGGAGACAGAGACAGAGAGAGACAGAGACAGAGAGAGACAGAGAGACACAGAGAGAGAGAGAGAGAGAGAGAGAGGGGGGGGGAGAGAGAGGGGGGGGGAGAGAGAGAGAGGGGGGGAGAGAGAGATATTGCAGCAAGCAAGGTAGGTGGGTGTACAGAGCCAGCAGTGGGGGTAGAATGCTGCCAAAGAGAGGGAGTAATAATATACAAGCAAGCTTCCTTCCCAGTTCCCAGCACACTCCCAGCCCTGACATATGAGCTTGCTGTGGGAGGCTAGGAAAAGGAAAAATCTTTAGGATCAGAACGTCTAAGTCTCCCCGACGTCCGACCTGCCTTTTTGCAATCTGCAGTGCACAGCCACTCACCATCCGACACCGACCAGGGCACTCTGTAGTGTGCTGGCTGGTCAGGTTACAGGCTCACGTGAGCAGTCCGACTCCAGCGCACACTGTCCTTAGCTGCTGATTAACTGCTGCTCTGTCCACTGGCACTTACTCAAACACGAGGCTCCTCTCAGTCCTCTGTCCATCCGCCCTCAGCTCCTGCTTTTTTTTTTAAGTCTGGCGGGCGGGCGGCGCGGCTGACATCATCTTCGCGCGGCGCCGGCGGGCAGAGGATTGGATCTTCTCGGCAATTTCCGCAAACGGCGCATGCGCAGTTCTGACCCGCCGTCACCACCATTTTTTTTACTGGCAAATAGATGCTACTACGGGCATTTACGGGCGGTAAAAAAATGCCCTGTTTTTACGGACTGCCCGTAAATCTACGGGCGGTTGGCAACACTGGCTGGAACAAGAAATCCGCTCGTCTGTATGCTAGTCCGACGGACAAAAACCCACGCTAGGGCAGCTATTGGCTACTGGCTATCAACTTCCTTATTTTAGTCCGGTGTACGTCATCACGTGCGAATCCGTCGGACTTTTGTGTGATCGTATGTAGGCAAGCCCGTTCGTTAGAAAGTCTGCCGCAAGTCCGCCAAAAGTCCGCCAAAAGTCAGTCGAAAGTCTGTCGGACGGGCTGTCGGACTTTTGTAGCCGAAAAGTCCGACCGTGTGTACGCGGCATAAGACTCGCAACAGCAACACTGTACGTTCACAGCACATATTTTGCCCTATATGTTAACATTTTAAATACTTTTGTACTACATCAGCAGCACCCAAAAACATTTTTTTTAAAATGTCAAATTAGAAGGCTTATACTCTTGTAAAATGAGCCTCAATGGTATCAGTTTACCAAATGGTATCAGCCATGCATTGGTCTGTTTCCCAAAAAACACTTATTTTAATATTGTCAGTGGGTAAACAAGTTGGTTTCTTTTAGATGTAGGAAGGATAGCAAGCTAAAAACAAAAATGTACTTCACGGCATCTGTCACAGTAACCAAAAAGGAGAGATTCAGCCCTCTGGGTTTTCAGGGTAAAAAGCAAGTGGCACACCATTATCATGGCATTGCAAATCACAAATAGCTAGGACATATTGGAAAACTTTCCATCGATTAGTGGCTGCAGCCAATCAGCTGCAGACACTGATCAGTATATTCTGACAGCAGCAGGTGTTGCTGTCAGATTACATGTCCCAATGGCATTGGGGGGAGGAGGGGGCATCTATCTACCTCATCTGTGTAGATAGGGGGGGCAGTGTATGGGCAGCTTAAGGTCAGAGCCAACTCTCACTCTTACTTCCTGGGATCTTTTACAGTAATATAGGACTTTACCAAGTATATTTAGTTATTTGAAAAACCATAAGCCAGGCATTTCCAACTAAAAATTTAACAGTGGGCCAAATTATGCAGAATAATGGGGATTGTAATAATCAAGGGTTTATAATATGGCTCAAAAATCATACAACATCTACTTTATTCCAGAAAAACAAAAAAATGATAGCACTGTAGTAATCAACATTATAATTAAAACCGACTTAAACATGTTACTCTACAGAAAGGCGCCATAAAACATTTCCTGAAGTACTTAGCTAAAACAGTATATAAGGAAGTGTTACTTGCCAGCTGTAGAAAAGCTGGAGCCTCGTTTAATATAAATCCTTAAAGTGGCTGAGAGCCACAAAGGAGATATGTGTATGCCACGTGATGCCCCAAAAAACACTAGTCTGACATGCCTAGCATACAAGATTAGTTGCAATACATTTACGCACACTTGGGGGTACCTGACGAACGATAGTCTTTAGAACGAAGAACGATCAAAGTACAAACTTAATACATTTGAGAAACGCTGTGCTAGAATAAGTATAGCAAATAGTTTATTTTTCACAGAATACAGATTATATGTAATTAAAAGTAAAAGAATACAAAAAAAAAAAAAAAATCTAGGCTACTACTAATTGTGCTACCCTGCTTCACTGCAGTATCCATCACTGAATTATATGAGCCTATTCTGGAATCACACAGCTTGCCATAGTTGTAGAAAAAATAATTAGCTATACTGCAGGCTTCGACAGCATGAGGTGTGTGAAAACTGCTGCTTCTAAACTAACATGTTCTCTCCTTCTAGCACACACGTACACATTTAAAATTATGTCTAAGCAAATCTACTGCACCAAAACCACTATATTGGCTACTACCTCAACTCATCCTAAAATCCAGGGTGTCATCCTGTTTTTTTCCCTCTCTTCCTGTCGCACTGAATGAAAGAAACCAAGTGTTTTTTTGTTTTTTTTAATTTTTAGGTTGAGTATATATCTAGATTTGTCCCAAGCTTGGTGGAATCCACTTACAATGATGTACAAATCTCCCATGATTCCTCTTATTTATAACCTAACCATGCCCTCATCCCCGCATCAGCAACTTACAGTTTCTAAACGGTTGACAGCATTTAATTATAGACACTGCACAGTGCTACTTATTTTGTCATATAAAGTGGACATAATTATAAGTTCTGCATCTACTCTTTGAATGTATGGATGTTGACTGGCACCACCGCTGTTCTGTTTCTTGGATGTACTTTTCAATATACTGTATGTTACAGTTTTTATAGACACTGCATTATGCCTTGTGTTAACACATAGTTAGAAAGTTAGTCTGGCCTGAAAATAGAAAAAAAATATTAATACTATACATAAAAACCTTCATATATAGATCCCTATACCCACAGTTGATCTGGAGGAAGGCAAAAAATTCTATAAAGCATGATACAATTTGCTCCACCATGGAAAAAATTAATTACTTCCTGATCCCATCATGGTAATCACATATTCTCTGGATCAACAATCTCTGGTGTTATTGCCTAAACAAGTTAATATGTAGTTTTAGCATGTGTATTCAGGAATGAATGCATCTAGCTCCTTTTTAAAACCATCTACTGAGCTTGCCAGAACTAGTTCCTGAAGAAGTTTTTGCCACTTTTTCACAGTGAAGAAGCCTTTCCGTATGTGCAGGTTAAACCTTTCTTCCTCTAGATGTAAAGAATGCCCCCGTGTCATTTGTAATGACCTGAAAGTGAATACTCAACATCAAGTTCACTATATTGACCACCAATATATTTCTACATGTTGATCATATCCCCCTTAATCCCCACTTCTTAAGAGATCCCAACCACACCAGCCCCAGTGTCCCTGATCATCACTATACCAGTCACAGTGGGGGAGATTTACTAATGCCGGCCATACACGGTTCGAATTTTGAAAGAATTTTCTTTAGAAAATTGTGTCTAAGAATTTTCGTACGAATTTCGCACCATTAGTGGGCTGCAGCAATGGTCGATTTGCGTGCGGCAATCAAATTTGAGGAATCGAACATGTTGGAAATTTTTAGAAAAATGAACGATTTTCTAATCAATGGTGGGAGAATTGTGCGAGAAATGTAATAAGAAAAGAAAGTTTATGGAGAGAAAAGAAGATTCCCGGCCACAAAAATTATTTTCTGTAGCAACACGAGGTGAAATTGAAGGCTTGGTCGGCCGAATTTCGAAAATCAATGGTGGCATCATCGGATCACAAAAAAAAAGGAACTTTCTGATTTTGAAAAGAAAATTCGTTCGAAATTCGACCATGTATGGCCTGCTTAAAGACTGGTGAATTTAGAATCTGGCGCAGCTGTGCATGGTAGCCAATTAGCTTCTAACTTCAGCTTGTTCAATTAAGCTTTGACAATAAAACCTGGTAACTGATTGCAATATCTAGTGCAGCGCTGCATAGAAACCAATCTCCAGTTTTAGTAAATAAACCCCAGTGTCCCTAAATTACGCAACACCAGTCACTTTTTTTGTAAAATTTCATAACAAAACTTTCAGCTTTTTTTTTCCTTTATAGAGTAAGAAAAAAAAAAAAAGTTGTGATTAAATAGCACCATAAGAAAGCTCTATCTGCCTCAAAAAATGATATAAAATTCATTAGGATACAGTGTTGTATGACTGAGTAACTGTCATTTAAATTGTGACACTGAAAAATGGGCTGAGCAGGAAGGGGGTGAAACAGTCCAGTCTTGAAGAGTTTAACAAAAAAAGAAAATTTATAGCCTGCAGATGCCATTGCAACCTCAGGATGGCAGTATACACCATGTTCAGACCAACATGTATTTATACGCGACACGTCAGTGCGTCGCCCGTGCCCCAAACGACGTCATCGTATGACGAAACGCGCGTCGGGAGTAGCTGACGTGCTGACGTTCCGCCTCTGCCATTTGTAGGACGGGTGTTTACACTAGCCGGCCGGCTGTTTTGTTTTTAAACTTCCAAGATATTGTGTTACTCTTATTTATAATAAAAGGTGGTTATCAGTATTACACTATGTTATACTTTCATTTTTGGGAGCATCTGAATGGTATGTAATCTGGCTGCCTTTGTGACCCGTGTTTGGTGAGATCTGTACCGTTGCTGACCACCTTCGTAGGGTTTGCTGGAATACCCCCCCCCCCCCCGATTTTCCTCTGGATAAAGGTCCTGGCTGGGTAATAGGTCGCAGGCTTATAGAGCTTGCCTTGGGGTAAGCGAGCATTCTGTGTGGTGTCATCACTGTGGTTGCGGTGGAGGATTCATTTTATCAGTGTATTGGAAGATTATCCACATTGGTTTAAGGCTTTGAGCACTTTCTATGTATACAGATGGACATTTTTTTTTTTTTTTTTTTTACAACTCATGTCATTTTATGTTAGTTATCACAACTTATGTTTAAGCACCTGGGTTAAATATCACTGCTGTTAGCGCTGCTACCTACTGTTCCCAATTATTTTCATGTGTATCTCACTTTTAGCAGGTGCTTTGGTTTTGTGTTTTTTATTTTTCACTACTTTAGGATATAATAATATCTTCAATTTCTATTTTCAATGTATTAATAATTTTTTTTCACTTATTTAATATAGCGCGGTATTTTTTATGTTATTATTCAGTATACACCTGTTTAATAGTGTAACAGTTAGCTACATTTACAGTATTAAGAAAAGTAGTATATGCCTTAAGTGTAATTAACCCCTGACCCTAGCACCTAACCATTTTCACAGCTCCTACAGTTAGGAAACTTTTTTGGTAGCTAAAAAGGATAAACTTTTATTCTTCCATTTGTTAAGTGTGTCCTCAAGTCTCTTGTAGTGAACTTAAATCACTTTTTATTTCTCATTTGCCATTCAACCTTTTTGTGAACTTCTGTTCAACATTGTACGCATATTCCAGCTGAGGTAATGCTTTGTATGTTTTGTTAGGTTTCTCTCTTGAACCTTTGCCTTTTCAACCCTTTCAACAACAAAAATACTTATTTGCCCCAAAATGCATTACTGCATTTATCAACATTAACCCTATTCTTCTATGTAGCTACCCAGTCAACCAGTGTGTTTGGATCAGTTGCTAAACTGAGACACCACCCATAGATTGTATTACACTAAAAAGCTTTGTGTTATTTGCAAATTTAGTAAAGCTCAGTGCAAATAGTACTTTCAATCCTAAAGATCACATTTATAAAAGACTAATGGCTCCAGAGCCAAAGCTTAGGGCATGCAATATATAACCTTAGACCGGAGCACGAATCATCACTCTCAGCGCTCTCAATGCAATGTTTAAATTTTGTCTTCAAGCTATAGCATTTTCTTTATTTTCTAAACTACGACAACCTTAAGTTGCATATTAGGGGTCAGCAAGGAAAAGGCCATCTCTTCAAGTTTCTTTGTGCTTCCTCAGTGAAAGAATTATGGTTTTGTTGGCAATACCTCTCTTTCCTGATTCTGTGCTGGCAATAATTTATGTCATTATCTAGAGCATTTTCATGTATATAATCCCTTAACAACTCCGTAAATGTCTTAGCTATGACAGAAGGCAAACTTATGCATTTAAACTTAGTAGATGAATATCCAATTTTTTTTTATTCAGACATACATACCCTATTTTCTTTAAGTCATAATACTGGTATAATATCAGTTATTAGAGAGTAACAAAGAGAACAAATGGCTTAGATGAGCTTAGCTTTAAGGTCTGTGTAGGCCATCTGGTACACAAACTTTATTCACATAATTTTGTGTAATTGTCTAGGACCATATTAGCTTTAAAGTGATTGTAAACCTTCAGTTTTTTTTTTTTTTAAATAACAAACATATCATACTTACCTCCACTGTGCGTTCGCGGCTCCTCCTCGCACCGGTAAACCCCCTGGGAGAAGCCCTCCCCCAGGGGGGGTTACTTGCGGGTGCACTCCCGAGTCCAGCATTTGCGTCCATAGACACAGAACGCCGGACTCGGCCCTGCCCTCCGACGCCCGCGTCATTGGATTCGATTGACAGCAGCGGGAACCAATAGCTGCGCTGCTATCAATCTATCCAATCAAGAGCCGAGAACCCCCGGGCAGAGAGGAAGAGCACGTCTCCGCCGAGGGAACGAAGGGCTCAGGTGAGTTAAACGGGGGGGGGGGGGCTGGGGGGCCGGTCAGTGACAGAAGTTTTTTCACCTTAATGCATAGGATGCATTAAGGTGAAAAAACACGATGGTTTACAACCCCTTTAAGCCACTCCACGTAATTGTAGTGTCAGTATTCCATTTCTATTCCATATATCAGCAACAACATGATCCTTTGTATACACAGAGTTAACACATTTGCTTTCATTCCTATTTTCAGGTATTAACACTGTATTTTCATTTTTAAGTGTCTGCAAAACCTTTTTTTTTTGTTTCTGATTTGTTTTACTGTCTTTCGCACCCTGCATTTAAAGTGGAAGGCAAGTCAAAATCTAACTAAGCCTAAATCTACTCCCAATCCCATTCTAAGCTCATTCTATCTATCTTTTAAAAAGATAGATAAGTCTATACTTACCTCTTCTGAAGTCACTCCTGTCCGGTCAGCATAGCATCAGCCGCAGTGTAGAGTAGAGATTACCAACAATGGCTGCACAGCCTGGGAGATGACGTCACCCATAGGCTTACTTCCCTGAAGCCGGTGTCTTGCTGAGAATGTTCCCTCGGCGCATAAGTTCCCCCCCAGTACTGCGCAGGCGCAGCGCCTGCGCAGTACGGACTACTGTCAGCCGCCGGAGATAGCCGAAGCTCAAACGCTTCAATCAGCTGTACTCAGCACCTGCGCTTTGGGTCCAGGTTCCTTCCCCACCATCCAAGTGGACCCAGAGGGGGAATCTAAAAGAGCCGAGCGAAGCGAGGCCGTGCCCGAAGCGTGGCGAGCGAAGCGAGCCCGCGAGGGGCCCTCTTACAGGCGCCGTGTACAGCTGATTTTAAGCTATTCCGCTTCGGCTATTTTCGCCGGATCCTACTGCGCAGGCGCAGCGCCTGCGCAGTAGGGGGGGAACTTAGCCGCCGAGCGGAACTTTCTCGGCAGAACACCGGCACTGGAAGCTGGTCATGTGACTGGGCCAGAGCAACAGAATAGACAAGTATAGGCATCTTTCCTTTTACAAGGTAGATAAAATAGACTTGGAATGTCAGGGCCACAAAACAATAAAATAGAGAAGTGGCCCCATGGAATTGTCACCCTAACACCCATTTGTTTTATAAATAAATTTTACTCTTAATAGAGGGCTATGATGATTTTTAAGTACCGTATTTATCGGCGTATAACACGCACCGGCATATAACACGCACCCCAATTTAGGAGGGAATTTTAAGGAAAAAAAACTTTTAGGAGGGAAGTTGAAGGAAAAAAAACTTACATTTAAATGCCCATCATTGCAGCCTTCTCAGTGCAGCCATGTCAGTGCAGCCTTCCCCAGTGCAGCCATGTCAGTACAGCCATGTCAGTGCAGCCATGTCAGTGCAGCCATTCCCAGTGCAGCCATTCCCAGTGCAGCCATTCCCAGTGCAGCCTTCCCCAGTGCAGCCTTCCCCAGTGCAGCCTTCCCCAGTGCAGCCTTCCCCAGTGCAGCCTTCCCCAGTGCAGCCTTCGCTTCGATCCCCTGTCCTGAGCTTTAAAATCGCCGACCGCGATTTGAAAATGGCGCCGCCGGCGCCGAAATACACCGAGCCGGTCCTCGGCTCTTTCCGGCGGCTCTCGTTCATTTTCGGCTCCACTCGTAGTCCCGAGCGGAGCTATCCGAACCTAGCCGAGTAGGTTCGGATAGCTCCGCTCGGGACTACGAGTGGAGCCGAAAATGAACGAGAGCCGCCGGAAAGAGCCGAGGATCGGCTCGGTGTATTTCGGCGCCGGCGGCGCCATTTTCAAATCGCGGTCGGCGATTTTAAGATTGTGACAGGTCGGGATCGCATGGTATCGGCGTATAACACGCACCTGCGACTTTCCCCTGATTTTAAGGGGAAAAAAGTGCGTGTTATACGCCGATAAATACGGTACATGTCTGTCTATGGCTGGTTTGCTGGTTCTTTATTTTTTGTGTTTCAGGTGACAAGCTGCCTGCTGTTGCTATGTAGATTTACCTTAGCTGCTGAGCACTGGATTGGTGAAGAATCTTTTGGCGGGAAAAATCTAGCCAATGAGTGTAACCTTTTACTTATATCTTCTCCTGTCTGGGCGGAGTCAGCATTTACCTCAGGTCTGTCAGCTGGACTCACCTCTGGATTCTCCTCAGCCTTCCTTCTGGATCTTTTGACCTGCTCTCCCAGCCTCCCTAACCTTTGTTATTTCCCCTTGTCGCGGTCCACCATTATGTGGGTTATGTTGCCCACTTTGTGGGTTATGTTGCCCACTTTGTGGGTGGACAGTGTTTGGTACGCTGTTACTTGGTTGGTATAAGATATTGCTTTTTGAGTCTTAGTGACTAAGCATGTTGTTCTGTTATTGGTTAACAACAGTTCTGGTTGATATTGAAGGTTCATCTTTTTGGGTAAGGTCGCCCACTTTGTGGGTGGACAGTGGTTGGTAAACTGTTATTTGGTTGGTATAAGATATTGCTGCTTGAGTCTTAGTGACTAAGCATGTTGGTCTGTTAATGGTTAACAGCGGTTCTGTTTGGTATTAAAAGTTAAAGTTAATTTCATAATTAAAAATAGTTTTAAACCCAATAAAGGGGCCACGGCCTAAACTTTTCCACAATCCTTGTTGTGTGTTTATTTTAATATTTAGCTCGGTTAGGTTTTGCCTTGCCTTCCGCTTTAATGTTAAGACTTTTGCCAATCGGATTTCTATTTGGATTCAAAGTGTAATAAATGCAAAGGAAAAGTGTGCTGTCACTTTAAAATTCTTCAGTGTCACAAATGCTCATACTTAGCAAGTTAAACAGAATGTGTATCACCAAATAAAATAGCCTTAAAGCGGAGTTTCGGACACCTTTTTTTCTTTTTAATTGATCAGAGCATAATGCACTATTACATTAAAAAAATTATTATAAAAGTTTAATAGTGGATGTTGCTAAAATATATATTTTATGCTCACCTCTCGATCTCGCGCATGCGCGATTCACTGAGGGCCCTAGCACCAATTGTTTCTAAAGTTGCCATAACAATTGGCGGCGACGGAGTAAGGTCCCGCCTCGTTGTTATGGCAACCGCCTTAAAGCACATAGTTTCCTGCCGGGAAATAACGCGATTTTTGCGATCACAGTACTGCCCACAGACTCCTGGGAAATGATGACTCACATTTCCCTCCCAGGAGCACAGGCGAGGAAGGAAGTGACGATGAGCTCTGCGGCCCATGAAGTGGCAGATTAGGAGGACTACATAGCAACAGGGCGTTTCTGGTAAGTATAAAAAATGTTTCTCCTCCAAATGTTTCCTTATACGTTTAAAGGAGTCTGATTCTGGAAAAAAAAGATCAGGGTGGAACTCCGCTTTAAGAAAGAATAGAATATATCATATATATATATATATATATATATATATATATATATATATATATATATATATATATATATATATATATATATATATATATATATATATATATATATATATATATCAAAATAGTAAAACCTATAAAGTAAAAAATATATATATAAATACATCAATAAAAGCTTTCAATTCATAAGCTGTCCATATAGTCCATCCATGTGTCTTTAAAAAGTGCTCAGTGCTTGCTACTAAAAGTGCTCCAGTGCCAAAAGTGCTGGTTCAAACAGCGAAGCCTGCTACAGACAAGATTGATCTCAGAAAAAAAGAGATCACTTCGGCTTTATCACACAGAAGAGAGCCGTCATTCTCACCATCGGATCTCAAGCAGCTCCATGACCCCGTCAGCAAAGATCCAGCAGTAGTGTCCCCACCATGGGAAAATATATATCAGCCACTAATTCACCAACATGCTCAAGCTTAATGCACACAGTGAGCTTAGAACTTCTCCTCTCCAAAGCCAAATGTTTCCACATTAACCAAATCAGAGAAACCTTGTAGCTTGGATGTGTGATGCAGTCATGTTCCTCAACTCCATAGCCATTATCTTAGACTCACATGCATAGTTACATAGTTAGCCAGGTTGAAAAAAGACACAAGTCTATTCAATTCAACCAAAAAAAAATAAATAAATACAATCCCATATACACAATCCTATATATACAGTTGATCCAGAGGAAGGCTAAAAAATCCAGCAAAGCATGATCCAATTTGCTACAGGAGGGGAAAAAAATTCCTGCCTGATCTCCCGAGAGGCAATCGGATTTTCCCTGGATCAACTTTACCTATAAATGTTAGTACAGTACCCAGTTATATTATGTACATTTAGGAAAGAATCAAGGCCTTTTTTAAAGCAATCTACTGAGCTTGCCAGAACCGCCTCTGGAGGAAGTCTATTCCACATGTTCACAGCTCTTACTGTGAAGAAACCTTTCCGTATTTGCAGATGAATTCTTTTTTCCTCTAGACGTAAAGAGTGCCCCCTTGTCCTCTGTGATGACCTTAAAGTGAATAACTCAACGCTAAGTTCACTTCTATGAGTTCTGCTCCATATTCCTTCAGTTTTATATCTATGCAGGTTGCACCAGCATCTACACTGCTCTCCAGAAGTTCTTGTACTGCAGTTACAAGACTCAGCACTACCTGACCAGAACAAATCTGATGGACAGACTTGCGGTCTATTGACTTGATTGCTTTAGCTGGTTCAAAACTGGTGAGCCTGCCAGTCCCACTGCTTTCCTATTTCAAATGGACCAAGCCAAGGCATGGGCGCATATCCATCCCAGCGTGATCAGTTTGCTTCTTTGTATGATACTGATATAGAGCCAAGTCTCTTCCTCCTCTGGAATTAGAACAGGCTTTTAACATACTCAAATATTTTATCAATGTGTGCACCCAAATGTAACACAACCAATAATAACTTGGTACTGTCATAATTACAATGGACAAGTTCACCTTTTAGATTCTATAGGTTGTGCCCAGATAAAAGGTCTAAACAGTGCTCATTTAGCCCCCCCTCTCCTGTGCATTGTACAGGCAATATTCTAAAGCAGTATTTCTCAACCACCAGGCTGCAGGTCACTACCAGACCATGGCTATCACAGTACCTTTAGAACTGGCAGTTATGTGCCTGCATGCACTCTTGATGCTTCTCCACTAAATGCTCCCCTCCACTGACACCCATCCCCCCCCCCCCCTGGCTTAACAGTTACTGCTGTCACAGTCTCAGCAGCACTGCACTTACTGTTCACAATCTGTGGGCCCACCTGGTAGGTGGTTCCTACCAGCAGAAGCCTGCACAGAAGAAGAAGAGGAAGAGTTACCCTCATTTTGTTATCTATGTGTGTGTTTGTTACACTAGTCTTACTTTTTCATTTATTCTATTCCTGAGAAGAACCTGATTGACCCTGCCAGTCTAGTTCCCCTTCTTCCTTGTTGTAAACTGACCAGATTATGTAAATTGTATAATTAGTTATCCACAAACAATCACCCCCCCCCCCCCCTTTCAAGCCAGAAGATTTTGCTAAATTCATGTCTACCTTCAGATTACCTAACTGGACCTCAGCAGACATAGCTTCCTGAAACGTGAAATTCACCATGGAGGGACTTGAAGTCATTTAGCACCTCCCTTTGCATAAATCTCCAGCTCCAGATGGCCTCCCTTACTCCTATTATTAACAATTTTTTCCCTCCTTAATGGCCTTTTTTATAGATCTTTGCTTAAGGGGGAGACTCCACGTCCTTAAATCCTCCATTTCTATATTATTGTAATATTGAAACCTGGGAAACATGCAGTTTTGTTGGCTAACTACAGACCCATAGCTTTACTCAATTCAGATTAAAATATATTTTTACAAAGATTTTACCTAACAGGCTGTCAACATTGCTTCCCTGCTTTATAAATAAAGATTAGGTGGGCATTGCTTCTACTCGACAGGCAGGAGACAACACTAGATGGACATCTGACCTAGCTAATGCAGTAAACAAGGGATATCCCCCTCTTTGTTGTTGAGCCTAGTTGCTCAAAAAGCTTTTTGATAAATTAGGATGGGCGTATGTTTTCTGTTTTACATCTTGGGTTTCATGGTTTTTCTTTATGTCCTTAGAGCCTTATGCCGCGTACACACGAGCGGACTTTACGGCAGACTTTGCCTGGCGGACTTTTCGACGGACTTTATGACGGACTTTCTGAATGAGCGGACTTGCCTACACACAATCCACGAAAGTCTGTCGAATTGGTACGTGATGACGTACGACCGGACTAAAACAAGGAACGTCATAGCCAGTAGCCAATAGCTGCCTTAACGTGGCTTTTTGTCCGTCGAACTAACATACAGACGAGCGGACTTTTCAACCGGACTCAATTTCGACGGATTGATTTAAAACATGTTTCAAGTCTAAGTCCGTCCAACTTTTGAGAAAACAAAGTCCGCTGGAGCCCACACACGATCGAATTGTCTGACGAAATCCAGTCCGCCAAGCAAAGTCTGCCGTAATGTCCGCTCGTGTGTACGCGGCATTATACTCCACTCCTACATCCCAGGCCAAACTTCAATATGCAATGTCAGACCACTTCCCTATGTATACTGGTACTATGCAAGGCTGCCCTTTATCCCCTCAACTGTTTATTCTATGCTTAGAATAGCAGCAGCTATTCAAACTCACAATGACATAAATGGTATTATGGCATAACATAAGAAATATATACTTTCCCTTTTTGCTAATGACATTCCGTTAACCCTTACAAAACCCCACATTTCACTTCCAAAGTTGCATCACCTTCTGGATGAGTTCAATGCTTTGTTGGGTTACAAAATAAACAATATGCAAACAGAGGTCCTACCTATTACCACAGCCCCATCGCAGCTCATGTGCCTACAGGCCAACTATCACTGATGTCATCAATCTATATAATACTTGCATGTTTATTTAATGCTAACTTCCCTCCTTTATTACAGGAAATTCATAAAATGCTTACAACATACCGTATATTGTCAAAAGTATTGGGACACCTGCCTTTACACGTGTATGAACTTGCTTTGTGAACTGGTGTGCAGTCATGTTGGAACAGGAAGGGGCCATAGCCAAACTGTTCCCACAAAGTTGGGAGCATTAAATTGTCAAAAATGTCTCGGTATGCTGATACCTTAAGAGTTACCTTCCCTGGAACTAAGGGGCCATGCCCAACCCCTGAAAAACAACCCCAAACCATAATCCCCCCTCCATTAAATGATTTGGACCAGTGCACAAAGCAAGGTCCATAAAGACACGGAAGAGCGAGTTTGGGGTGGAGGAACTTGACTGGCCTGTACAGTGTCCTGACCTCATCCTGATAGAACACCTTTGGGATGAATTAGAGCGGAGATTGCGAGCCAGGCCTTCTTGTCCACATCAGTGCTTGACCTTACAATTGCGCTTCTGGAAGAATGGTCAAACATGCTCATAGACAGACTCCTAAACCTTGTGGACAGCCTTCCCAGAAGAGTTGAAGCTGTTATAGCTGTAAAGGGTGGGCCAACTCAATATTGAACCCTACGGACTAAGACTGGGATGTCATTAAAGTTCATGTGCATGTAAAGGCAGGTGTCCCAATACTTTTGGGAATATAGTGTATATATGCTCATTATTTTGGTCTAAAGTGGACTCTATATGCAGATCTTTAAGATATTTATTTTGGACCCTATGCATTCCACTATTCAGATTTGGAAATCAGAAATAATCTCTAGTATCCTCTGGTCTACCCCTAGCCAGCGTCCTCTATAACCCTGCAATCCTTGACAGTCTATATCATATTCAGATGTGGGCTATAATATTATATATATATATATATATATATATATATATATATATATATATATATATACTGCTGTATATATTACCTGGCCCTTTCAATATCCACAATATAGAACTCTGCTCTATCCTGAGACTATAATATTTACTTAATTTTGCAAAGTCATGCGCTTCACAGATCACACATCCTATCTAGAGGACTTTAAAACTTAACTTTTATGTTATATAATTAAATCTTTATTAAGCTTTCCCTAAATACTTTAATGACAGTTCCCCAAACATATCTTTTTGCGCTTCTGTAATTCTCACTTAGTCCATACTTATCTTATTTTTATTTCAATCATGTCTTATTACAATTGATCTGTCTCTACTGATCTGAACTCTTTGTTTTACTTTGTCTTATCTGATCTAACCTCCTTAAATGTTGTTCTAAATGCTTACTGTAATTACCGTATTTATCGGCGTATAACACGCACTTTTTTCCCCTTAAAATCAGGGGAAAGTCGCAGGTGCGTGTTATACGCCGATCCCCTGCGATCCGACCTGTCAAATTTTCAAAATCGCCGATCGCGATTTGAAAATGGCGCCGCCGGCGCCGAAATACACAGAGCCGGTCCTCGGCTCTTTCCGGCGGCTGTCGTTCATTTTCGGCTCCACTCGTAGTCCCGAGCGGAGCTATCCGAACCTAGCCGAGTAGGTTCGGATAGCTCCGCTCGGGACTACGAGTGGAGCC
Organism: Lithobates clamitans; assembly: GCA_037952925.1. Lineage (NCBI taxonomy): Eukaryota > Metazoa > Chordata > Amphibia > Anura > Ranidae > Lithobates > Lithobates clamitans. The sequence goes on from JBBGZY010000110.1 coordinate 6,026,875, forward strand.
GAAAATGAACGACAGCCGCCGGAAAGAGCCGAGGACCGGCACTGTGTATTTCGGCGCCGGCGGCACCATTTTCAAATCGCGATCGGCGATTTTGAAGCCCAGAATGGCTGGGATCACTGGGGGAAGGCTGCACTGGGGAAGGCTGCACTGGGTAAAGCTGCACTGGGGAAGACTGCACTGGGGAAGGCTGCACTGGGTAAAGCTGCACTGGGGAAGACTGCACTGGGGAAGGCTGCACTGGGTAAAGTTGCACTGGGGAAGTCTGCACTGGGGAAGTCTGCACTGACAAGGCTGCACTGGGGAAGTCTGCACTGGGGAAGGCTGCATTGACAAGGCTGCACTGGGGAAGGCTGCACTGACAAGGCTGCACTGACATGGCTGCACTGACATGGCTGCACTGACAAGGCTGCACTGACATGGCTGCACTGACATGGCTGCACTGACAAGGCTGCACTGACAAGGCTGCACTGACATGGCTGCACTGACAAGGCTGCACTGACAAGGCTGCAATGATGGGCGTTTAAATTAGGGTGACCAGACATCCCCGGTTTCTGGGGACAGTCCCCGGATTGAGGACACTGTCCCCGGACCAAGTCTGTCCCCAGTTTTGTCCCCAGATTGGATTTAAACAGGGGCTGGGGCAATTTCAAGGACAGCCCGTGCAGAATAAAAAGAAAAAATCTGAATTGCACCCCCCCTCCTCTGCCGCTCCTACTAGCTTATGGGGGTTTATTTTTTTCCCATTATCTTTGCCTTTTCTGATGATCATGTGCTGGTTGGAGCGGAGGGACCATTTCTTCAGTTTCAGGCGCATGCCCATTCAGCACCACTTGCATGTTCTTCTGCCTTGGCTCAAGTCCTGGCCAGCCGCCTGCCTGCTTATCTCCTTGACTTCCCTGGTGGAGTGATCTTCCTCTGCTCCTCTGCTCCCCACCCAGTAGTAGCCGGGGCTCGAAGAGTAAAGCCCCATACACACTTTTAGATTTTCTGCTGATTTTTGTCTTCAGATTTACCAAAACCATGTATTGCAAGGGCCTGCCTGATTGCATATAAATTGAAACTCCTAAGGTTTGACCTCATATTATATGGTTTTGGTAAATCTGAAGGAAAAAAAATCAGCAGAAAATCTGATAGTGTGTATGGGGCTTTAGACTTGACAGGCTGTGAGGTGGGCGGCGGAGACGGGCAAAGAGTCGTCGATTGCTGCCATTACTAGTAAAAAAAAAAATATGTCCCCGGATTTCATTTTAAAAATCTGGTCACCTTAGTTTAAATGTAAGTTTTTTTTCCCTTCAACTTCCCTCCTAAAAGTTTTTTTTTCCTTAAAATTCCCTCCTAAATTGGGGTGCGTGTTATACGCCAATAAATACGGTATATCTACCCTTTAATCCTCAAAATCTTGCCATTCTTACTTCCATTTCAATATTCTGCATTAAGTTGCTTTGATCTCTCTACTCTTTTTCTCTATTTAATTGTTTCAACATTCCACATTAAGAGGCCCCGTTCACACCTATGCGAATTAGATACAGATTACACCGCAACCAATTCGCAAGACATTTTAAAATGCATTCATTTGAATGCATCTTGTTCACATATCTGCATTGCATTCTCACTGCGCATTGCCCAAAAAACTTGTGCGTTTTCTGGGCATTGCATTGCGAATTACAAGCACATTATCTTCTATGGGAACGCATCTGATTCGCAGATGCATTCCGTTCTGAACACAAATTCTCTCCTTCTCCTCACTACACCTCCCCCCTCTCCCCCCTCTCCCCGCTCACTGACCTGCAGCTACAATGGAAAGGAACTGCTGAACAGCTGTTTGTTCTCTTTGCAGAGAAAACAGAGCTGGAAATCACACCGCACTGTTCATGTGTGAACCCAGCCTAAAGAACCGTCACTTTCAGCTAGTAACAAATATTAAAGGAGAAGTAGGGCCAAAGCTCTTTTGGCCATACTTCTGTAGGTCATGGGAGTGCACTTGGTTCTGAACTACTATGACCCGTATTCAGCAGACAGAGGGCTAAAGTCACTTAGCCAGTCCAAACTGTGGAGGGATCCAGATTTTAATGACAGGATCCACCCAGATGCCAAAGCTGCTGAGAGCCTGCTCCCACCCCCTGTACAGCCTGGCATTCCGGTGAGCACAGGAGGGGACTGAAGACCAAGAACTGAGCAATCATTGGTCTTTAAAGGAGTACAGCCAAAGCTCCTTTGGTTGTACTTCTCATATGGATTAAAGGAGTGCAGTTCGTTTTGCACTCCTGTGACACGTTTTCAGCAGAGAGCGGATTGAAGTCTGCTCTCTGCTGACATCACAGAGTCAGTCCAGGCTCAGGCATCATCCTGACCATGGAGTCAGGATCTGCCCAGATCCCTGGACCGGCACCCGGCTCAGCCTCTTAGCGAGCCACTGAGAGCCTGAGCTGGCCGCTCCCGCCCCATCCAGTGAGCGACTAGGGGGCACAGTCAGTCAGCAGCTCTATGCTTGTTTAACTGTGATCACCTGTGCTATATCCAGCCTATGCATATTCTTCTCTCTTCTTTACTATCCCTCTCCCCCCCCCCCTCATTCTCCATTCTCTCCTCCATTGCCCCTCGTTTCCACCTGATGCCATCTTTATCCTCTCCTCCCCTCTCGTTGTTAGGGAGCTCTGGTCCCTCCTGCTGACCCAGTCCCTTTCTGTCTGCTATTTCGCTCTCCTCTGCCCCCCCCCCCCGCTCTTCCCCCTTCTTTTTCCCCTTCCGCTTTCTACTAGGGACTGACTTGTCTGAACATATACAAATTCAATATATAGGTTAAGTCCTTTCTCCTGAATCCTTAATGTATTTGACTGTAGTTAAGTATTTTGTTATATACACTCTGACTGCTCTCCTATGTTGCAATTTCCACAGATGTCTTATGTGCATGTACATTATATATATCTATATATATATATATATATAAATATATAGATATATATATATATATATATATATATATATATATATATATATATATCTATATCTATATATATATATATATATATATATATATATATATATATATATATATATATATATATATATATATATATATATATACACATACACACACATACTGGCTGTTTTGGCTACTGCTGACACACAGTTGTTCAATAAAGTTCTCTCATTTGGAAAAAAAAAATTACCATCCAGTAAAATTCATGAGTAAAAACACTACAGATTGTTGGGGATCTTTGATTGCCTTGATCCAATGGTCTCCAAACTGCGGCCCTGTTCCTTCCACTGATGTAAAGCACTATTCCTCCCAATGACACCAACAGTGGTACAATATTTCTCCTACTCGCACCAACAGTGGGGGCACTATTCCTCCCACTGACTTCCCACTTTTTAAACAAAACCAAAGAAAATTCCCGGCTCAAATTCCCCAGCCAGTGTGCAACCAACCAAAATTATCCCATTTGCGTTAAAAACAGGGGTTTAGTTAGCAAACATTTGCAAATACATGCGTAAGCTGCAGAGCCGCTACAAGGCACCCCATTAACATCTGCAGTCCTAACTCTTGTAAATTTCTGAGAGCCTCCATAGTAGAAGCACATGCATTCTAATGGGTAGAAAGAGGTCAGGTGAGCCTGGAGAGAAACCACTCCTCCTTAAAGGCACAGGGGCACACTGGACATCCAGCACATAGCACAATGGCAGCAAAGGTGTCCAGTGTGTCCCCTCACCAATATTACATCAGTACCAAACAACTGGACACTGCCACCACCTATAACTGGCCTTCACAGCAAGGAGCACATGGAAGGGCAACAAAAAAATCCCAGCTCAACTCACCAGCCAGTCTGCAACTTATTCTGTCTAACAGTTTAAAAACAGGGGTTTAGTTAGTACACATTTGTAAATACACTATACATCTCAAATATAGGCAGCCAGTTGTCAGAGTAGAAGCAGCTCTGGAATGACAGTCAGACAAGAAAACACAGCAGCGCTATCTGAGTGTAGTAAAGGGTTAAAGAATGCTGTTTTAATGAATAAAATAGAGGAACTCACAAACACAGGGTGTAAAAGCGCATTTCACATATGGGAGCCTCTCTGCTACAATTCATATCCAGACCGCTGTAGGCAGAGTGTCCACGAGCCACTCAGTTGCACTGGTGGTTCCCAGGGCTCCGAGTCTGTGTGGGATCACAAAGCGGTCAGCTGCGATGTCTCTGGAAGGGAGAGCAGGAGGACTGGCAGCCAGGCACTCGTTCGGAGTATGCGCGCTCCTTACTCAGGCAATGATCAGCATTATTTAACCCTTTACTACACTCAGATAGCATTGCTGTGTTTTCTTGTCTAACTGCAGGGCTTCATGTGTATTGTTAGTCCAAGGCAGGGGCGTTGCTAGGGGGTGGCTTTTGGGGCTATAGCCCCGAATCTGGGGCCCATAGCCCAGAGTCTCTCTGAGACAGCCGTGGTCGTGGCCTCTCTGCAGCTGGGCTGCAAGTGTGTCGGGCAGCACCAGAGCACGGGAGAGCCAGGCGGGAGAGAGAGCAGAGAGATGACATCATCTCTCACCACCCACCCTGCATCACCGCTGTTCTGCTCTCACTGTGCAGCCACGGGCAGCAGAGAGATGACATCATCTCACTGCCTGCCCTCTCTCTGGTGAGCCTGATGTAAGGAGTGGCTCTCTGGGGATTCTGTGGTAAAGAGGGGCTCTCTGGGAACCCTGAAAGGGGCTCTCTAGGGACCTTGATGTAAAAGGGAGGCTCTCTGGGGACCGTGATGTAAGGGGGAGGCTCTCTGGGGACCCTGATGTAAGGGGGAGGCTCTCTGGGGACCCTGATGTAAGGGGGAGGCTCTCTGGGGACCCTGATGTAATGGGGGCTCTCTGGGGACTCTGATGTAATGGGGGCTCTCTGGGGACTCTGATGTAAGGGGGAGGCTCTCTGGGAAACCTGATGTAAAGATAATAGATGTAATATACAGTGTGTAATATATATATATATACACACACACACACACATATACATTCACACACATATATTATATGCATGTGCATGCCCGCCTAAGCGCACAACTTTCTTTACTTCGCTGCTGTGGGCTCTAGCCCCAGATCTTTTGTAGACCTAGCAATGCCCCTGGTCTCAGGTTTTAGAAAAATGTGTTTTATTGGTCTATTAAAGTTGAGTTTCACTCTTTGTATTAGTGTGACAGCAGGCTTCTGCTGTTTCTTAATCGTACATCATGGGACACAGAGCCATAGTAATTACTATATGGGTTATAGGCCACCTTCAGGTGATGGACAATGGCACACCCTAAACAGGAAGTTGCCTCCCTATATAACCCCTCCCACTACTGGGAGTACCTCAGTTTTTTTGCCAGTGTCTAAGGTGTTGGTCACAATTAAAGATGTGCTGTGCTGAGCTCCACTGGAGCAATCCTTGCTGGAGCTAGCTATGCAGCCAGATCCATTCAAAGTGTCTTTTTGGCCGAATTGAATGGTACCCGGGCCTCGTGGCGGAACAAGGTTTAGCCCGTAACGCTTCTCTTTTTAGAGAGCTGGACCCCGGAATCCAGTGCTTTGGTGTTTTCAGCCATAAAGTTTTGACTGGCGAGGTGCTTTGTGGGTCCAGGAGTGTGGGTTTCCCGAGGGTCCCAAGTTCCTGAAGATTTCGTAACCAAGCCCACCGTGAGGGGTGAAGATTGGGGTTGTTGGTTTTACCACAGAAATCCCTGCGGAGGGAAAGGTAAAATTTTCTTATGAAATGTCTCCTTTAAAAAAAGTAAATGTTGTCATGCCTAAGAGTCACCATTGAGGGCTGTATAGCACACGTACCTTGTCATGCTTTCCTCTAAGATCACGCTGTGTCAGCAGAAGCAGCAGGCTTCCCTCTGGCGAGCAACTCAGGCCTCCGGTAAGGGGGGGATTTTTGTTCCACTAAAAAACCCCCACCTGGACAAAGCTCTCCCCCTCTCCCTGGATAGGGGAAAGCCAAAACGATCAGCGATGCCACTCCATTTTTTTTTCACCGCCCCTGCACAGTGGTTTGTCACAGGTCTCCTCCTCGCCCCCCCCCCCCCATACACACACACACCGATCCCGCCGGATCGGAGGTCCGCGCTTGCGTGAGAATACCCTCTTTTGAAAAGAGAGGGGGGCGTGATGTGACGAAAGTGGCGGGGCTTAGCGCGGCATTGGCGTTCAGCAAAGTCCAGCATGGGAGTATATTTAAAAGCTCCATTTTTACTGGCTGCAGATGTCGGTGGGACACAACAGCAAAAAGGGGTATGTAAAGAGGTTCGTGACACAGGAATTCCCTTGGCACATTTACTAAAAGCATCAGGCTGAGCGTTAACAGCAGCGGCAGTTGCTGAACTATTGCTCAAGCAGTGGATGTGATTTCTTCTGGTAGTACCTCTGCATTTGTGCATCGGGCTATGGTCAGAAGGGGGGATTGAAACACCCCCAAAAAAGGGCTAAAAAGGTCTCCCTCAAGCTCTGGAAAGCCTACTCATCTCTACAATGGCATCCTCCCCTGAGAGGGGGTGGCTGGTCAGAGTGAGCATCGGGGCCATGAAATGTTTGCAACTGTTTTCAACACTGCAGACCCTGTCTATATTTCTAACAAGGTCTTTTTCCTCAGCCATGATAGGATTGGAAAAAAGGTTAGCGGCTTTAATCGCATCCCAATGTGGGACAAAATGCGACAGGTTCACTTCCATTACCCAGCACCCTCAAACTGAGTAACTGGGAGCGGGAGAAGATGAATTCCCTGAGGGGACCGTGGTGAGGCGGATGACTCATTTTCTGAGGGGGTCAAATGCAGGGGGGATCAGCTTCAGAATCTGTAAGATTGATGGTGCAATTTCTTACTGAATGGTCCGCTCCACATTTATGTCAACCATAACTGAGTGTTTGGGTTCGCTAAAGCCTCCTCAAGCTGTGCATGCCTTTCCTGTCCATTCATTGCTGGAAAAGATTTTTATATCGGAGTGGGATCACCCAAATAAGTATTTTTTCCCTCCTAAAAAGTTTTTTCACACTTTATCCTATGGGGGAAAAAATTCACTAAAGGTGGGGATACCAGTAATTGACGCTGCTATATCCTCTGTGAATAAAAGTTTGACTTGTCTGGCAGACAATGCGCAAATCCTTAGGGATCCAACAAATAAAAAGTTGGAATTCCTATTAAAGAACACTTATTTCTCTGCCAGGTTGAGTGATTCAGCCTGTGCTGACAGTAATTGGTCAATCCTTGAGAGACCAGTTAAACAAGTGCTCAAGGTTATCCTGTTCTGCAGGCCCAGGATCTGGCAAGCTACTAGCAGCTTTATGTTTGTAATAGTCGCTATGAGAGATTCTATCCTTCAGGCCTTGCGCCTTTTGCTAAGCGCCATGCAAGAAGCTCCTGGCTAGTCTTTCTTTTTGCAGTGAACGGATGATTTGAGTAATACATCCAAAGAATTTCTAGTGGAAAAAGTACCCCTTTGCCATTTAAGAAAAGGAGTAAACGTATTTCATTTAAACGAGCTCCTTCTCCAGTGCCGGGTGCCAGGGGCATCAGCCTCCAGGCAGTCACGACGGCCTCCGCTGTCAAGTTCAAGAGGTGGCTTCATTTGAGACCGTTCCTTATGCTTAGTTTTGTTCGAGGCTGCTGTAAAACAGTATCCTATTGGCTTGGAACAAGAAGGTCCAAGCTTTAGATTTCCCAATGTGTCTGACTCCAAAGGTGCGCCGGAGCCTCAGTTTATGGTTAATAACCAAAAATCTGCAAAGGTGAAAATCCTTCCTACAGTTACCTGGGAAGTGGTAACAACATATGCCAACCTTTTTTAGGTTGGGGAGCAGTCCTGGAAGAGGCAACTGTCCAAGAGAAGTGGTCCAGATCAGAAATGACCTTGCCCATTAACATTCTATAGATTCGGGCAGAGCACTTGGCCCTGAGGGCCTGAACGTTCAGTTTACAGAATTGTCCTGTCAGGATCCAATCCGCCAATGCCACAGCAATGACCTATATCAATCATCAAGGGGGCACAAGAAGTTGTGCGGCCCAGAGAGAGGTGAATCATATCATATCTTGGGCAGAAAACAATGTACTTTGCCTATAGGCAGTCTTCATCCTGGGAATAGAAAATCGGCAGGCGGACTACTTGGGTCGCCAGCAGTTGTTCCCGGGAGAATGGTTCCTTCACCCCTATATCTTCCTGTCAATATTTTAAAGATGGGGGATCCCAGACGTAGATCTGTTTGTGTCCAGGTTCAACAAACAAATCAACAACTTCTCTCAAGAACAAAGGATCCGCTAGCATGTGGAACAGATGCCTTGGTGTTTCCGTGGAATCAGTTTTCACCGATTTATGCATTCCCTCCTATTCTGCCTGCGTCCACGACTTCTTCGCAGGATCAAGCAGGAAGGGAAGTCGGTGATTCTTGTGGCCCCCAGCATAGCCCAGGAGATCTTGGTATGCAGAGATCATAAGGATGGTGGTAGGGGTCCCATGGACCCTACCACCACGTCCAGACCTTCTCTCGCAAGGTCCGGTATTCCATCCTACCTTACAAACGCAAAATTTAAAGTGTTGGCTATTGAGACCCACATTCTGAAGAAATGTGGGCTGTCAAGTTCAGTGGTATCTACCTTGGTTAATGCAAGGAAGCCGGCCTCCAGAATCACATATTATAGAGTCTGGAAGGCATATGTCTCCTGGGATGAATCCAGGGGTTGGCACCCCAGGAAGTATGTCATAGGTAGAATCCTTGACTTTCTGCAGATGGGGTTAGAAAGTAAGCTGGCCTTGAGTACTTTCAAAGGCCAGGTCTTGGCCTTATCCGTATTGTTTCAATGACCACTTGCTTCGCATTCTTTGGTTCGTAGTTTTTTTCAGGGGGTAACGCGGCTTAATCCCCCAGTTAGGTCACACCTGAACCCTTAGGACTTGAATTCAGTTCTGTCGGCGTTACAAAAACTGACTTTTTGAGCGGATACTACATATTCACTTGGTCCTTTTAAAAAGGAAACTAGTTTTTCTGGTAATCATATCTTCTGCAGGAAGGTTATCAGAGTTGGCTGCTCTTTCTTGTAATATTTTCATTCACAAGGATGAGGTAGTATTGCGTCCCCATCCTAACTTTCTACCAAAGGTAGTGTCAGGTTTTTTATCTAAACCAGGATATTGTTCTGCCTTCATTTTCCAGAACCCTGTTCTATGGAAGAAAAATCACTACATTCTCTTGATGTGGTGAGAGAAGTTAAAGTCTACTTAAAGGCAACTGCTCAGATTCGGAAAACGGATGTTTTGTTCGTGTTGCCTGAAGGTCCTAAAAGAGGACAGGCATCATCGAAATCTACTATTTCTAAATGGATTTGACAAGTAATCATTCTAGCTTATGGTTTAAAGAGGTAGATTCCGCCCTCTCAAATCAAAGCACACTCCTCCAGGGCTGTTAATGCTTCGTGGGCAGTGCATCACCAAGCCTCCATGGCTCAAATCTGCAAGGCCGCAACTTGGTCTTCAGTCTATACATTTACCAGATTTTATCAGGTGGATGTAAGGCTTCATGCACACGCGACGCTGGTGCAAACTCTGCTGAACACATGTTTTTAAAAGCTGAAACCGGCATTTAGAAACGTTTGGTATGCAAATACAGTGGAACTAGAAGTGGCCCCGAGATACGGAACCCCAAATTTGGGTCGCTAAATGTCATTCTCTGATTTTGGGGCCCCGTATCTCGGGGTCACTTGGTGCTAGGAACCCCAAATTTGGTGTGCTAACACAGTGGATCCAACACTACAACATATCTAAATCTGGGGTTCCTAGCAATAAGTGGCCCCGAGATACGGGCCCCAAAGTCGGGTCGCAAAATGTCATTCTCTGCTGCAGTTTACCATCATTATTCTGTGTTTTCTGGTCCAAAAATAGGGTTCCTTTAAAAACACTTATAAACATAAACGCGGCTAAACGCGGTACATATTGTATTGTATTGTATATTGTAGTGATAGTTCCACTGTGTTAGCATACCAAAATTGGGGTTCATAGCTCCACATGGCCCCAAGATATGGGGCCCCAAAGTCGGATCGCAAAATGTCATTCTCTGCTGCAGAAGTGCTTGACATTTTGCGACCCAAATTTGGGGCCCCGTATCTCGGATCCACTTGGTGCTAGGAACCCCAAATTTGGATATGTTGTAGTGCTAGTTCCACTGTGTTTGCATACCAAATTTGGGGTTCCTAAGTAGCTAAGTAGTTACTAAGTGGCCCCCAGATATGGGGCCCCAAAGTCAGGTCGCAAAATGTCATTCTCTGCTGCAGTTTACCATCATATTTCTGTGTTTTCTGGTCCAAAAAATAGGGTTCCTTTAAAAACACTTATAAGCGTAAACGCGGCTAAACGCTTTACCAGTGTTTAGCGTCTGAAACGTGGAAAACTTTAGCGTCTTAACCCATTTTTTTGCTTCTGGAAAAACGAGGTTAAACACAACTGCCTAAAAACGCCAAAAAACGAGACTGTGTACATTCTGCAGATGGGGTTAGAAAGTAAGCTGGCCTTGAGTACTTTCAAAGGCCAGGTCTTGGCCTTATCCGTATTGTTTCAATGACCACTTGCTTCGCATTCTTTGGTTGGTAGTTTTTTTCAGGGGGTAACGCGGCTTAATCCCCCAGTTAGGTCACACCTGAACCCTTAGGACTTGAATTCAGTTCTGTCGGCGTTACAAAAACTGACTTTTTGAGCGGATACTACATATTCACTTGGTCCTTTTAAAAAGGAAACTAGTTTTTCTGGTAACCATATCTTCTGCAGGAAGGTTATCAGAGTTGGCTGCTCTTTCTTGTAATATTTTCATTCACAAGGATGAGGTAGTATTGCGTCCGCATCCTAACTTTCTACCAAAGGTAGTGTCAGTTTTTTTATCTAAACCAGGATATTGTGGCTTCATTTTCCAGAACCCTGCACTATGGAAGAAAAATCACTACATTCTCTTGATGTGGTGAGAGAAGTTAAAGTCTACTTAAAGGCGACTGCTCAGATTCGGAAAACGGATGTTTTGTTCGTGTTGCCTGAAGGTCCTAAAAGAGGACAGGCATCATCGAAATCTACTATTTCTAAATGGATTTGACAAGTAATCATTCTAGCTTATGGTTTAAAGAGGTAGATTCCGCCCTCTCAAATCAAAGCACACTCCTCCAGGGCTGTTAATGCTTCGTGGGCAGTGCATCACCAAGCCTCCATGGCTCAAATCTGCAAGGCCGCAACTTGGTCTTCAGTCTATACATTTACCAGATTTTATCAGGTGGATGTAAGGCTTCATGCACACGCGACGCTGGTGCAAACTCTGCTGAACACATGTTTTTAAAAGCTGAAACCGGCATTTAGAAACGTTTGGTATGCAAATACAGTGGAACTAGAAGTGGCCCCGAGATACGGGACCCCAAATTTGGGTCGCTAAATGTCATTCTCTGATTTTGAGGCCCCGTATCTCGGGGTCACTTGGTGCTAGGAACCCCAAATTTGGTGTGCTAACACAGTGGATCCAACACTACAACATATCTAAAGCTGGGGTTCCTAGCAATAAGTGGCCCCGAGATACGGGCCCCAAAGTGGGGTCGCAAAATGTCATTCTCTGCTGCAGTTTACCATCATTATTCTGTGTTTTCTGGTCCAAAAATAGGGTTCCTTTAAAAACACTTATAAACATAAACGCGGCTAAACGAGGTACATATTGTATTGTATTGTATATTGTAGTGATAAATCCACTGTGTTAGCATACCAAAATTGGGGTTCCTAGCTCCACATGGCCCCAAGATATGGGGCCCCAAAGTCGGATCGCAAAATGTCATTCTCTGCTGCAGAAGTGCTTGACATTTTGCGACCCAAATTTGGGGCCCCGTATCTCGGATCCACTTGGTGCTAGGAACCCCAAATTTGGATATGTTGTAGTGCTAGTTCCACTGTGTTTGCATACCAAATTTGGGGTTCCTAAGTAGCTAAGTAGTTACTAAGTGGCCCCCAGATATGGGGCCCCAAAGTCAGGTCGCAAAATGTCATTCTCTGTTGCAGTTTACCATCATATTTCTGTGTTTTCTGGTCCAAAAAATAGGGTTCCTTTAAAAACACTTATAAGCGTAAACGCGGCTAAACGCTTTACCAGTGTTTAGCGTCTGAAACGTGGAAAACTTTAGCGTCTTAACCCATTTTTTTGCTTCTGGAAAAACGAGGTTAAACACAACTGCCTAAAAACGCCAAAAAACGAGACTGTGTACATGGACACATAGGATAACATTGAATGAGTTCAGGGGCAGTTGAAAAAAAAGTGTCCAACTGCCTCTGAACGCGCGTTTAACAGCGTCTCGTGTGCATGAGGCCTAAGAAGGCAAGAGGATATCTCCTTTGGGCGCAGTGTGCTGCGGGCAGCAGTAAAAGTCCTCTGATCTCATGTTGCCCTACTTTGGTTGTGTCTCTATCCCCTCAGTTGGCATTGCTCTGGGACATCCCACATAGTAATTACTATGGCTTTGTGTCCCGTGATGTACAATTAAGAAAATAGGATTTTTATAACAGCTTACCTGTAAAATCCTTTTCTTTGAAGTACATCACTGGACACAGAGGTCCCTCCCCTCTTTCTGGTATACACGTGTATTGCTTTGCTACAAAAACTGAGGTATTCCCAGTAGTGGGAAGGGTTATATAAGGAGGCAACTTCCTGTTTAGGGTGTGCCAGTTTCCATCACCTGAAGGTGGCCTATAACCCACATAGTAATTACTATGGCTCTGTGTCCCGTGATGTACTTCAGAGAAAAGGATTTTACAGGTAAGCTGTTATAAAAATCCTATTGTCTCTGGAGCCCTGTAGAGTTTGGCTGTCAATTTGATAGCCAATTCTGTTCCGTGCATCAGGAACATTTATCAGGGCTCCTACAACACAGAACAGAACTCACTGTAAAAGTGACAGTCCAACCCTGCCTATTAACACCAGGAGAGCTGTTCTACCAGCGTAATCTGCAAGGCTGAGCCATCATTGTTGTCAGTTTTGAATCATTAACACTGACAACTCCTGACACACCTGCTTAAGAAAAAAAAAACAAAACATTATATTATATTATAATAATATATATATATATATATATATATATATATATATATATATATATATATATATATACATACACACACACACACACACATATATACACACGCACTAGATTACCAAAAGTATTGTGACGCCTGACCTTACACGCACATGAACTTTTAAAACTTTAATGGCATTCCAGAGCCAAAGATGCACAGGACCCTTCTGCAAACTCCATTGCGAGCCAGCCACACTTACATAGTAGGTGAGGTTGAAAAAAAGACACAAGTCCATCAAGTCCAACCTATGTCCAACTTTGCTGTCACGCGAATTGGATGCGGGGAAAAACGCATAAAATTCACATCAGTGTGAACTGAACACAGCCTTTTATGAAACTTAATATGAATGATGCAGAAGCTGACTTCTGATTGTACAGGCCCTCCTAGCCTTTCTACTGTTGATTTGTCCTATAGTTGCACCCAAAGACTCAATGGCCCACCAACAGTGACCGACAGAGAGTCTTCTAGTCTGTCCTTTTAGCAGCTTTTATTGGCCAAAACATCTAAGGGATAGTGGGTTGGGGGTACAGGATATGCAAAAACAGCAGCATAAATTCTCTCCACTCTGTAGTATCTTCTCAGTGGACACTCAGAGTATTTACGCCTCTGCCACAGGCACATTAGGAAGACCAGATGGACCATTACTTTTAGGCATCCTTAGCTCCTCTCACAGGCTACCAATGGACCTTAAAGCCATAACTGGCAATTAAGCAAGCAGAGCTCTTTCGGTTTAGGCTTTCTTTCCTAGGCAGCAGGCCTGAGAAGCATGAACTGGACTTTGGAGCTATACCCACGTCATGCAACAGGCCAGGGACCTCTTGAACATCCGCCCCAGACATGTATTCCCTTCCCAACCTACTTTATTGCTATAAACTTCAGGGCGAAATAAATAATTATAATCTACAACATTGTATCCTCTCATTCTATATCCACCAGTGAGCACGCCCTAGCAGACAGAAGCAAGCGTGTCCTTTGGGATTGTGGAAACTCAACTAACCCAAATAATGTAAACAATCAAAGCTTAGGCTGGCTACAGCTCAGATACCAACACTTAATTTAAACTCTCCAACTTATGGCAGGGTCCCTACAGATAGCATGACAATCCAGAGCCCTGCTACAGGATACAAGCTTGAGCTCCTAGCAAAGCATACAACCCCTCTTTCACACAGGTGCATATTGGCCTGCTTATAACTACTAACTAAAACTAACCATCGTAAAACTCTATACCACCTATGAGGACATTTTGTGGGAAATTAAGACCTTATAGTGCCTCAAGTGAGGAAGTCTTGTTTTGCAACCCCTTAGACCCCTGTTTCTATGTCACAGACGATAGTCCTTTTAGAAGCAGTTGCCATCACTGGTGCCTGACTTTTCTATTTATTCTACTAATTTGTATAGTGTTCATATATTCTGCCAAACTCTTCTGAGAATATCAAATAGGTCACATTAGCCCTACACCTAAAGCTAACTCTCTAACATAGCTACCATTGATACACAAACAATACATTAAATGTGGAAACCAATACAAGCAAGAACACCTTGACCTGGTGGGGTTGCACACCAGTACATTAAGATGTAGGTGCTAACTACTTAGTCACCATGCGCTGATCGCACATATCACAAACATACAACACTAGAAGAATAAAATGTCTCTACAGTGTTTTGGCTGTAAGAGTAATAAAATGCATTGTAATGCATCGCTAGGCATTAATGAACGCATTTAAGCATTCCATAAAACACAAGGCATATTGCCAGTGTGTTGGAGAAAAATTGGCCTGGGGGTGTCGAACAGATGTAAATTTATGAAACAGAAGCAGTACTGCAATGAGCTTCTCACTGTAAGTGAATGAAATGAAAAAAAAGAAAATTCTGTAATTACAGAAGGGGTTTCCCTACAATTCTGTGCTCAGCAATGTGCACTTACAGTTTTTAGCAGTTTCAAGGATAATGCCTGATTTTCAGTCTATGGCCTGGGAATAAATCTATTCAAACTGAGATGGTGCAGATCCTGCCAGTTGGCTTGATGCATGTAGTTTGCACCAAAAAGCATAGGGCATATTTAGTCCATGTGATCTTTGATGAGTCCCCCTATTGTCTGCAATCAATTGATCCATAAATATGAGAAAGTAGACCGTATCCGATGTTTAGTTTGCTTAAACACTGTGTATCATAAAGAATTGCCATTTTAAAAATAAAAATATGTTTTACCTTTTTTTCCCATGCTTTGTGGCATCTTAGTGGTACTCATTTCTTGCAGCCTCGTTGCTGCCAATTCCTGTCTACATACATTTCAAGATAGATACAACAGTGGACCATGCCTAAGCAATGTGTGTTGAAATGAGCACAAACACTTTCCAGTAAACACATGCGGGACAGGGTGGCAATGGGGGATTCCAGTTGGTAGACAGTGAGAGAGCACTGTCAACCCTTAAACAGGAAGTGGCTGTGCAAGCCCCTTCATGGGAGAAGCACCATATAAGACTCTAGGGAGAACTGCAAATGTAAATATATTGAAAAATGCTTATCAAATTACACTAATGCCCCGTACACACGGTCGGATTTTCCGATGGAAAATGTCCGATCGGAGCGTGTTGTCGGAAATTCCAACCGTGTGTGGGCTCCATCGGGCATTTTCCATCGGATTTTCCGACACAAAGTTGGAGAGCAGGAGATAAAATTTTCCGACAACAAAATCCGTTGTCGGAAATTCCGATCGTGTGTACACAAATCCGACGGACAAAGTGCCACGCATGCTCAGAATAAATAAAGAGATGAAAGCTATTGGCCACTGCCCCGTTTATAGTCCCAACGTACGTGTTTTACGTCACCGCGTTCAGAACGATCGGATTTTCCGACAACTTTGTGTGACCGTGTGTATGCAAGACAAGTTTGAGCCAACATCCGTCGGAAAAAAATCCTAGGATTTTGTTGTCGGAATGTCCGAACAAAGTCCGACCGTGTGTATGCCCTATAAGGGTCAGTTCACACTACAACGACTTGGGATCCGACTTGTCAGCCCTCAAGTCGCCGCAAGTCGCTTGACATTGGGAATTGCATTATAGTCAATGAGAGCAGTCTTAATGTACACTGCTGAAGTCGCTCCGACTATAGAAAAGGTTCCTGTACTACTTCAAGGCGACTTCTAGGCGACCTATACCCAAAGAATTCAATGGAAGTCGCCTCCAAGTCGGATCCTCATCTATAGTGAAGCGACTTTACAGGAAAAAGAAGATTATGAGGGGGAACTCCACGCCAAATTTGGAATAAAAAACCGGCATGGGTTACCCCTCCATGGGCATACCAGGCCCTTAGGTCTGGTATGGATGTTAAGGGGAACCCCCTATGCCGAAAAAATAGCGTGGGGGTCACCCCCAAAATCCATACCAGACCCTTATCTGAGCACGCAGCCCGGCCGGTCAGGAAAGGGGGTGGGGAAAAGCGAGCGCCCTCCCCCGAACCGTACCAGGCCGCATGCCCTCAATATGGGGGGTGGGTGATTTGGGGAAGTGGGCCTCTTCCCGACAACCCTGGCTGTTGGTTGTCTGGGTCTGCGGGCGGGGGACTTATCGGAAACCGGGAGCCCCCTTTAATAAGGAGGCCCCTGGAACCTGGTCCCCTACCCTAAGTGAATGAGTATGGGGTACATTGTTCCCCTACCCATTCACCTGGGGGAAAAAAAAGTGTCAATAAAAAAACACCTCACAGGTTTTTAAAGTAATTTTTAGGCAGCTCCAGGTGTCTTCTTCCGACTTTGGGGGTCTTCTTCCGACTTCGGGGATCTCTCTGGCCTCTTCTCCCGCTCTACGGCCTCTTCTCCCGGTGTCCGGTTCTTCTCCCGGGCTTCTCTGCCATCTTCTGCTCTTTTGCCACTCTCTTGCTAGCGGTGGCCCTGTCATCTCCATTGTCTTCTTCCCTCTTCTTTTCTTCCGATGTTGACACAACGCTCTCTCCCGCTGTAATGCTGTATATGCGGTGCTCATTGACTTATATAGGCATGGGGCATGGTCACCGGGTTATGACATCACAGTCCCATCATGCCCCGGAACTGTGACATCATAAGGGGCGGGGTCACCGGGTGACCTCACCCGGTGACCACGCCCTATGCCTATATAAGTCAATGCGCACCACGTACACAGCATTACAGCAGGCAAGAGCGTTTTGTCAACATCGGAAGAAAAGAGGAGGGAAGAAGACGATGGAGAAGACCGGGCCACCGCTAGCAAGAGAGCGGCAAAAGAGCAGAAGATAGCAGAGTAGCCCGGCAGAAGAACCGGAGAGCGGGAGAAGAACCAGACACCGGGAGAAGAGGCCAGAGAGCGGGAGAAGAGGCCGGAGAGAGCGGAGAAGTTGGAAGAGACCCCCGAAGTCGGAAGAAGACCCCAGAAGTCGGAAGAAGACCCCCCCGGAGCTGCCTAATAAATTACTTTAAAAACCTGTGTAGTGTTTTTTTATTGACACTTATTTTCCCCCAGGTGAATAGGTAGGGGTACGATGTACCCCATACTCATTCACATAGGGTGGGGGGCCAGGATCCGAGAGCCACGTTATTAAAGGGGGCTCCCGGATTCCGATAAGCCCCCCGCCCGCAGACCCAGACAACCAACAGCCAGGGTTGTCGGGAAGAGGCCCTTGTCCTAATCAACATGGGGACAAGGTGCTTTGGGGTGGGGGGCCGCAGGGTGCCCCCCTTCCCCAAAGCACCCACCCCCCATGTTGAGGGCACGTGGCCTGGTACGGTTCAGGAGGGGGGGGCAATCGCTCGTCCCCACCCCCTTTCCTGACTGGCCGTGCTCAGATAAAGGTTTGGTATGGATTTTGGGGGGACCCCCACGCCCCTTCTTTGGGCGTAAGGGGTTCCCCTTAACATCCATACCAGACCTAAGAGCCTGGTATGTTCCTGGAGGGGAATTCCCTCTCGCGCTCACTGCAATAGGAAAATGTGTTTTTCCTATTGCAGCGAGCGCCAGATGTACAGTACCCTGTCGCCGTGAACCAGCGCGATGGGATCACGCTGGAAACACATTCTCGTGGGCAGGTACTGTACGTCACAAGAGCTGATTAGCTCTGATTGGCCACAGGCAAAGTCGCCTGTCCTGGGCGACTTGAAGTCGTGTTGTAAGTCACGTTGAAGTCGCCTTGCAAAATCGCGCTGAAGTCGTGTTGCCCCTGTGTGAATCGGCACTAACATGTGCTGGGACCTTTACTTTTAAATATCTTTATAAATGATATAGGGTCTGGGATTAAAAGTAACATTTCTGTCTTTGCAGATGACATGAAGCTATGCAATGGAATAACGTCCTTACAGGATGTCTCCAACGTACAAGCCGACCTCAATGCACTGTCCAATTTGGCAACTACTGTATGTGGAAAATTAAGTTTAATGTTGATAAATGTAAAGTTATACACTTGGGGGCTAAGAATATGAATGCATTATACAAACCAGGGGGGAGTACAACTGGGGGAATCCATAGTGGAGAAGGATCTGGGGGTTTTGGTAGATCATAAGCTTAATAATAGCATGCAATGCCAAGCTGCAGTTTCCAAAGTCAGCAAAGTCCTTTCTTGTATTAGGAGAGGTATTTGGCAACTAAGTGGCAAAGGATTGAAACAAGAAAATCCACTCCAGGTGAGTGAGTCTCTGGAAATCCCCACACACACTAGTCAGGTGCTAGTCAGGTGCTAGCCCAGCTCACATGCTGTGTAACAAAGAAATTATTCCGGACGGCTGCACTTCCAAAAATCCTTTTATTGAAGTTTCATATGACAAGTAGTTGACAGATGGAGCAGGGGACAAAGAAGTAGATGCGTTTAACACAAATGTTAACGCTTAGTCATTACCTTAATAGCATGCAATGTCAAGCTGCAGTTTCCAAAGTGAGCAAAGTCCTTTCTTGTATTAGGAGAGGTAATGGGCAACTAAGTGGCAAATGAGGTTTAATGTTGATAAATGTAACATTATGCATTTGGGGGCTTAGAATATGCATGAATCATTCATACTAGGGGGAGTACAATTGGCTGCTTTTTTCACTGAGGAGGTTTTCAGGCGTTTTAGCGATAGAAATAGCCTCTAACGTCTGAAAACCGCCTCCTCATTCATTTCAGTGTGACTTTTCACACTGGGACGGTGCACTTGCGGGATGTTCTAAAAGATCCTGCAAGCAGTATCTTTGAGGCGGTTTGGGAATGGTGTATACACCGCTCCCAAAACGCCCTGCCCATTGAAATGAATGGGAAGAACTTCGGCAGCATCGCAACACGGGCACTTTTAACCCTTGCTTCGGCCACTAGCGGGGGGTTAAAAGCATCCTGCTAGCGACCGAAAAGCACCACTAAAACAGCTAACGCGGAGCGGCTACAGTGTGAAAGTATCTTAATAGCATGCAATGCCAAGCTGCGGTTTCCAAAGCGAGCAAAGTCCTTTCTTGTATTAATAGAGGTTTGGACTCCTGAGAGGAAAAATTAGAGGAACAGAATCTATTCCCTCTTAGGAAGAGGAGATTAAGGGGGGGGGGGGTATACATGTACAAATACATAAGTGGTCCATATAGTGAACTTGGTGTTGAGTTATTCACTTTAAGGTCACCACAGAGGACACTCCTTACGGAAAAAAAAAATTTCATCTCCAAATACGGAAAGGTTTCTTCACAGTAAGAGCTGTGAACATGTGGAACAGACTCCCTCCAGAGGTGGTTCTGGCAAGCTCAGTAGATTGCTTTAAAAAAGGCCTGGATTCTTCCTAAATGTACATCATATAACTGGGTACTAACATTTATAGGTAAAGTTGATCCAGGGAAAATCCAATTGCCTCTTAGGGGATCAGGAAGGAATTTTTTTCCCTGCTGTAGCAAATTTGATCAGGTTTGCTGGGGTTTTTCGCCTTCCTCTAGATCCAGGATATGCAATTAGCGGACCTCCAGCTGTTGCAGAACTACAAGTCCCATGAGGCATAGCAAGACTCTGACAGCCACAAGCATAACACCCAGAGGCAGAGGCATGATGGGACGTGTAGTTTTGCAACAGCTGGAGGTCCGCTAATTGTATATCCCTGCTCTAGATCAACTGTGGGTATAGGATTGTATTTTTTTTTTTTTTCTGGTTGAACTAGATGGACTTGTGTCTTTTTTCAACCTGACTATGTAAATATGTAAAACTTATTTGAGAATTGGGTCTATCAATACTTTGGAAATGGAAATGTTGGACTTTCACGTACAAGCTTGGCCCTTTCCCCACCTACCTCCTCAATATCCCTACTGGTGGGTAAGGTCTCGTTCACACCAGCAGCTACAATATACTGCTGAGACTAATGAGCCATGTGAAGGGAGTGGTGCTGATGCATCTTGGTGTGGATTGAACCAATAGGACAAAAGGCAAATTGCCTTGGCAATGCTTTGGGCAAGGCTGTCCTTCGTAGCCGACTGCATATCATGTGAACAGGCTCCAAGTCTGCCCATCACAACAAAAGGTCAATAAAAGGATGTTTGGGAAGTGAGAGTCAATTCTTGCAGCACAGATTAAAATTTGTATATAAAAGGGTAACTACATGTTCGGTTTAAAAAAAAATAAAAAAATCATGTTATACTTACCTCCTCTGTGCAGATGGTTTTATACAGAGTGGCCCTGCCCCTGCCCTGCTGCTGCGTCTATTGACACAGACAGCAGGACTTGGCTCCGCCCCCAGCTCCCGCATCATTGGATTTGATTGACAGCAGCAGGAGCCAATGGCTGCGCTGCTATCAATCTATCCAATCAGGACCCGAGACACCGACTGGATCTGGTGTGCTCGTCCCCGCCGCTGGAAAGATCGGGTTTAGGTAAGTAAAAGGGGGGCAGCTGCAGCACAGGAGGTTTTTCACCCTAATGCATACAATGCATTAAGGTGAAAAACCTTGAGGGTTTACAAATCTAATGTACTGTTAGTGGGGAAGGAAATTCTGTCAGGGTTTTACCACTGTCTTTGTCCCTGCATGGGAGAGTAATGCCCCGTTCACACAATAGGATTTTCCAATGGAAAATGTTCTATAGGAGCTTGTTGTTGGAAATTCTGACCGTGTGTAGGCTCCATCGGACATTTTCCATCGGAATTTCCATCACACAAAATTTGAGAGCTGTTGTCGTAGAAATTCTGATCATGTGTACACAATTCCAACGCACAAAGTTCCACGCATGCTCGGAATCAAGCAGAAGAGCTGCACTGGCTATTGAGCTTCATCTTTCTCGGCTTGTTATACGTGTTGTACGTCTCTGCGTTCTTGACGTTCGGAATTTCCGTCAAGATTTGTGTGACCGTGTGTATGCAAGACAAGTTTGAGCCAACATCCGTCGGAAAAAAAACATGGATTTTGTTGTCGGTAAATCCTATCGTGTGTACAGGGCATTACTCTCTCCCTTTGTATTAGGGATCAACCAATACCATTTTTTGCGGTGCCGATACGATATCAATATTTGGCCACTTCTGCTGCCAATAGCCAATATTTTTTGCCGATATTTTGTACATTTAAGAAAAAAAATTTACACTGTCAATTATTTTTTTTTTCACTGTTATTTCTGTCACAAGGAATGTAAACATCCCTTGTGACAGTATGAGGCATGTGAGAGGTACTCTTTATGGAGAGATCGGGGGTCTATAAGACCCCAAACCCCTCCTCTGCACTTCAAAGTATTCAAAACATCAAGATCTGCGTTTTTGAATACTTTATTTTTTAAAACTGGCGCCTTTAAGATGCCAGTAATCTGGGAAGTGATGTCATGACATCGCTTTCTGATTGCTAGATCTGAGACCCTAAAGAAGCATCTGCTTTGTTCGGGTCCTTGGCCAGCCGGCGGACGCGCCAGCTGGTTGCTCGGGCCTCCCAGTGGGACGGGAGAGCCCGGGCGAGCGGCGGAAGGTGGTGGTGGGGGGAGTCCCCTTCCGCTGCTTGTAATAACAGCCGAGTGGCTGCTGAGTCGTATAGGTTGCTGTTACAATAAAGCCGACCGTCCGCTCTAAAAAATGGTACCGGGGTCATCACACCGGTAAAACCCCTTGTAGCAATATTCCTACTTTGTACCAGTGATCATTATCACTCGAACAGAAAGGGATTTGAAGTCCAAAAATGTACAGTTGTCTCCAGAACTGGTATAGAGGGGAAATCTAATGGAACACTTGTTTCAAAAATGACAACTTTATTTAAAAGAGGGCTTCCTCTCACTCACCAATAGGAGGTAGGCAAGCAAAAAAAAAAAAAAAAATGGACAGGGTTCCTAAACCTCTCTACTGTAGACAACATTTTTAAAGTTTTGACTTTAGATACACATGTTCAGCTGTCTATATCTTGACATCTGTTGAGGTTTTAATATTTTATTATTTCATTTGTGCAAATCGCCCAGTTTGTGACAGTTCTACTATTAACATGCCCATAAAGCATAAATGAGCCCCTTGTTTATGAGGCTGGAGCTGTGCGTAAGCAGCCTATGTTACTCTATGGCGACACAGTGGCTGTATGGACACAGATGCGTGTTCTAATTTGACAAGCACGCAGAGATGGGTGGAGCAGGCAGTGTGCATTCTGAGCCACACACCTGCCCCTGCACGTCTGTTAGTTAGAACATGCAGCTGTATCAGTACAACCGGCTGTGTCCACAGAGTAACACAGGCTGCCTGCCTGCAGCTCTAGCCACATATACAAATGACTTATTTACAGTGAAAGGGTCATAGCACCTGGGTGAATGAGGCCTAAACAAGTTGGCTAGCCCATATTTATACCTTTAGATTTTTTGTATTATTAGGTTGCTGTGATGTATAATAGTGTACAATGTATAATAGTTCAAATGTCTTTCTCTTCTATCTAAAAAAGAGCAATGTAATGTCTTCTGGTAGTTTACCATTGAAGACAATATTGTGCATTTCTCACAGATGGCACAAAAATATATATAGCGTAAAAAATGTAGCTGTGATCAAGGCGCCTAAGTGCCAAGGCACTGAAGCACTGAAAAGCCCACAAAAAACCCCTAAAACCTATTGTAACAATGCCTGCTACTTTGTGTTCACACACACTCATTTCTCTGTACATTAAAAAAAGTTTCTCTAATGCCGTGTACACAAAACCGGACTTTGACAGCAAAGGTCCAACGGAACGAATCCGTTGGATTATTCGATTGTGTGTGGGCTTCATCGGACCTTTTCTGTCGAAAAATCTGAAGGACTTTAGAAATAGAACATGTTTCAACTCTTTCCGACGGACTCGAGTCCTGTCGAAAAATCCGTTCGTCTGTATGCTAGTCCGACGGACCAAAAACAACGCAAGGGCAGCTATTGGCTACTGGCTATGAACTTCCATATTCTAGTCCGGTCGTACATCATCACGTTTGAATCAGTCGGACATTGGTGTGATCGTGTGTTGGAACTCCGTCGGAACTCCGTCGAAAAGTCCTTTGGAGTTCAGTTCATCGAAAAGTCTGCTCGTGTGTACACGGCATAAGATGTTTAGGTCTGAGAGTCTTTCTGTATTACTGCCATTGTCAATCAAGGTGGTATAATTTGCGTGATTGAATGAAGAGGTAAAAATTATTTGCTGTCCACTTCTACACTGTTAGGAACCATGAATCAGATGGAGAGAAAATGCAATAAAAATCACACTTTTTACTTTTAATATAATGGTAAAAATGGTAGAAATCAGTAAACGTAGTCAAAACATAGATCGGGTACAGTAGTCAGAACAAGCCAGTAAATCAGTAGGCCAGAGATCAGTGTAGTCAGGGACAGCAGACAGGATCAGGAACCAGAAGGGACGTCAGCCAGGCAAGTCTTTAACAGGAACGCAGCAGAGAGTCTTCAGAAATGTTTGACCAAGGCAAAGGCACCGAAGGAATGAACCAGTTTAAATAGCCAGAAGGGGCTGGCTGATGAGCAGGAAATGATCACCAGGTGAGCCACTGTGGAACAATGAGTGCTGGCAATTAACATACAGCTGAGCAACCTGAGCACAGAGAAGGGAGGGCTGAGCCCAGTCCTGACACACAGCACATTGCAACTGTGAAGCATCAGCCTTTACAACAAGACTGAGTGTAATGCATTCTCCAGTAACAAAAAAGGCTAATCAGTAAGGACTTTCTCCTATGCAGCGGGTGGCAGAAGGAACACAGATCACAGCAGTCACATTCGCAATGAAGCCCCTATTCCAGGTAGGCCTGCAGACTATTGTCCCTTGATGTCAAAAATAAAACGTAAAATATATTAAAGGAAAACTGAGTAAAGGTATTGATAGTAAGTAGATCATTTACTACAGAGCTGAGAAGGAATGTTACAGACCAGGGCAGATATGCTTCAAAATGTGTACCCCAGAGATGTAACCTGGTTACAGGGTTATAAGTAGAAATCTTTACTACAATGCTGTGGTTCAAAACTTGTGGGTGAGGCTAAATATTCATGGTTTAACAAATTAGTCATATTTGACACAATAAATTGTATTGTTCAACTATATGGTTATTTTCCTCAAACCATTCTTGAATCAGTTTTGTAGTGTGACAGGGTGCATATCCTTCTGAAAGAGGCCACTGCTATCAGGGAATACTTGGTCTTGTGGTCAGCAACATTGTTTAGGTAGGTTGTACATGTCAAATAATGTCCTTATGAATGGCAGGAGTCAAAGGTTTCCCAGCAGAACATTGTCCAAAGCATCACACTGCCTTTGCTGTCTTGCCTTCTTCCCATACTGCTTCCTGCTGCCATCTCTTCCCCTGGTAAGCGATGCACACACACCCAGTCATCCACATGATGTAAAAAAAAAAAACATGATTCATCAGACCAGGCCCTCTTCTTCCATTGCCCTATGGTCCAGTTCTGACGCTCATGTGCCCATTGTAGACGCTTTTGACTGTGGATACAGGTTAGCATGGGCACTCTTACCGGTCTGTGGCTATTCAGCCCCATACACAACAAACTGCTTTCAACTAGAGCTGCAGGATTAATCCTTAAAGAATCAGATCGTGATTCTTCCCTCCTCGCGATCTTGGCAAAGCATTTTCCCGATGCTATGCAGGGTTCTCTCAGCTCACAGCTCACAGCTGACAGCTGTCTTAAAAAAAAAAAAAAAAAGGCAGCCTGCCAATGTCGCTTACACAGAGATAAGGTAACACTTTGTCCTTTTAGATCAAAGAAATGAACTTTGGTCTGTAGATGAGGTCAGTTTAACCACTTAAAGACTAAACCTTTTTCTGACACTTGTTGTTTACAAGTTAAATCTGTATTTTTTGCTAGAAAATTACTTATAACCACCAAACATTATATATATATTTTTAGCAGAGACCCTAGAGAATAAAATGGTAGTTGTTACAATATTTTATGTCACACAGTATTTGCGCAGGGGTCTTTCAAACACATTTTTTTTGGGAAAAACACACTTTAATGAATTAATAAAAAATTAAACAATAAAGTTAGTCCAATTTTTTCGTGTAATGTGAAAGATGATATTACTCCGCGAGAATCGTGAGAGAATCGTGATTTTTATTCTAAGCAAAAAAATTGTGATTCTCATTTTGTCCAGAATCGTGCAGCTCTACTTTCAACACATCAACTTCAGGTGACACCATGTTTACTTGCTGCCTAATTATTCACACCAACTTTCAGATGCCATTTTAAAGGAAATAATCAATGTTATTACCTTAACCTGTCATTGATCATAAAGTTTAGGTTGATCGGTGTATGTTTTTATGGAGGGCAGGCTCAACTTGTAGTATTAGCTGCAGTAAACCATGCCTGAGACAGGAACAGTGCAAGCGGGTTTGTTCTGCACTTTCATTCAGGAAGGCAGCAAACAAACAGATTCAGTGCAAGAGGACAAAAAAAAAAACTGCTCATCCGAGTCACTAAACTAAACTTATGTTAGGGTACCCACTAGCGGATTCCCCAAAACAAACGGGCAGCTTTTGTACCTTTTGAGCGTTCTGTCAGCATTCAGCTTTTTCACACAGCAGCAGGCTTCTACAGCAGAGAGAGAATTAAACATCAGTCAACTAACATAAAAAGGCCTGTAGAGAGCTGAGACTAATAATGAGTCCTGGCTACCACATCAGATGTACACATAGGAATGGGAGTTTTTTTTCCCCACACAAAGAGGAACTTCAGTGCCCTTAATCATGGCTCTGCCCCCTCCACAGGCTCCTTTTTGATTGTTTGAATTTGCCCGGCTTTCAGGGACCTGGCTGACCTGGCTGAGCCCTGCACACGTCCCAAGCTTGCGTGCATGTGCAGAAAAACAGAGGTCCTGGACCTTCTTGACTGGTTTGTCCTTCCTCATGTTCATGGAGATGCCAAAGGTCTTTGCCCTTCAGCATATCTGTGCACATGTCTGCAGCATCATTCATACCTAGCCAAGAAAGAGGAAAGTGCTGCAATGCAGCAGAAAAACAAATTGAAAAAATTATCACAAACACAGAGTTGTGCTCATAAGTTTACATACCCTAGCAGAATTTATGATTTCTTGGCCATTTTTCAGAGAATATGAATGATAACACAAAAACTTTTCTTTCACTCATGGTTAGTGTTTGGCTGAAGCCATTTATTATCAATCAACTGTGTTCACGCTTTTTAAATCATAATCACAACAGAAACTACCAAAATGACCCTGATCAAAAGTTTACATACCTTGGTGATTTTGGCCTGATAACATGAACACAAATTGACACAAAGGGGTTTGAATGGCTATTAAAGGTAGCCATCCTTAACTGTGATCTGTTTGCTTGTAATTAGTGTGTGTGTATAAAAGGTCAATGAGTTCCTGGACTCCTGACAGACCCTTCCATTTTTCATCCAGTGCTGCACTGACGTTTATGGATTCTGATTTATGGGGAAAGCAAAAGAATTGTCAAAGGATCTGCTGGAAAAGGTAGTTGAACTGTATAAAACAGGAAAGGGATACTAAAAAGATATCCAAGGAATTGAGAATGCCAATTAGCAGTGTTCAAACTCTAATCAAAAAGTGGAAAATGAGAAGTTCTGTTGAAACCAAACTACGGTCAGGTAGAGAAACTAAAATTTCAGCCACAACTGCCAGGAAAATTGTTTGGGATGCAAAGAAAAACCCACAAATAACTTCAGGTAAAATACAGGACTCTGAAAACATGTAGTGTGGCTGTTTCAAGATGCACAATAAGGAGGCACTTGAAGAAAGATGGGCTGCATGGTTGAGTCGCCAGAAGAAGGCCATTACTACGAAAATGCCACAAAGTATCCCTCTTACAATACGCCAAACAGCACAGAGACAAGCCTCAAACCTTCTGGCACAGTCATTTGGAGTGATGAGACCAAAATTTAGCTTTTTGCCACAACCATAAACGCTTCATTTGGAGAGGAGTCAACAAGGCCTAAGATGAAAGGTACCTCATCCCTACTGTAAAACACGGAGGTGGATCCCTGATGTTTTGGGGACGTGTGAGCTACAAAAGCACAGTAAAGTCTCCTGACTTCAATATCATTGAGCCACTCTGGGGAGATCTCAAACGTGCAGTTCATGCAAGACAGCCCAAGAATTTACAGGAACTGGAGGCTTTTTGCCAGGAGGAATGGGCAACTTTACCATCTGAGTAGATAAAGAGCCTCATCCACAAATACCACAAAAGACTTCAAGCTGTCATTGATGTTAAAGGGGGCAATACACGGTATTAAGAACTGGGTTATGTAAACTTTTGATCAGGGTCATTTGGGTAGTTTCTCTTGTCATTATGATTTAAAAAGAGTAAACACAGTTGATTGATAATAAATGGCTTCAGCCAAACACTAACCATGCGTGAAAGAAAAGTTTGTGTTATCATTCAGATTCTCTGAAAAATAGCCAAGAAATCATAAATTCTGCCAGGGTATGTAAACTTATGAGCACAACTGTATATCCAGTTGTGTGAGAGGAAGGGTGCTGAAGCTAGGCACACACACACACACATAGTCTTTTGGGGTGATCAAAAAATAGTTTTCCAAAATCAGGCACAAATACCTGAATACCTAAATGAACAAAACAGGGCGCACCAGCCTAGTGCATTATCCCAAAAACATTTACTGCATTAAAATATAAAATCATAGGAAATACTCACAAGCATGAGAATAAAAGATTGCTTAACAAGCCACTCATCCATGGCTCAGGAGTCCTGGACTCAGCAGTCTCCAGACCATAGGGGGGACCTCATGGGAATCCCTGCTGGCTGACATATTTTGAAGGATTCTCCTTCTATTTCAGAGCCTAAAGCATTTTAATAATGTAAGGCAGTTTTTAAAGCAGTTCTAAGTCTTCAGCGATCTGCTTCGCTCAATCAACTTTATTCATTTGGGCAAATTATCTGCACTCGTGTACTTATCATTTACCTTTTACCATTTGGAAGAATCATTAAATGTGAATTCCTTCCTAATATTGTATACTTATAGGATTCTTTTGGAACACAAAATTAATTGAACACTTAGCCAGCTGCAGAATCCCCAAACAGAAATACCAATTGGCAAGAGCATCACTTTAAAACGGCATGGAGCCTATTTACATATTTTTTAAATGAGCATTTTTATATTTCTAATCATTTACATAGATGGAGACTATTTATATTTTTTAAATAATAAAATTTTTAACTTTGCCCTTATTTGCATCCTTGTTCCAAGTCTATGATTGCACTATTGAAGCAAAGCATCAGTATACCAGCCACCTAACTAGTTTTGTGGCTTCACAGCCAGGCGTGAGACGCGCTGTGAATGGCCGGGCAATCATCTGGGACCTGTGACGTGTCCCAGAAGATTGCAGGGAGGGATGGGGCAGAGGTGATCTTCCTTCCGGTGCCATGGAGCCCCGGCAGGAAGTGGGAGCTGGATTCCTCTAAAAACAGGGTATCTGCTCCCCCCCAAAAAAAGGACATTCCAAATGTGGCACGTCAGGGGGTCACCTGCACTTAAAGCGGAAGTTCCATTTTTGGGTGGAACTCTGCTTTAAGGACATGAGAGCTTAAAAAAACCTAGTGGGGCTTTTTCCTTATCGTACACCACAGGACACAGAGCCATAGTAGTTACTATGTGGGTTATATAGGCCACCTTTAGGTGATGGACACTGACACACCCTAAGACAGGACGTTCACTCCCTATATAAGAAACAAACAAAAAGTGCAGCGCTAAGTATCTATCGTAAAATGGTAAATGTGAAAATGTGAAATAAACATACATTAAATAAGTAAATGTCCTTAGGTGAAATATGGAACAGCAAATCAAAAAAGTCTATATAGGGAAAAATAGTGAAGGGATGTCTCCTCAAATTGAAGGCAAATAAACGCTGGGAAATAAGTGAATATGCAGATGAGAGTAAGATGGGTACTCTTACCGGATCCGTAGGACGCACATACCTTATAGCAGTGCGTCAAAAAGGCATAAGGACACTCTCTCGTACTATCCAACCGAACCGTATCTTGTAGATCACAGGCACCGATGAATGGTGATGGTCACAGACAGGAACTGGACGACTGCCACTCGCAATCCCAGTTTTCAGGAGGAGATGGTCCGGAAATGGTGGTTCAGCATAGAAACCATGGAAAAGGAAAAAGGGGAACTCAGCTGTAGAGAGGAGAGCTCTTCTCCTCCAACACTTCTCTGTCACAGCTCAGAGTCCCCTTCTACCACCCAGGACCCTCAAACAGAGGAACTCTGGGGAAGGGAAGACAAATCCCCCTCAGGGGACAGGGAAGAGACTGACGACTCCTCTTCTGAAGAATCAAGTGGGGAATGACCATCTTCAGCTTCACAGGCTGAGAAAATGCTGGTGCATTCTCTTACTGAAATGGTCCACTACACATTTAAGTTACCTGTAACTGAGTCGGTTGAAAATCCCACTTCTTGTTGGATTCACTGAAGCCTCCTCAAGCTGTGCATGCTTTTCCTGTTCATTCTTTGCTGGAAAAGCTTATTTATTCTGAGTGGGATCACCCAGATAAACATTTTTTCCCTCCTAAAAAGTTTTCAACACTTTATCCTATGGAGGAAAAATTTACAAAGATGTGGGGTATACCAGCAATTGACGCTGCTATATCCTCTGTAGATAAAAGTTTGACTTGTCCTGTTGACAATGCACAAATGCTTACGGATCCAGCCGATAAAAAGTTGAAATTCCTGTTAAAAAACATTTTTTCTTGGCAGGTTCAGTAGCTCAACCTGCAGTGACAGCAACTGGGGTATTCCAATCCTTGAGAGACCACTTGAAACAGGTGTTCAAGGTTTTCCCTGAACAGCAGGCCTAGGAGTTAGCCGAGCTGCCAGCGGCTTTGTGTTTTGCAGTTGACTCAATCAGAGATTCTATCCTTCAGACCGCTCGCCTTACGCTTGGGTTGGTGTAAATGCAATGCATAGAATCTTATGGTTGAAAAATTGGTCAGCCGAAGCGTCATACAAAAAGCTCTTGGCTGGTTTTCCCTTTCGCGTTCTAAGGCTGTTTGGGGATGATTTGGACAAATATAGCCAAAAGATTTCAAGTGGGAAAAGTACCCTTTTGCCAGTTAAGAAAAGAAGTAAATGTCCCTCATTTAAACAGGCTCTTTCTCCAGTGCCAGGGGCATCAGCCTCCAGGCAGTCGCGACGGCCTCCACCGTCAGGCTCAAGAGGTAAAACTCAGAGTCAACCCCAGGGACAAAAGAAGTCCTGGGGGAGGGAACCTACAAAAAACATAACGCTAAAGCCTCTTTATAAAGGGGTGCTCGTTCAAGTGGGGGGAAGACTGTTACAGTTCTCAAATGGTCTGGCAGGAGGATTTTCAGGACAAGATGGGTGATCTCCACAATAACTCTAGGTTACAAACTAGAGTTCCGAGAATTCCTGTCTCCTCGTTTCCTCAGATCAAATGTTTCCAAAGTCCCAGAGAAAAAGAAGTCTCTCTTTCAAGCATTGGAGCGACTTTTTTCACAAAAAGTAATCATGGTGGTTCCAATGGAAGAGCAGGGGTTGAGCCTGCTTAGACCAAAGCTTGGTCACCACAGTCAACTACCTGGAATACCTAGGTTGGGTCCTTAATCTAGAGAAATCTTCTTTAAAACCAGTAAGAAGACTAGAGAACTTGGGTCTGGTTATAGATACAACCCAGAAGAGGGTGTTTTTACCCCAGGCAAAAATCAGCGATATAAAGGAGCTGGTTCAGGTAGTCAGGGCGAAGAATGGTCCCTCTATTCGCCTTTGTATGAGGTTGTTGGGAAAGATAGTGGCTTCATTCGAAGCGGTTCCCTATGCTCAGTTTTATTCGAGACTGCTGCAAAACAGTATCCTGTCTGCCTGGAACAAGAAAGTCCAGGCCCTAGATTTTTCGATGCGTTTATCGCCAATAGTGTGTCAGAGCCTCAGTTGGTGGTTGATACCCGAGAATTTGCAGAAAGGGAAATCCTTCTTACCAGTTACATAGAAAGTGGTAACAACAGATGCCAGCCTTTCAGGTTGGGGAGCAGTTCTGGTAGAGATGACTGTCCAAGGGAAATAGTCCAGAACCGAGAAGACTTTACCCATCAACATTCTAGAGATTCTTGCAGCGTACCTAGCCCTAAAGGCCTGGACATTCAGGTTGCAGGGTTGTCCCTGTCAGGGTCCAATCCGACAAATGCCGCAGCAGTGGCTTATATCAATTACCAAGGGGGCACCAGAAGTCGTGCAGCCCAGGGAGAGGTAAACCAGATCCTATCCTGGACAGAAAAGCATGTGCTGTGCATATTGGCAATCTTCATTCCAGGGGTAGGGAACTGGCAGGCAGACTACTTAAGTCGCCAGCAGTTGTTCTCAGGGGAATGGTCCCTTCATCCCGACAT
Organism: Lithobates clamitans; assembly: GCA_037952925.1. Lineage (NCBI taxonomy): Eukaryota > Metazoa > Chordata > Amphibia > Anura > Ranidae > Lithobates > Lithobates clamitans. The sequence goes on from JBBGZY010000110.1 coordinate 6,058,744, forward strand.
CTTCCTGGCTATATGCCCAAGATGGGGGATCCCAGACGTAGATCTGTTTGCGTCCAGGTTCAACAACAAGATCGACAACTTTGTGTCAAGAACAAGGGATCCACTTGCTATATACTTGTTATATAGGGGAATTTCCTGTCTTAGGGTGTGCCAGTGTCTATCACCTAAAGGTGGCCTATATAACCCACATAGTAACTACTATGGCTCTGTGTCCCGTGATGTACTCCAAAAAAAGGATTTTACAGGTAAGCTGTTATAAAAATCCAATTTTTTTTTTTTACAGGCCAACCATGTTAACATTACATTTAGAAAAGTGTTATTAGTGTGAAGATATGAATGTATGATACACGTATTGTGTCTGGATTTTGCAAAAGCATTTGACACAGTTCCCCATAAACGTTTACTGGAAAAAGTAAGGTCTGTTGGCATAGACCATAGGGTGAGTACATGGATTGAAAACTGGCTATAAGGGCGAGTTCAGAGGGTAGTGATAAATGGGGAGTACTCGGAATGGTCAGGGGTGGAAAGTGGGGTCTCCCAGGGTTCTGTGCTGGGACCAATCCTATTTAATTTGTTCATAAACGACCTGGAGGATATTAGTTATGAAGAAAGGTTGCGAGCACTGAACTTATTCTCTCTGGAGAAGAGGCGCTTGAGAGGGGATATGATTTAAAATTACAAATACCGTACTGATGACCCCACAATAGGGATAAAACTTTTTAGCCAAAGGGAGTGTAATAAGACATGTGGACACTCACTAAAATTAGAAGAAAAGAGGTTTAACCTTAAACTGCAGAGAGGGTTCTTTTGACTGTAAGAGCGGCAAGGATGTGGAATTCCCTTCCACAGGCGGTGGTCTCAGCGGGGAGCATGGATAGTTTCAAAAAACTATTAGATAAGCACCTGAACGACTGCAACATACAGGGATATACAATGTAATACTGAGATATAATCACACACATAGGTTGGACTTGATGGACTTGTGTCTTTTTTTAACCCCACCTACTATGTAACTCTGTCTGACTGCAATATAATAGGTGGTGCATTAGATTGTAAGTTATTTATTGTGCAGAAACTGATGTGAGAGGTGTAATGGTCATCTGTGAATATGTAAAAGGGAGAAATAAGTAATACAAATAGAAAGCTCTGTCTTAAACCGTATGCAAAGTTTTGAATAGACTGATGTTATCAGTCTAAGTTTTAGTTGCTATTTGTGTCCTTGCTGGGGAAAGAAACTCTTTATATTTCTCCTATGATCTAGAGAAAATGATTGGGAATTCAAATTTGTAGAGGCATCACAGAACAGAAAGTAAGCGGAAAACATTCAATGGGAACACCTGTTCTGGTGGCAACTGACTTAGATGGCAATTCTCTTTATTTGGAGAGATTTCCTGTGTCGCTTTGACAGAAAATGAAAGGAAATCTCCCTGACAGCACACAAAGCAAAAGAAAAAAAATTGACAGAGGTCTTAACCATCCTCTACTCTATCCCCAATTTTTTTTAAATGTCTAGGTTTTACACACACTTTATTTCTCCCTACTTGAAATAGACATGCAAAGAAACTAAATGTTACACATTGTTCCAGGTTTGAGATTTATGCAAGTTATTTAAGTTAAAAAAAATAATAAAACATTTTCAGTAGTTTTAGCAGTGATACATGTGTTTTCATCAAGTAGTGCTAGGCTTATTTTCACCATAATTTATTGCTGTTCTTGCTGATGCATGTGCCCTGTGTCTCTAAGGGCCGGTTCACACTGCTGCAATGCAGGAACCCTGCGAATCCAGTGCGGGTTCCCGTATTGCAGGTTTCCCGGCGGCAGTTCACACTGCCCTATGCGAACTGCTGGGAGTGTCAATTAAAAGTTAATGACACCCCCAAGTCAGTTCGCACATCGCAGTGCGATCTGCAAACTCGGACAGGAATCGGATCGCATGGGTGTGAACACCCATGCAATCTGATTCAGCTGCGGACAAAAAAAAGGGTCCTGTGCAATTCTGATGCGAATTAAGCCATACAATTTGTATGGCTGAAATCGCATTGCACAGAGATCGCATGTGATATGCACTGCAGTGCGGTGCAAATCACATCCGAACTCTGACATCGCAGCAGTGTGAACTGGCCCTTAATATGGGATTTTTTTGCTAAATACAACTGTTCTGCCACTGTCCATTTTAAAACAGCTGATGCTCTTAATTATTGTAGATAAACATCTGCCTGCACCTTGTCTCTCTGCTTTTGTGTCACTGTTCTTGCTAAGTAAAATGTCCTGCTGATGGCCAATTTGTACCAAACTCTTGAGTAATGGGTGTGTAAAAAATTAGCCAAAGCCAGCAAAACTCCGATGAGATCTTTTTGTCAGAAAATGCGATGGTGTGTATGCTCCATCAGTCTTTTGCTGGCGAAATTCCAGCCAGCAAAAGTCTGAGAGCATGCTCTCTATTTTTCAGTCGGGGAAAGCTTCTATCCGAAAATGCGATCGTCTGTATGCAATTCGGACGTGCAAAATATCACGCATGCTCAGAATCAAGTACGAGACGGAAGCGCTCGTTCTGGTAAAACAAGCGTTCGTAATGGAGATAGCACATTCGTCAAGCTGGCAATTTTTGGATCTTTTAATGCAGAGCATTCTTTTGTTCTTTTTAATGCTAGAAGAATGAATTTGTTTTGCTGCTGATATTCACACAGAGTTCTCACAAACTTATTTCTTTATTATTTCTCGTGATCTCCTGAATAATATTTTTTGTTTTTAAAACCAGATCTCAATAATAATAATATTTAAAATTATTTTTTATAGTCATTTTTTTTTAAATCAAGATCTCCTGTTTTTTTGATCATTTTTAAGTTATTTTCTAGTGATCTCCATATTTATTTATTTTTTGTGTGTGTCAAGTTTCCACAACAACATTATTATCTTGTATTTTTAAAGCTCAAGCAGGTTGGATGGTGTCCCTTGTTAATTTGACATTGTATTTTTTAAATGTACCTGCCTACTCACAAACAAACTGTCCTACTTGAAGAAAAGCACATAGGCAAGTATTTTCATATAAAAAATTCTACATTTATTCTGGCTCATAACAAAATAAAAATGAAGGCAGCGCTGGAGAAACTTCTTGAATTTGCGAAGCCTTTATACTCCAGGGCACACATCAATTCTTTGTAACTAAAAATTGGTAGCCCATGAATTCAGGGTCTTTGAATTGTTTCATATTTGCTGCAAGACAAAACACAAGACAAAAACACTAATATCAGGCTAAACTCTCCTAATCTTATCCCAATATAGGCCTCAATCTCAAATCAGTATAGGCCACTGATGTCTCAAGTTAAAATGTTACCTTCGTTAGAACGTTCTCCACTCACAGATCGTACGTACGACACACACGTGTTAGCTTTATATACACTGCGCATGCGTGAAACTCCGCCCGCGTCTGACGTTCTCTCGAATATTCCCCGCCCCTTCTCTTTCGTTGCAATGGGGGAGGAACATGGCGGAGACACAGCAGGTGCGTGATAATAGCAGTAACGAGGAGGAGGAAAGCCCGAAGCCCAAAACGTCCCGATCCCGCAGGAGATTTAAGGCCTCAAATATGGCCTTTGTAGAGATGGTGGACATCTTGAAGAGGGCAGACTATGATGGGAAGTTTTGACCGTACCTAAACCCAAATGTGAGAAAAGCCAAGATCATGACTAAAGTTGTGAAGAGTCTGCACAGGAATTTTGGGGTACGACGATCCAAGGAGCTATTGAGGAAACGCCGGTCAGACCTGAAATTGTAAAAGTAGTCGTGTGTTCCGATTATTATTAATACTTGCATACTGCTCCATGTACTTTTCTTTACTGTTGTACAGTTTCAAATGGCTACTTTCATGTTCATGGGCACAGTAAACGGTCGTAGGAAACATTATTCATTTGCCAACTAAATATGATGTTTTGGGCAGATACAGGGTTAACTACATTTGGTCATGCCAATTTTGTATTAAAAGAAGCTTAGGACATTGTTGTCTAGATGTGTTTCAAACTAGAAAGAATTGCAAACCTGATTCAGTGTAATGTAAGAAGAGGACAGTCAGCAGCTGTTTACACATCTGGACTCAGGAGCATTAGTGTGGGACACAAGAACAAACTTTTTTAAAGTGGAGTTCCACCCACTTTTACAACTCTTCAGCATCCCTCACTAAACTGTGCACTGTAAACGAACTGGATATTTTTTTTTTCTCAGCACCTACTGTATATCTGCTATATTCATTTTTCACTTCCTCTTCCCTGGCCGTGGCCCATCGCATAATTTCCTGTTTGCAATGCCTTCTGGGAAGGGGCAGCAACTTCCTCTGACACTGCCGTTGCTATGGAAACCTGACCTGAAACCTATTACACTGCTTGTGCTGCACTGAGCATGTGCGAGATCTGCAAGGATAAGATCCAGGAAGAAATACAGTCTGGCTTCAGATGCCCACACTTAAGATGGCCACGGCCTGCTGTAAGTTTATAAAATAACAAACTACTGCTATAAACAAAACAGACCTTAGTTTACAAACTAACTTTGCTAGAATACATTAAGCTTGTGTATTATAGGGGTATTTTTTTTTTTAAATTATAATTTCGGCCGGAACACCACTTTAAGTATTCCAGATTTGGTAAGTGAAAAAATCATGTCTTTAGCTTGGAACTCTGCTAAAACAGAAATTGTACCCCACTTCAAAACAATGTTTCATATTCCTATTTCTGGCCTCAAATATCTGTGTGCCAAGTATACATTTTGTTTCATTCTCAAAGGGGAGAAAAGACTCCGGACATCTGAGGTCACCAGGAAACCCCCATCTCCTGAAGAAGGGGAACAGAGGACACCACAACCTGAGGATGTGGAGGAAGGAGAAGTGGTTGAGATTGTCACAACAGGTGAGTGTCTAACACCACAGATTCAGGTAATAGATGTATGCCTGCATATTTATAATACATGGTGTGTATTTTTTCTTTAAGGTGATGTGATTGTTGTGGAAGAACAATCTACTCATTTCACGACTGACAGTGCACAAAGGCCAATCCAGGACATAATGTTTTGTAGTAAGGATTTAGACCTCATCAAGCAAAAAAACAAATGACATAGAACAAAAACTGAAGAATATGATTGATGTACTAGGAAGAATCTAAAGAACACCAATATGACACCATTTTCTAGTTTTGGGGACCAATTTTTTTCTATTTTTCAATGCATTTTAAAAGACAAATTTTGAAGATGCACACAGTGTGTCAACATGTGCTATCTGCCATCAGGGGATATCAATGTATGCGTTTTATGGATGCAACCCTTTCCTCGTAACTCTAGTAGGTGAGAGGAAGTGGTTGCACCCCCAAAACACGTCCATTGATCCCCCATGATGGAAGATAGCACATGTTGACATTAGGCATGGGATCAGGAGGGAAATCCCCAGTTTGACTCCCAATTTGTGTGCATCTTCAAAATTTGGCTTTTACAGGGGGACATCACCCCATCCGATAAAGGCAATATCAACACATTTTTGACACTATGATGTCTGATGTTGCCTTCAGTTTTTCAATGTTGAACTTTGTAAGTTCCTGAGTTGTGTATGTTATGTTTTGAAACATGCCCGTTTATGTGCTAAAAAAAATACTTTCAAGGTAAAACTTAAAGAAAAAAAAAAATTTTTACAACGCACATGTGAATGTGTACGGAGTAAAAGGTTTTATACTCAACAATGTGTGGCTTCTTCTTTTAATGCTCAATACCATTTTTTGTATTAAGTTGGTATTTGATTTGCAGTGACAATGGGTGTTATTTAATAATGGAAAAACCACTTGGCACTACAAGTGCATTAGGAGAACCTAGGAGACAGCTAAAAGAAACACAAGCAGTAAATCAAAATCAAGATTTAATCAGATATAATTTTTTTTTATATCTAAAATAATTACAAATTTGCTGGCCCCCCTACCCGTAAAATAATAAACAGATTTTTGACGCACTTCACAGGTGCTTTGGGGGGGCAAGCCAGGACGGCCAGTTTGCCGTCAGTGGATTTTCTGGAAGTCCGGCCTCAGGCCCAACTGAGGCAACATAATTTGGAGCATTTCTCTTCAAAAAGTTGTGAAGTATGCAGCATGCAACTATGTGGTTAATTTTGTACTCCGCCATATTTATTGCCGTAAGAAATAGGCCATTATCCCAAAGGCATTCTCCACGACTCTTCTGGCTCTGGCCAGCCGGTGATTAAAAACCCTCTTCTCCGGGGTGAGGGTCCTCTGGGGGAATGGCCTCATCAGGTGATCACCCAGACCAAATGCTTCATCAGCGATAAAAACAAATGGGAGTCCTTCCACGTTCTCTTCCGCATGTGGCAATCCCAAGCCACCACTCGAGACGTCTGAAGAACTCGTTCTGGGCAAAGACAAGACCATCCGACATCCGGCCATTCTTCCCCACATCCACATAGAGAAACCCGTATGTCGCCGACACCACCGCCATCAACACAATACTATGAAACCCCTTATAGTAAAATAGTATGACCCCAAGTGGGGTGGTGGGACGATGTGGACGTGCTTCCCATCGTTTGCCCCTCCGATGTCGGAAAAGTCTCAATGATGAGCAATTTGGGAAGCCACAGTCTGCCATTCCTGTGGCATTGAAGGAAACTGTGGAGTCAAAAAAGAAAAAAAAATATTAGTACTTTTGCACATAACATTGCAAGCAGGTTAGACACAAACATTCTTGGCCAACATCAGTATAACATTTATTTTAAGGAGTATTTAAAGACAAAAATATAAGGTCCACTTAACAGATTCCTCACCCCCTCTGATGGCCCATTGGAAACATTTTAGGGGGGGTTATAAATGAGTTTTGGACCCAAAAAAAAGCCTCTGGCACTCTGCCTGAATTTAAGGACAACAATAACATTTGTACACATTTTAGGGGGTGTTTAGGGTAAAGCACTACAATGGAGCTGACAAAATACATTGTTAAGTGACTAAGCTAGGTGTATATGGGCCCAGAATAGCATGCTGGGGATGTTAGTGAAGGCAAATATGCATGAGGGATGAAAAAGGAGCATTAAAAGCTTACAGCATGCATGAGGACAAAGGGGACATTCACAGCATATTGCAATCATAGTAATTAGGGAATTATGAAAGAAATACAATAAATTAGCATACATGAAATACATAGAATGTGATGTTAAAGGAGAAAACTTACCCTAATATAGTCCTTCTGCAGGACCTTTATGATGGCAGAACAGGTCTCTGGGATAATGATCCCCAGAGCCTGGGGGGAGATGCCTGTAAAGACTCCTCTGTAGACTTCTACGTCGCCAAGTACCGCAACTTGGTGACTAGCCTCTGCTCCGGAGTGATGGCTTGCCGCATGCAGATGTCCTGCTTCGTAATATAGGGGGACAGCAAGGCCAACAGACGGTGAAAAAGGGGGTCCCTCATGGGGAGAAAATTCCTGAAATCATCAGGGTTATTCTCCTGGATCTCACGCAGCAAAGGCATATGAGAGAATTGGTCACGCTGGAGCAACCAATTCATGGTCCATGAACTCCTCCCCACCCTGTTCATGGACTGGGCTTGGGTCAAACCAAGAACCCCAAGCCCCCGCACAGCACAAACTCTACGACGAGCACGTACCCGCAACTTGGCTTCAAAACAATCGGCTGGTCAGAACGAATTAACAGAACGCACTGAAGAACAGAAAGGCCTGTGAAGAGCGAGCTGAAAATCATAAACGAGCAGACAAGAACGCACTGAAAAACAGATACGAACTGACTACACGCACTGAAAACCAGATACAAACCCACAAGCACAAACTGAAGAGCAGTAACAGACTGAAAAGCATGAAAGCTGAAAAGCGCGAATAGTCTCTCACCAAACTTCTACTAACACGAGATTAGCAGAAGGAGCCCAAAGGGTGGCGCACTGGATATTGAACTTCCGTTTTCTAGTCCCGTCGTACATGTTGTACGTCACCTCATTCTTGACAGTCGGAATTTAGTGTGACCGTATGTATGCAAGGCAAGCTTGAGCGGAATTCCGTTGGAAAAACAATCCAAGTTTTTTCAAACGGAAATTCCGATCGTGTGTACACTGTTGTGTGGGATTAGAGATCACATTAAAAATGCTCTTTTTATCACCATTCATAAAAAGGGTCTCTTTATCAGTTGGGGGACTTTTTCCTTCAGTCGCAAAATGACAGGTCTTACATAGTTATGCCGCGTACACACGAGCGGACTTTACGGCAGACTTTGCCCGGCGGACTGGATTTTGTCAGACAATTCGATTGTGTGTGGGCTCCAGCGGACTTTGTTTTCTCAAAAGTTGGACGGACTTAGATTTGAAACATGTTTTAAATCAATCCGTCGAAATCGAGTCCGGTCGAAAAGTCCGCTCGTCTGTATGCTGGTTCGACGGACAAAAAGCCACGCTAGGGCAGCTATTGGCTACTGGCTATGAACTTCCTTGTTTTAGTCTGGTCGTACGTCATCACGTACGAATTCGACGGACTTTGGTGGATTGTGTGTAGGCAAGTCCGTTCATTAAGAAAGTCCGTCGTAAAGTCTGTCGAAAAGTCTGCCGAGCAAAGTCTGCCGTAAAGTCCGCTCGTGTGTACGCGGCATAAGGCTGAAAAAGTACACAAATCTACTCAGTTCAACTAACAGAAAAAAATGAATACACAAAAATAAAACCTCTATATACAGAACCCTATACCCACAGTTGATCCAAAGGAAAGCAAAAAGAATCTTTAAGGCTTGGTTCACACTGGAGAACGCAGCAGTCCGGTGCGTCTCCATTCACCGTTCCAGGTCTGATTTCAGCCAGAATTTTTGGCTGAATTTGGACCAAAAGATGCAAAAAAGACTCCTGTGCAAATTCACACCGGAGCCGCTGCAGAGATGTGTGAACTGACTCCATAGAGAGCCGGTCACAATCTCCTGCTATGCGAATTGCCTCTCATCCAATTCACATCAGTGTGAACCCAGCCTTGAAGTATGATCCAAAAAGCATCAGCAGGAAACACCATCCTTCCTACACTCCTAAGGCAATCATAGTAACATAGTAGGTGAGGTTGAAAAAAGACACAAGTCCATGAAGTGAAAAAAGACACAAGTCCATGAAGTCCAACGTGTGTGTGTGATTATACAGTATCTCACAATGCTACAATGTTAAGTAGTGAGTGTACGGCTTGTATATCAGTGTAAATTTACTGTCCTCTCAAAATAACTCAACACACAGCCTTTAATGTCTAAACCGCTGGCAACAAAAGTGAGTACACCCCTAAGTGAAAATGTCCAAATTGGGCCCAAAGTGTCAATATTTTGTGTGGCCACCATTATTTGCCAGCACTGCCTTAACCCTCTTGGGCATGGAGTTCACCAGAGCTTCACAGGTTAGCACTGGAGTCCTCTTCCACTCCTCCATGACGACATCACGGAGCTGGTGGATGTTAGAGACCTTGTGCTCCTCTACCTTCCATTTGAGGATGCCCCTCAGATGCTCAATAGGGATTAGGTCTTGGCCAGTCCATCACCTTTACCCTCAGCTTCTTTAGCAAGGAAGTGGTTGTCTTGGAGGTGTGTTTGGGGTCGTTATGTTGGAATACTGCCCTGCCGCCCAGTATCCGAAGGGAGGGGATCGTGTTTGGCTTCAGTATGTCACAGTACATGTTGGCATTCATGGTTCCCTCAACAAACTGTAGCTCCCAGACTATGACACTCCCACCACTGTAGGCAAGACACACTTGTCTTTGTACTCCTCATCTGGTTGCCGCCACACATGCTTGACACCATCTGAACCAAATAAGTTTATCTTGGTCTCATCAGAATACAGGACATGGTTTCAGTAATCCATGTCCTTAGTCTGCTTGTCTTCAACAAACTGTTTGCAGACTTTCTTGTACAATATCTTTAGAAGAAGCTTCCTTCTGGAACGACAGCCATGCAGACCGATTTGATGCAGTTTGCGCCGTGTGGTCTTAGCACTGATAGGCTGACCCCCCACTCCCTTCAACCAATGCAGAAATGCTAGCAGCACTCATACATCTATTTCCCAAAGACAACATCTGGATATAACGCTGAGCACATGCACTCAACTTTTTTGGTCGACCGTGGCGAGGCCTGTTCTGAGTGGAACCTGTCCTGTTAAACCACTGTATGGCCTTGGCCACCGTGCTGCAGATCAGTTTCAGGGTCTTGGCAATATTCTTATAGCCTAGACCATCTTTATGTACAGCAACAATTCTTTTTTTCAGATCCCCAGAGAGTTCTTTGCCATGAGGTGCCATGTTGAACTTCCAGTGACCAGTATGAGAGTGAGAGTGATAACACCAAATTTAATACACCTGCTCCCCATTCACATCTGAGACCTTGTAACTAGAGGTCGACCGATATGGGTTTTTCTCTGGCCGATGCCGATATTTAGAAATCGCGGCGGCCAATGGCCGATATACGATGCCGATTTTTTTGGGCCGATATGTTAAGCCGTTTTTTTTTTTCGTTTTTTTTTCCCTTCATCTCATAAAATGTAACAGTTAGACCCCTTTCACAATGGGGCGTTTTTCAGGCGCTTTTGGGCTAAAAATAGTGCCTGTAAAGTACCTGCAAAACAGCTCCCCTGCAGTCTCAGTGTGAAAGCCCGAGTGCTTGCGATGCGCTGGCAGAGTGTTAAAAAAGTCCTGCAAGCAGCATCTTTGGATCGGTGTATACCGCTCCTCCACCACTCCTGCCCATTGAAATGAATGCACACCGCTGCCGAAGCGCCTGCAAAGCGATTCGGCAGCGGCGCTTCACGGCGCATTTAACCCCTTCCTCGGGCGCTAGCTGGTTTATAAGCACCCCGCTAGCAGCCGAATAGCACCGCTAAAATGATGGTAAAACGCCGCTAAAACTAGCAGCGTTTTACTATCAACACCTGCCCGCTCCAGTGTGAAAGTAATCTTAAGTAATAAGTGATACAGAAAATTTCTTACATTTAAACATTTATTAACCACTTGACCACTGGGCACTTAAACCCCCTTAATAACCAGACCAATTTTCAGCTTTTGGTGCTCTCACATTTTGAATGACAATTACTCAGTCATGCAACACTGTACCCAAATTAAATTTTTGTCCTTTTTTTCACACAAATAGAGCTTTCTTTTGGTGGTATTTAATCACCGCTGGGTTCTTTATTTTTTGCGCTATAAAAGAAAAAAGACCGAAAATTCTGTAAAAAAATGCATTTTTCTTCGTTTCTGTTATAAAATTTTGCAAATTAGTAATTTTTTCTTCATATATTTTGGCCAAATTTTATACCGCTACATATCTTTGGTAAAAATAACCCAAATCGTTGTATATTATTTGGTCTTTGTGAAAGTTATAGAGTTCACAAGCTATGGTGCCAATCTCTGAAAATTGATCACACCTGAAGTACTGACGGCCTATCTCATTTCTTGAGACCTTAAGCCTCGGTTCACACCAGAGGTGGCACGACTTGCAGGTCGCCTCACCGAGGTGACCTGCACACGACTGCCCAGGCGACTTACAAAACGACTTCTGTATAGAAGTCTATGCAAGTCGCCCTAAGTCGCCCCCAAAGTCGTACAGGAACCTTTTTCTAAGTCGGAGCGACTTGCGTCGCTCCCCTTAGAACGGTTCCATAGCACAGAACAGGAGGCGACTTGTCAGGCGACTAGGTCGCCTGACAAGTCGTCCCTGTGTGAACCGAGCCTAACATGCCAGAAAAGTACAAATACCCCCCAAATGACCCCTTTTTGGAAAGAAGACCTTCCAAGGTATTTAGAAAGATGCATGATGAGTTTTTTGAAGTTGTCATTTTTTTCCCACAATTCTTTGAAAAATCAAGATTTTTTTTTTTTCACAAAATTGTCATATTAGCAGTTTATTTCTCACACACAGCATATGCATACCACAAATTACACCCCAAAACACATTCTGCTATTACTCTCGAGTATGGTGATACCACATGTATGAGACTTTTACACAGCGTGGCCACATACAGAGGCCCAACATGCACGGAGCACCTTTAGGCGTTCTGGAGCACCCAGGCCAATTCTGACATTTCTCTCCTACATGTAAAAATCATCATTTATTTGCTAGAAAATTACATAGAACCCCAAAACATTATATATGTTTTTTTTAGCAAAGACCCTAGAGAATACAATGGCGGTCGTTGCAACTTTTTATCTCACACGGTATTTGCGCAGCAATTTTTCGATTGCGTTTTTTTAATAATAAAAACTGTTTTGTGCTTTAAAAACAAAACAGTAAAGTTAGAGTTACAGAGGAGGTCTAGGGCCAAAATTTTTGCTCTTGCTCTACCGATCGCAGCGATACCTCACATGTGTGGTTTGAACACCATTTTCATATGTGGACGGGAACAGCCGCTATGATCATTCTCATGGTGTAGGGAATCGACGGCTGAAGAAGCCGATATCTGAATGATGCCTTTAGCTGCACCCATCATTCAGATATCCCTGCACAAAGTCAAGGACGTCGTATGACGGCCGGCAGGCGGGAAGTGGTTAAAACACATTTTTTTTTTAAACTCAAAGTTGTCCATTTATACAATATTTCTAACACATAGCATGTACATACCAAAAATGACACTCCAAAATAGATTCTCCTACTCCTCCTGAGTACGGCGATACCACATGTGTGAGACTTCCACAGCCTGGTCACCTACAGAGGCCGAGTATAGCAGAGCATGGCAGGGTATGGCTGGGTATCACAGAGTATTGCAGAGAATTGCAGGCTATTGCAGAGTATGGCAGGGTATGGCAGAGTATGGCTGGGTATTGCTGGGTATGGCAGAGTATGGCTGGGTATGGCAGAGTATGGCTGGGTATGGCAGAGTATGGCTGGGTATGGCGGGGTATTGCAGAGTATTGCAGAGTATTGCAGGGCATTGCAGATTATTGCAGGGCATTGCAGAGTATTGCAGGGCATTGCAGAGTATTGCAGGGTATTACAGAGTATTGCGGGGTATTGCAGGGTATTGCAGAGTATTGCAGGGTATTGCAGGGCATTGCAGGGCATTGCAGAGTATTGCGGGGTATTGCAGAGTATTGTGGGGCATTGCAGAGTATTGCGGGGCATTGCAGAGTATTGCAGGGCATTGCAGAGTATTGCAGAGTATTGCAGAGTACTGTGTGGTATTGCAGAGTATTGCAGGGTATTGTAGAGTATTGCAGGGCATTGCAGAGTATTGCAGAGTATTGCAGAGTACTGTATGGTATTGCAGAGTATTGCAGGGTATTGTAGAGTATTGCAGGGCATTGCAGAGTATTGCAGAGTATTGCAGAGTACTGTGTGGTATTGCAGAGTATTGCAGGGTATTGTAGAGTATTGCAGGGCATTGTAGAGTATTGCGGGGCATTGCAGAGTATTGCGGGGCATTGCAGAGTATTGCGGGGCATTGCAGAGTATTGCAGAGTATTGCACAGGGAATTGCAGAGTACTGCACAGGGTTTTGCAGAGTAGTGCTGGGCATTGCTGAGCATGGGGGGGATGGCTGAGCATGGAGGGATGGATGGATGTGACTGCACATGTCACTGAGCAGCGTTGTGGGCACTACACATCCAGCCCACAGCGCTGCTCCCATCCGATCCCTCCCCCTCTGTACCGATCGATACAGAGAGGGGAGAGAGGACGGAGCAATCACATGGTAAACGGCCGCGATCAGCTGCCGTTTACCGTGATCCATGATGTGCCGGGTCCTCTGGACCCGACGGTCACGGATGTTCCCGTGTGAGCGCCCCAGGGGGCGCGCGGAAGCTGTTTTCTGGGATCACGTCATATGACATGCTCCCAGAGTTATCCAACCGCCCTGCAGCCGTCATTTGGCTATGGGCCGGTTGGCAACTGGTTAAACAAAACAAACCTCCAATCAGTTCACTTGTATGTATAATTTCGATATAGTTTTTTTTTATTTTAAATATTAAATACACAAAAACAGGTAATCAAAACTTTTGGACGAAAAAAAATGGGCTAACTTTACTGCTTATTTTTTTTTTTTTTTTTAATTCATTAGTTTTTTTTTTTCCGAAAAAAAATGCGTTTGAAAGACCGCTGCGCAAATACCGTGTGACATAAAATATTTCAGCTACCGCTATTTTATTCCCTAGGGTCTCTGCTAAATATATATATATATATATATATATATATATACATATATATATATATATATATATATATATATATATATATATATATATATATATATATATATATATATATATATAATTTTTGGGGGTTCTAAGTGATTTTCTAGCAGAAAATACAGGATTTTTACTTGTAAGCAACAAATGTCAGAAAAGATTTAGATTTAAATTTAGTCTTTAAATGGTTAAACTAAGAACTCCTACGGAGTTCAGTTCATTGATAAGTAGAAACTTATCTTTTTAGCTCCTTTTATCAGACTTGGCAGACAGCCCAGAGAGGAGAGAAGTCCCTCCACCAAGACTTCAGGCAACTTGCATTGACTTCCATAAAGAAGTAATTTGCAAGTCGCGCTGAAGTTATAATCGTCCTTTTTTATCAGCACAATCGGCCAATGCCGATTAATTAAAAAACGCCAAATATCGGCCGATATATGGGTCGACCCCTACTTGTAACACTAACGAGTCACATGACACCGGGGAGGGAAAATGGCTAACTGGGCCCAATTTGGACATTTTCACTTAGGCATGTACTCACTTGTTGTCAGCGGTTTAGACATTAATGGCTGTGTGTTGTTATTTTTAGGGGACAGCAAATATACACTGTTATACAAGCTGTACACTCACTACTTTACAATGTAGCAAAGTGTCATTTCTTCAGTGTTGTCACATGAAAAGATATATTAAAATATTTACAAAAATGTGAGGGGTGTACTCAGTATTACATTGTATATCCCTGTATGTTGCGGTCCTTCAGGTGCTTATCTAAAATTTTTTTTGAAACTATCGATGCTCCCTGCTGAGACCACTGCCTGTGGAAGGGAATTCCACATCCTTGCCACTCTTACAGTAAAGAACCCTCTACGTAGTTTAAGGTTAAACCTCTTTTCTTCTCATTTTAATTAGTGGCCGCGTGTCTTGTTAAACTCCCTTCCACGTAAAAGTTTTATCCCTATTGTGGGGTCACCAGTATGGTATTTAAAAATTGAAATTATATTTACTCTCAAGCTCTCTCTTCTCCAGAGAGAATAAGTTCAGTGCTTGCAACCTTTTCTCATAACTAATATCCTCCAGACCCTTTTTTAGCTCAGTTGCCCTTCTTTGTACTCGCTCCATTTCTAGTACATCCTTCCTGAGGTCTGATGCCCAGAACTGGACAGCATACTCCAGGTGCAGCCAGACCAGAGTCTTGTAGAGTGGGAGAATTATCGTTTTATCGTTTTATTTCTGGAGTTGATCCCCTTTTTAACCACTTGACATCCGCACTATGGCCGAATGATGGCCACAGCGCGGACCCGAATTCCTATGAGGCCATCATATGACGGCCTCCCCTGTACATGCGCCCTGTGCACGCCCTGCAGGGCGTGTGCCGAGCGCGCTGTGATCACCGAGTCACTGAGACTTGGGTGATCACTGATCCGAGTAAGGGGCCGGTCCCAGCCCCTTACTATGTGATCAGCTGTCAGCCAATGACAGCTGATTACATGATGTAAACAAAAGATCGTCAATAGTTTTTTTTTTTCTACTCATGCTGATAGCGTGAGTAGAAAAAAAAAGCCGATCACTGGCTCAGATGCGAGGGGCATCGGTCCCGAAGTGGAAGAGGCATATCTGCCTCATCTGTGACACCTAAAAGTGCCCACAGTGCCACCTAACAGTGCCCACAGTGCCACCTATCAATGCCCACAAGTGCCACCTATCAATGCCCACAAGTGCCACCTATCAATGCCCACCAGTAGTGCCAATCAGTGCCACCTAGCAGTGCTGCCTATCAGTGTAACTGATCAGTGCCCATTATTGCCACCCATCAGTGCCCATCACTGCCGCCCATCAGTGCCCATCACTGCCGCCTATCAGTGCCGCCTCATCAGCGTACATCAATGAAGGAGAAAAATTACCTGTTTTACATTTTTTATAACAAAATATAAAAAAAGTTTAAAAATGTTAAAAAAAATTCAGTCTTTTTACATTTTTTTTAACAAAAAATAAAAACAGCAGAGGTGATCAAATACCACCAAAAGAAAGCTCTATTTGTGGGGAAAAAATGATACAAATTTCATTTGGGTACAGTATTGTATGACTGCACAATTGTCATTCAAAATGCGTCAGTGCTGAAAGCTGAAAATTGGTCTGGATAAGAGGGGGGTTTAAGTACCCAGTAAGCAAGTGGTTAATCCATGCCAATATTCTGTTTGCTTGGTTAGCAGCAGCTTGGCATTGCATGCCATTGCTCAGCCTATCATCTATTAGGACCCCCAGGTCCTTTTCCATCCTAGATCCAGATTCCATCCAGATTTTCTCTGGATCAACAATCTCTGGTGCTATTACCTATTAAAGGGTAAAATCCAGTTATAGCCAGCCAGAACCAATTCCTGAGTGAGTCTATTCTATATTTTTCACAGCTCTAACTTTGAAGAAGCCTTTCAGTGTGTGAAGGTTAAACCTCTTTTATTCCAGACAGACATCGGAGTTGTTGGCTCAAGTTAACCAGAAGAGATCCAATAGAATTTGAATAGTATGATCTCAAAGGTAATAATGTGGTTTATTTTACGTGGAAAAAGCATAAGCTTTTAAGTCACATAATAGTGAATCCTTAGACAGTATATTCTGCTAGACACTCTTTTTGTGCTGTTTTGTGGTTTTAAGCTGTCAAATCATACTGGGTGGAAGATTTTTTCTTTCTTCCAGTTCTACTCAGGGAGAGAAATGATCCTGTAAAGTGAATGAGATATTTGCCTTCAGGTCTGCCAGTGTAAATGTGATAGTGTTGTTTAAAGGTGCAGGTGATCCAGTTGTGAAAGTCAGCAAAACACGTGTCTAGGTCAACTTTGAAAACCAGCCTTTGGTAAACAATCCTGTTGTCTAAGGGGTGAAGTTCCTTTAGGACAGGAGGTAAAGGTTTATATGTAGGTGCAGGATACTGCAAGTGGTGGTTTATATTGTGGGTTATCCATGTCCATCTATCACCCAAACAACCAATTCAAGACTTGATATTAGAAAAAAAAGATGCTATCCAAGTGTACAGCCAATAAAAGATGAAGGGGGGTCAAAGTTAGTGGCTATCTTGGATGACACTGTGCATGCACACGCTACATGTCAAAAGTACTAAGAGAAATATGGAGAAAACGATTGCTAACCTTCTGAAAATGCTAGTGGCCTGACAGTTGTTGACTTTCATGCTTTCTAGGATATTGACCTGGCAAAAGCATGCAAAAGAAAAGTCAGAATGAATTTTGTGCTTCTAATGTGTTTTGGGTCAGTAACTCAAAATACTGATTTGTGTGACAATCAGGAAACTAGTATTACGGCAGGGGAGGCTAGCGATGGCAAACTACAGTACATACATTTTCAGTACAGGCAAACCCATCAATTGTTCCAAAACAACTAAAAAAACCTGAACAACAAGTTGATCCAGTCTTAAAAGGTGTTTTATTTCATTCACAACATTGCACACATCTCACAATTAATATTTGATGTACAGTACGTTGCAGACTTGCAAATACTTAGCCCTCAGTGTGCTCTGAAGGTCATAACATGTAC
Source organism: Lithobates clamitans (assembly GCA_037952925.1). NCBI lineage: Eukaryota > Metazoa > Chordata > Amphibia > Anura > Ranidae > Lithobates > Lithobates clamitans. The sequence goes on from JBBGZY010000110.1 coordinate 6,076,441, forward strand.
ATAACTGGCTTATTTGTGTATTTCCAATTACTAGGATGCAAAGCAGTCATACTGAATAATGCTGCATGGAAAAGCAGCTGTTTGCTTAACACTATCTCATTCACAGGAAATACAAGAAGCCGTGTGTGCAGATCCACAGCACAAAACAAAATGAATTATATATGACGATCATGATGATCTGTACCGAATTGTCAAGAAGAATGTGCTGGACGTGTTTGTATGTGTGTCACATTCCTAAAATGAATGCATACAAGCAGAAAAAATAGGCTTTTTTTTATTATTATTTTTTTTTAAACTGCATTAGATGAGATTGCCCATCTGTATGGCTCTGTTATAGCTGTTTGGAACCAGGCACATTTTACTATATATGATGGTCATGTCTTATCGCTCAGAGATCATGAATGCAGGTTTACAGGATACTTCATTTCCCCTTTCAAAGGCTATTTCCTACTGAAACTACGAAACACTTCCAAATTTAAAGCCAAAGGGATGTCCAATCTAGTTGCACTTATGGTCCTCGTTCAGATGGACATGAAATAAACTACTAAGGTGTGGCTCTCCAATTTTCTATCTGTATCTAAGGCTTCATGTACACTGCACCTGGTAAACAGACGTTTAAGAGCAGTTGGGCGTTTCTTTCAGCTGCCCCTGAACTCACCTCTATGTTATCTCATCAGTACATGTACACAGGGTCGTTTATGGTAGTTTCTAGGCAGTTGAGTTTAGAAGCATTTTTTGGAAGGCAAAAAAAATGCATTTAGGACAGACGTTCAGCTTGTAAACGTGTGTAAATGTGGTAACTCACATTTAGCTGCGTTTCATTCACAGGCGTTTTTGATTTTTGACTATTTGCAAAATAAAAAAAAGAAACGCTTCTAAACGCGGCATGTAAATGCGGCAAATCTGGCGTTTTTAAACGTCGGTTACTATCTGTCAAGTTGAGTTATCGCTCAGGAGAGGTTTTAAAACGTCCCGTGTACATTAAATTATAAAAATGGAAAATACTGCACTAGATACCAAAAAAAAGGGGGAAAAAAAGAAAAAAACAACTAGAAAGAAAATAAAAAGCGGCTGCTAGAAACGTGAGATACACACATAAACCAATATAAAGTTTAATAAAGCAGCGCTATAAAATATGTATTAAATAAAAAGTAAAGAGTAAAAAGGTGTTGTAAGTATAGTCAAGAACAGACACACACAATGAATGTGTGTGAACTCAACACACAGCAACCTATGTGTTTGCAAAAATAAATTCAGTCCATATAGTGCACACCAGTAATATTCTTGTGATAAACACCTCTCAAAGACAGTGCACCTCCACCACATGTGTACATTGAGCCTAAAAAGTTCAAAGCAGGGTGCTACTTAAAGATAAATTGACAGTGAAATTGCATTACCCTATGCCTACTTTCCAGCCATCCCCCCCCCCCCCACACCTTTTCCAAATCTACCCACCCCTTGTCCCATCTTTATTCTTTAATCTAGAACTTTGGTCTATATCTCACGCAGTATTCATTCTCTTACCATTCTAGTAAAAATACACAATTAAAAAAAATCTGTACCACTATAATTGAATATCGGATATATATCTCATTTTTGAGCATTGATCTGTTATTTTATGGCTGTCTTTTGTAGGACTGGGAATTTTTATACTCTTATAAAACTTTTACACATAAAAAATCTGATAATTGGCGGAAAGCAGGCTGAGTTCTCAGCACAGCCACAGAACTGACCACGCTGTGCGCTCATGCCTAGTGTGGTCAGTTTTTAATAGCAAGGCTGGGGGACTGGCAGGAACACCAAGGATTTTTACACAAAGGAAGCAACACTAAAAGAACAGGATACTTTTTCATACAAGTACATGGTACAGCAAGTACATGTCAAGAATATGAAATGTTGGAGTAACATTCTTCGAAGCTAACATGGAAAGAATAAAATTGCATAAAGATTAAAGGACTTTTAACCACTTTTAACCGCCGCCAGATGACAAGCATAGAGATTTCCGGTGACCAGATGGTCACCAGTCATCTCTATGACCATCGGAGGCCTGGGCGCAACGTTATGACGTCACATCCGGGCCGCGGATGTAAACAAAGCTGTGATCACGGCTGGTAAGCATGAAATTGCTGATTTTTTTTCCCGATCTCATGCTTTCCAGTTTGGAGGAGAGATGCGGGGGTCTTATTGACCCCACATCTCTCCATAAAGAGGACCTGTCATGAATGATTCCTATTACAAGGGATGTTTACATTCCTTGTAATAGGAATAAAAGTGATCAAAAAAAAAATGTTGTAAAAGAAAGTAAAAAAAAAAAAAAAAAAAAAAAGTAAAATAAAAAATAAAATGAAAAAAAATAATAATTTAAAAACGCCCCTGTCCCCAGTAGCTCGCGCTCAGAAATGAACGCACATGTTAGTCCCGCCCACATATGTAAATGCCATTAAAACCACACATCTGAGATATCCCTGCATGCGTTAGAGCACAAGCAACAATTCTAGTATTAGACCTCCTCTGTAACTCTAAACATGTAACCTGTAAAAAAATGTAAAGTGTCGCCTATGGAGATTTTTAAAGTACTGAAGTTTGGTGTCATTCCATGAGTGTGTGCAATTTTAAAGCATGACATGTTGGGTATCTATTTATTTGGTGTAACATCATCTTTCACATTATTTTAAAAAAATGGGCTAACTTTATTGTTTTGTTATTTTTTAAATAATGAAACAGTTTCTTTTCCCAAAAAAACACGTTTGAAAAATTGTAGCGCAAATACCGTGCAAGATAAAAAGTTGCAATGACCGCCATTTTATTCCCTAGGGTGTCTTCTAAAAAAAAAAATATATAATGTTTGGGGGTTCTGAGTAATTTTCTAGCAAAAAAAAAAAATATGATTTTTACATGTAGGAGAGGAGTACCAGAATAGGCCCGGTATGAAAGTTCAACAAATCGGATAATTCCTACCAAATAACAATCATTATAAATACAATTATATCATACAAAAAAGATCCTGTGGTATTAAATGTATGAAACAAAATGTTCGATTAAAACCATGTGAAAGTACTAAGGGATTACTGAAAGGTGGGTTAAAGCACAAAAGCAACAGAGAAGCGAGAAAAAAAAAAAACTACTAGTTGGCTTCAAAGTTCCAGGTAGGACCCAGACCGACAGCTGATGATTCTTCTGTGTATTAAACTGTAGCAATGCTTGTCCAACTTTTACAACCTGTAACACTCTACCCTTATGAGTGAGCCTTGTTGGGTAAAACGTGTTAGTAGGGAGGTCCCATAGGCGGGGACTGTCAGTTCTAATAAACTGGGATCCTTGTGATGTCACTGGAGTGTGGTGGCTTGTTTTTTTTTTCTTCATGTATCACCCTATATTCGTACTTTCATCTCAGAGAGGCTCCTGGTAACATCACTTGAAAGATAACCTGGTAGGTATTGCAAGAGCTATAAATGGATTGCCACAGTGATTTATCCTTATTGCAATTGAGTCAGGATAGCGCTGGTTGCCTAGGAGGGGTGTCAACGTTAATAGCACACGACCCTAAGCCTAACCAAGCATTAAGAACACTAGTATTGAACAGATCATGCCACCTTCCTTGCCACTACACTAGTCAGGAGTTTCCAGCAACTTGGAGCAAAGCCTTTGGGGCTGCATTTCTATATAAACAGCATTAGCATATTGTCATACTGGCCTCTGCAAGGTGCTTACCATGGATGATACCTGTGTAGAAGCACACTCCTGATCAAAGTCATGGTAGAGAGAGGCAGAGCCCTGCAACATATTAACTGATGGGAATGTTATCATGTAACAAAGACAAACAATCTGACACAACAAGTGTCAGATTTCTATTATTCAAATGTCTTCTACCAACACAAAGTGCAATGCCTGTGGAGACAAGTCAATGGTATGTAAAAATGCAAATGTTTAAAAAAAAAAAAAAAAAGCTATGAATGATGGTGACAGGGTCTCTTTACGTACTTCATCAACAAGCCTCACAGACGTCACAGGCATTAGGACACCGTCAATAGTCTTCTGCTGGATATTTGCATTATACAATGGGGGTTGCTATTTTTTTGCAAAACAAGATTTTATGGTATGGTATATTTAGATATTTAAAACAATTCACACCTCCACTGTGTTGTAACAATTTACATTAATTATGAAATATCTCTGCCCTTGGAAACATTTTAGTTGATTAAGACACATGACCAAGTCAGCATGGATATACTGTAGGTATAATTTTTTGCTGGATGTGCATGTTGGAAAAGCAGAGGAATTGTTAACTAGTTCAGCAATTACACCTGTATGCACCCTATGAACCAGAACAATCAGTGGCGGCTGGTGCTCAAAATTTTTGGGGGGGGCGCAAACTGAAAAAAAAAAAACATCAATTGCAGCCTCACTGTGCCAATCAAACGCAGCTACTGTGCCCATCAATTGCCGCCACTGTGCCATCAAACGCAGCCACGGTGCCATCAAACGCAGCCACTTTACCCATAAATTGCCAACACTGTGCCCATTAAACGCAGCCACTGTGCCCATCAAACGCAGCCACTGTGCCCATCAAACGCAGCCACTGTGCCCATCAAACACAGCCACTGTACCCATAAATTGCCACCACTGTGCCATCAGGCGCAGCTACTGTAACCATCAATTGCCGCCAGTGTACCCCATCAATTGCCGCCAGTTTTCCCCAGACCTCAGCTCCCTCCACAGTCCAGTCCTCAGCTCCCCCCACATTCCAGACCTCAACCCCCCCCCCCCCACATTCCAGACCTCAGCTCCCCCCCACATCCCAGACCTCAGCTCCCCCCCATATCCCAGACCTCAGCTCCCCCCACATTCCAGACCTCAACTTCCCCCCACATTCCAGACCTCAACTTCCCCCCACATTCCAGACCTTAACTTCCTCCCCACATTCCAGACCTCAGCTCCCCCCACATTCCAGACCTCAGCTCCCCCCCACATTCCAGACCTCAGCTCCCCCCCACATTCCAGACCTCAGCTCCCCCCCACATTCCAGACCTCAGCTCCCCCCCCCACATTCCAGTCCTCAGCATCCCCCACATCACAATCCTCAGCCCCACCCCCCACATCACAGTCCTCAGCCCCTCCCCACTTTAATATCCTCAGCTTCCCCCCCCAACATTACTGTACTCAGCACCCCCCCACTTTAATATGCTCAGACCCCCTATATTATAATCCTCAGCATCCTCCCCACATTAAGTCCTCAGCTCCTTGTCAGCTGCCCTTCACATTAGTGCCCTCAGCACGCTTTAACTTCACTCCCCTCACTGTCCTACCTTACACAGACAGATCGGAGGGAGGCACAGCATGTCTGGATGGAGGGCAGGAGTTGCAAGATATTGAGTGGTTGTTAGGACTGCCCTTCATCTTAGTAGCCAATCACCTGCTTGTTAATCTGGGGCAGCTCCACCCTCCATTCAGAACTGTCCTGCCTCCAGCTGTCGGGTCCAGGAGATTTACAGAGCGACGGCAGGTGGAAGAAAAGGCTCCTGAATTGGCGGGACCAGGGCAATCTGATTGGGACAGTGATGCCATTTGCATTTGGACCGCGGCTCGCTATTTAGTGATGTCTACCCTAGATGTTTAACCCTTCCCAGACAGTGTCAGTGCATATTTTTAGCACTGATCATTGTATTAGTGTCACTGGTTTCCACAAAGTGTTAAAAGTGTCAGTTAGTATCTGATTGCCCAGCGCAATATCGCAGTCCCGCTATAAGTCACTGATCGCCATTACTAGTATAAAAAATGAATAAAATATCCAGTATATATTCCATAGTTTGTAGACGCTATAACCTTTGCGCAAACAAATCAATATACGTTTATTGAGATTATTTTACCAAAAATATGTAGCAGAATACATATTGGTCTACATTTATCATTTTTTTTATTGTTTTATAGCAGAAAGTAAAAAATATGGTTTTGTTTTTTTTTTAAATTGTCAGTCTTTTTTTTATAGCATAGCAAGGGTGTTTAAATACCTCCAAAAGAGAGCTCTATTTGTGGAAAAAATGACATAAATTATTTTATTTG